>JAXQQM020087779.1:0-324441 GCA_034641835.2 Pinus albicaulis
CCAGTCAACTCATCTAACATGCAGAGGAAAAGAAATAATCTTACCTATTTTGTATTTTTCATTTTTTATTCATGGACCATGTGTACATTAATAGCACACACAAATATTCATTATTTTTACCCAAAAAAAGAACCATGTAAAACTCCCTCACCTTAAAATGTTTATTAAAGAAATGTTTGGCATGAGAATGTTCTTTTAGGGGTAGATGACTTATTTTCCTCTCCCAAGCATAGTTAAGTATCCTAGATGCATTCCCTTTGTGAAAAATTACCTAAAGGCTCTTGGAATACCCTTAAGAGGTGGAAGACCTCATAAAGAGGGAAGGTGTAATGGTTGGGGGTGAAATATTACCTAATCCTAAAGGCTCTTGGAATACCCTTAAGAGGTGGAAGACCTCATAAAGAGGGAAGGTGTAATGGTTGGGGCCTTGCTTAAAACATATCCCATCTCGAAAGTTAATTTTCTTGAGCAAGTCCTTTCATTGGTAGAAAATGATGAAATTAATGACTAGGTGACTAAAAAATTTAGTCACCGCAATTATTTCAAGTGAACTACTACTAAATTTGAGCAATTTTAAGTGACCGAACTAAAAATGACTAACTTAAATTAATAATTTAGTCTAGGGATAAAATATACGACTCGATAATAAGTGACTAAACTAAAAACGACTAACTTAAATGACTAATTTAGTCTAGGACTAAAATATATGACTAGATAATAAGTTCCAAAATTAAAAATGATTAACAAAAAATGAACACTAAAGTCAAAGAATAAAAATATGACCAACTAACTAGTGAAACAAGTATATGAATTAGTAATTTATTCTAGTCATTTTTAATTGATTTTGAGGCATCTTTAGGTCTCAACTTGATATGTACGATCCATGTCTATATGATATCTCCAATGTGTATTATTTTTATTATGATCACTTAAGCATTGTATTGTAAGTCTTGATGCTTTGGCTATATGTTCTAATTTGTGTTGTTCCATGTCATTTCATAATTTTACTTAGAGAAGCATTTCATCTTGATGGTTTGGTTATATACTTGATTATTTGAGTAGGCACTACACATCAAACTTATTGTACCCCTTATTTCCCTTATTCAAATTTTATCCCATGTCTCTCTTAACAAAACATGTGGAGGTATTCTAAACTATGGTTAGATTCTAATAGGGTATTTTTGAGCTTATTTTTGAGCTCTACGTGAAGTTCCCTGAAAATAATGGGCTTCTTACAACTACTTGCATTTATTGCTAACATTATTCATAGATTTGAGGATATTTTTTACCTCTTTAAGGGTTAGTTGATATTTCCGTTATGTGTAAACCTCATGTCCCATTTCCCTCCTTATATGAATATACTTGCCTATATAAACAAGGTCTTCTATAATATTTATTGATAGACTTATGCCAACATTATCACTTGTGGACCTTCAACATCATTAGATATAATCTATATGTCAACCAACCTCCTTTTGCTCAAATGAAAAAAAAACAAAATTAACTAAAATGGGGACAACATAAGCTCCTATAGAAATTTGCTCATAAAAATTACTACCTATTAAATTCTAATTTCCTGCAATTCCAAAATCTAAAATTGACCTATTTAAATATAATTGTGAAAAAAAAAAAAAACTAAAATGGGGACAAGATAAGTTCTCATTGAAATTGCCTCATAAAAATTATTGCCTATTAAAATTTGAATTTGTTGCAATTCTAAAATCTAAAATCGACTTATTACAATATAATTTATCGTTATTTCCCACAAATTTTCTTCCTTCCCAAGTTGTTGGGATCGACTTTGATACTATTTCTTTGCTCATTGTTTTCTTATGCCTCGCTCATGGAAATACTCGATGCTCCCCAACCCACAATGCAAATATTTATAGTGATGACGGTGTTCGATAAGCTGAAGAGAGTGCCCCCTCACCTTGCTTTGAAAGATCGGGAGGGGAAGATGCTCTATATCATTTCCTGCAATCATCCCTTGCAGCTGGTACATACCAAGGGGTCTGAGAACTTTTCTCTATGGTGGAGGAAGGTCACATGGAGCCTTCGTAGGACTTTTAACACCTCCATGCAGTGTTTAATGCTACACCATCAAATTTTTTTCAAACATTCGTTAAGGACATCAGTTTCCTTTCTCGTTTTCTCTACAAGCACCAGTCAACACATATTTCTACCACATTTTCATTACCATATCAGCATCTCTTCATTAAGGTAAACATAATTTTCTTCAATTTTTTTTGCTTCAATTATAAAATCCTCAAAAATCGTGATGAAAACGGTTAAGTATTCTATGAACTGGTGAAGGTAAATCATAATTTTCACGATTTAATAAATTATGTATAACCATTTTTTTTTTTTTGTTTCCATCATTCTAAGGCCCTTCTCAAGAATAAGAGGTCTACTTGTTATACTTGAAAAGCACGTATACCCAAGATTCGAGGATATAACTGATCAGTAATATCAATGAAAATTTGGTTTTATCCTTACTCACCTAAATTCATTTAACGGTTTGATAGACATACTTATATTTGAAGGTACAAAGCAGTCCTCCTAAGTTTCTATTTCAACTAAATGATATAAATAAAATTTTGTTTTAAAAATGATCATTTTTTGACATTTGTTGCAGATTCTTTTATATGTTTTAATCATGGTGTAGGTTTCTATAGAGATGATATGCATCTGTGTGCATTATTTGGAGACTGCTAGAAAAAAATTGTGGAGAAGCCCATTAAACCAACTGTAACTAGGTAGTAGCTAGGAGTTAAACCAAAAAATTGCTTAATATTTTGCAGATGTGTGTGGTGATGAAGAAATATCAAATAAAAATTATTGTCAGGTATTATTAGAAAATCATATCTCTAAATTCCTAATCTAGTTTGGAACATATTTTTGTTAATGCAAAGACATTTTATATATTTCAAAACCAATAAACAATGCACAATGCTTATAGATTGGAAAGATATGAAACACTATTTATGCTGTATGCACATACCTTGTACTTTCTAGCCATTTCATTTTCTACTTTAGTTTTTCATTGAAAATATAGTTGATAGTTAACGTTTGTAATGAGAGTGTTTGTAATGAGATAACATTCAGCTTTCTTGTGATTTTTTCAATTCAAGTGGCTTGGCATAAAGGTAATTTCTATGTTTAAGACATTCAATAATTTAAGTGCTTTTTCTTTCAAAGTGACTTGGGGCAATGGATTTCAAGTCTAGTTTTTTGTGTCCTTGACTTGAGTTTTCTTCTTCCTTCCATCTTTTGTATATCTTGTCCATTCCTTTTTGAAAGGTAGCAAAAGGGATATTTTGGATCCTAGCTGGCTATGAAATTTCTACCATTTCTGGTGGATTCTTTCTTCGCATGTAAAATTTTCCTTCAAAGTTTCTTTTTTCCGTAGGGGGAAGCTCAAAGGGACACTTAACACATCTTTCTTGGAATTTGAAGTGCTTGGAGAGGGGTTAAGATAAGCTGCATTAAGCTTGTTTTGTTGCATATGGAAGCTCAATGGGACACTCTGGCACCTCTTCCTTAGGATCCGAAACTACTTGGAGGGGTTTAAAAAAATTGGACTTGCTCATTAGGATGTTTTCTTCTTTTTATAAGATCTAGAAGTCTGACTTTTGGTTGTTTTCTAGTATGATTCTCCTACATGTTGAAATGGGGTATTTGGAGGTTTAATGGTAACCTTCTTTTCTTTTTGCTAGGTTTGTATTCTTTACTAGTTTTTCTGGTTTGGACATGGAAAAGCAAGGTGACAATGTTAGAGGCAACTTCCACACTTGAAAAGAATGTTTGGAGTCTAGACTCTAGAAGTTTCTCCTATATGTAATTCATAATTTGTAGTTGCATGGAGTTGGAAAGAGTTTGTTTAGGTCCAAATCCATACAAAAACTTTCAGTCTGTAGTTACTATGGATGACACTAAGAGTTTGTATGACATATTATAGTTATGATGGAAATCTGTGTCATTTCATAACTTTGTAGGAAATCTAGTAGTATTTCCCACATTACAACTGATGTTGGTGTGTCTTTAAAGTGGTAAAAGTATACTGCCAATTTCTTAATTGATAGGCATACTCTCTCCATCATCCTAGTTTACCCCTTTGGAGATTATATCCTTGACACTAGGGATTGATAAACAAGTTAAAAACCATAGAAAGAATGTTGTGCTATAGATGGTTTATCAATTCCTATTTAGCCATATTGTAACCATTTATGTTAATATCCAAATGAATATGAACCAAAACATCATTTAAGAAATTAAAATATATTTAATGTGAGCTACTAGAGGCTCTATTTTAAGCAATATTACTGAGGAATATGAAATTTGAGAACCATGTTTTCTTTGGCATTAGTGAGAGATTCTAACCTCATTTATGTTTGGGAAAGCATAGTACCTAGATATTCCAAGGGAAGTGGGGTCACACATTGCCTCCTCAGTTGTATGATATCCTTTTACCAATCAGACCTAACCTTTCCTCTCTTGAACTTCCCTGTCATTTACCAAAACAGAGAAAATCCAAAAATGTACAAGAATAGAAAAAACTTGAGAAATGAAGTTAATCCATGGAAACACAACTGAAATGAACATAGCGGAAGAAAGGGATACATGTTGGCTCTCAACCATGGGAATATAATCATGTAGTGAACTCTAATAATGTTTATCATTCTCTTTTCTTAATATGGATCTATGATGGTGATATGGCCTACTACTAGTGATGTACAATGAAAATTTCATGAATGGTCATGATTTATTTAGTCTTATAATGTTATTATATGTAATATTTTCATTCTTTGGTTCCTATAATTTCATAATTTTATTATACTTACCAATGATGAAAATATTTACATAAATTATCTCATAGAAGACTATAATGTTGTCAGTTTGTTTGTTCAAGACACTAAAATTTTCATGAGGATGATATATTGCTTGAATGATTTGGAAATCCTTAAGTACAAAACCATAATTACATGACCCCTCCAACATATTTTTCATGAAGTCAAAGAGATAGTATCCTTTTCCTCACCAAATTATGGTTCAGTGGATTCCTACAAGTTATGATCTCTATTATAACCACTGCAAAGTTTAGACAATAACTCAACAATTTAAAAAAAAATCCTACTAAACTTGGCATGCGACAGTGAGGCTAAAGTGGTTTAATGTAGAAAGAAGGATAATTTAAAACCTTTATTTCCCCACAATTTATAATGATTCACAATATTTGGTTAAAACAATATATAATGATAAGGAATACTATATAGATAGATAGATATATATATATTCAACCACAATTATTTTAAGCACTTGGAGGTTTGGACCGTGATTTATTTTTAATATATATTAAATAAATATGGGGTTAATATGGATCTATGCTGGTGATATGGCCCATGGGATTTCTCTATGTTTTGACTCTTTTTGAGGTGATATTGACTAGATTTCATTCAAAATACACTTCATAATTTTCTTCTATAATGTAACCAAGTTTTTTCCTATGTTTTTGTTTTAAACGTGGCTATTTTTTTGCATCAAACATAGGTTATGGTTTTTGGAATAAGTTAACATCTCTTTACCACCATGGGTGGGATTAATACATATAAATTTTTTAGTAATATAGACAAGAATTTGATTGTAATAGTTATTTGAGATGTAGATATTGAAATTTAAATGACATTGGCTACAGGAGTTGGATGCTAGAAATTTTCTTGCAGAATCATTTGCTGGAAATGGGAAGATGTTTGTGCCTACCTTCTGCTTTGGTAGTTGTGTTGAAATAGGGTCGAAACAAAATATGGAAGATGAGAAAATCTGTATTGATAATTTGGTGGATCATCTGAGTCCAAGATATGAATTCCCTCCTCCAAGTGTTTTATACGGGGTGAAAATTTTCATATTCTAGGATTTCAATTTCAAATAGTGTGTTTGTAGTTTTTTTTTGTATCATTATATTGATGACCAGTTTCATTTATTTGGCTACTTAAATCTATTGCTTTTTTTTGCGACAGTAGAATTTTTGATTTCATTTGTAATTCTTGTATGGTTTACTAGAATAATGTACAATGTTTGGTCCAAGTTGACACCCAATTTCTAGAGTATGTAGTCAATATTTGTTACATTTCAATGGAACATGTTACCTTTGATAGGAATGCACAACCTCAATTGACATGCATGAGTAGATGAGCATTGAATGCCAAAAGTTCAATTCTGAATATTTCAGTAGTAACTATTTTTATTTCTTATATTTGGATAAGTATGTTGTTGGTGTTCCTCGAGTGATAGAAGCCTTATATCAAGGAAGAAAATGACCGTTGGATGAGGAATAGAAGAGGATGAAAAAGAAATGGATATTGTATAGCTACTCACTTTGTGGAAAATAAGTGTGAAGGAACATGCTCAACATATTAATTCAAAGGCTCACATTTTGCGTGATTTTGAAATGCTAGATTCTTGAAGTCTTTCCATTACTATCATTAAGCCACTAACCAAAACATATAGCAAACATGTAATCTTTTGTCAGCAAATATTCTTATTCTCTGAAAGAACAATTTTTTCCTTCGATGGCTAGCAAGCCATATTACCTCAGAAAAACCCAAAATAGTTCTCAGAGTGCTTTTCAATCACAATGTTAATAGAGTATGCCATTTATTTTACATAACCATTCAATGGTGGCAATAAATTGTGCTATTACTATTAAAAATGTGAAAAAATGTTTCATTTCATTGGACAATTATATTTATGGAGTTAAATAACAATGCCTCATCAAAAACTTGCTTCGATGGTTGGAAGTCCATATTGCCTCAAAAAAATCCAAATTAGTCCTCAGAGTTATTTTCAATTGCAAGTCCTAAATGATGTCGCTTTTCTTGTTATGATGCTTCAAAGAAGAAACATCAAAGAGAGCATGTACAATATTTTCCATGTAAATCTGATTTTTTTTTTTCTTCAAGCATTTGGACACTCCAAAATAGATCGATTCCTCTTAAGAGTCCTCAACATGGTACTGTCTGGAGAACTAGTGTAAGGATGTAGTGATTTGAAATAGTTGTGGAAGAAATATCACCCCAATGAGATATTTAAAATGAGATATATTGACACAACTTATATGGTTAGGGTTGTGCTAACAAATGCTACATATAATTTGTACTGTACTCTACTTGCTCATTCTGCTAGAAATGGGCTCATGGTTGAATATATTAATGTAAATTATGCCTACATTCCTGTGGATCAAGTTGTTGTTGCTCAAGACTTTGTGAATCTCAATGATAAAAAATGGGCATGAGTGAGGTATGTGACTAATCAACCAAAAGTTTCCTTTAAAACATGGGTTTTCTATAGATGAAATCCCTTTCCTTCTCCCCATATCAACTTAAATCTCTTATTTACTATCCTTTTATGCTAGATATTCTTTAACAGAGACTAGTATTTCCTATTTGATATCTGGGAAACATTAGGGCAAGGTGTAACTTTCCCTTGAACGCTAGCTAAGTGTTCTTTCACTTGAAAAATCCCCTCTTCCCTGATTTCATTTTTACAATGTTTTTTATATTTTTTTCGATTAATATCTTCACAATGGTTCCTTGAGGTCTTTCACATTCCCAGTGTCCATGATAATATCAGAGTGAAAAAAAAATATGCATATGCAAAACCGATCTTTGTTTATTTATGAAAAAAAAAATCATCAATTTCAATAGAAAAAAACAATGAGGGTTTGGGATATTCTTGACATACCTTTGAATGGGCACAAAAATCATGTCCCAAGTCTCCTTCAAGCTTGTAGTGATATGTACAACTCTAATGTAGATTCCAAATTCACTAAACACTCACAAAGAGTGTTATTTTCACTTCAAATAAGCCCTCTTCACTATGACTCCACAATTTCCAAATGCTTACAAATGATCAAGGAGGTGTGTTAGAAAAAATATGATGGGGGAATTATTATATAGTGATAAATAAGGGTTTCTAAGGGGGGAACATTTTTTCCATTGAACTACTGTGGAAGTGGGTCTGATCGGATGGGGACTGGTTTGTATTGAAACTAGACTGAACTGGTTAGTTCAGACAGTTTTGTCCAAAATTAGCCTACTTGTTTGGTTCAGTGTCAATTTGGGCATGGCAAGGTTTGAACTCATTCACACTAGCTACCTCTGATAACATTGCTATGCATTTTATGATGCACACGTTTTGTTGTTTTCTTTTGTGCAACTCATACTTATGAAACAATGATGAACTCTTTGCACCTAGACTTTGGTTTATGTTGAGCTTCTCCTTAATGGGAATCCAAATTTCCATAGAATTTCTCAACCATTGAACTCTTATGGATTCCTACTATCTTGGTCTAATTTCTTGTACCACTTCCTATGTTTTGTGTGAAGAAAATTGAGAAAATATTAGTTTACATTATCTCTCTAGCCACTCACCCTTTAGCCCTGCCTTATATCACCGCTTAATTGCAATATATATTGTCAAGACTTAAAATATTATTCATCAATAGGATCCATATGTATTACCTTGTTAGTTACTATATTGTGGATGTTTAACAGAGGATATATTCGTGGTGTAGGGAAGGTTGACCCTAGTTAATGGGATGGGTACAATGTATGGATCTAGCAAGAATGTCTTCCTTATTTAGGTGTTTAAAGTCCTTTTGTAAATTATAGTTTCTAGAATTTAATATGATACTAATGAGAATCATATTATGATTGAGACACAAAGCAAGTTCATAGTAGAAATTTGTGGTAGACATTGGGTTAAAGACACATGTTCTTGTTAAGGATTCCCTTAGTCTCCTTTCTGAGTGGAGAAAATATGTGTGCATGTTCAAAGCATGGTGAGGCTTCTTAGCTTTCATGTTCTGCCCATTATTTAAAAACATACAAATATGGCACATAAATTACTTTACCAATTCAGGAATATCTAAGAACTACTGTATTTATCAAACTTAGAATAAGATAATTTCCTTGTTAGATTTCGATTATTCTAGACTATAAATTTCAATGTTGCTCTCTTTTCTATACACTTCATGTCTAATTATGTTATTCTAATTTTCTAAAAATTACCAGCTATAAGAACGAAACTTCAGAAAATATAGAAGCTTGGAGAAAACCTCTCTAGTGGACAGGGGGGATTCATCCTCATGTTTCTGTATGCATTTACATACTTTAACATGTATTTTGTGTTGTTTCTACCTTCATTAGAGAGGAGATTCCTCAATCACTGCCCATAGGCTATTTATAATGCATGTATGTTTGAGTTCCATTGACCTATATTTGGTCACTTTTGGATTTTAATAAAATTTGCTTGCCTTTGTATTGGTGTCAAAGACCATGATGCTTCATTATGAAAGTTAATTGTTAATGCCTAAGATCATAGAACCATATAAAATAACATGTATCCTTTATAGGCTCTTTGGACTCAGAGACGGAAGGGAAATGTCATCAGGAAAGGACAATTGATATTGAGATATGAAAAAGGTGGCAACCATTGTCTACATTTGTTATCTCCTTTAGGAACCTCTCAAGCTCCTAATTGTAAAAAGAAAATAGTGTTGTCTTTTGCACTCCCACTGGCACCCATTCTGGCAGTTGAGCTTTCTAGTCCAATTGAAATTTTTCTGGTCATTTATCGACATTGATATAATTTCATTTCATTTATCTCATAAATATTTTTAACAGTTGCTTCAATAATATGTAATGCATTACAAATTTATATGTCTACAATATCATGCAGATTTTTGAAGTGAATAGTAATGTGGGCGACATGGGGATGATTAATGAGTTTGTGGGGAGTAGGGATGGATTGTGTGGGTGGTGGGGTGTGTTTCTAGTGATAAAAAAATAATATGCAGAAAGATACACATAAATGAAAAAATTTCATAGCTTTAACCTGATCAACTCATTAGGCTATTGTAGAGCACTGACACCTTTTGTGAGTCAAAATAAATTTGTGCTGCTGAGAAAAAAATAAATATAACTCTAAGATGGCTATAGTTAAAGTATTATTTAAATATTTCCAATATTTTATATTTTTCCCTTTAGGTGTTATACAATTAGTTCCACAAATCAGGGAGCGATTCCAATCCAAAAAACTATGAGACTATCATGGTGGATCATATATTTTCCAAGCTCTATGGACTAATTTTACACTTTTGGCTATTTAAGGAGTTGGAGAGACCTCATCTCAAGGCCATAGGACAAAAAGGTTTCCACCCCAAATACTAGAAATCCTTGATTAATTTAAGCTGCAGCATCAAAGTCTTCTGGTGGGGTTAATGACTGATTGGAATCTTCCAAGTTATCTCAATGTTTCCCTCAATTAGGGTCAGCTATTGATTTTCACTTTCAACATCACTCCCTAAAAATTGCATGAAAAATTAGAAATAAAAACCTCTCTTTCTCGTCAGTTTTTTTCATTCCATAATTTTACCTTTCTACATAATAAGACCAATGGAATTGTTGATTGACCAAGTAATCAACACTTCCACGAGTTTTATCTACATCTTTGTTAAGTTTAAATGTTTCTCATTTAATTTTCCTTATACATCCTTACACAAACAATAAATTTTAAAAACTCATGGAACACATTATTTATTTGTAATACTCTATCACAACGATACATGGAACAATACATAAAGCTGAGATTATTCTTCTTGGGTAACACATTCTTCGGTTATTTCATTCTTTACTTCTATATATATAAATATCGATGAAACTTTTTTGAACCCTACGTATGTGCAAAGAACTAAGTACCATATATGATCTTTTGATGTAAATTTTATTACCATATAACATGTAGTTGTGCATTTTGCTTGAAGGGATTAATAAAAATTAGAGCTTGTAAATTAGATATCTATTATCTACCCAACACTTGAAATCAAGGAGATTTTTAGTGTCTCACAAAATATTGTAGAAAAGTTACTCATGGATATTCAATGTGAGGAGAAATAGTTTCCATTAGGGTAGCTGGTGAAGCAGGGTGCAGAGGCTGCAAGTGACATTACATGGTTGTCTTATTGTTTCCTTTATTTTTTCTAGGGTGTTGGATTTCTGTCTTATTTTCTATTTCAAATTCTAACTGTTTGTATGTAGAGAATATTTGAATGAAATTTTTTGGGAGGGAGGGCCATTATTAAAGACTGTTTCTCCAAGAAGTATAGGAATCCCATTTTGGATTCAACATTGACCTTGAAACTACTTTATGGGCTCAATGTATGGGACAAATTAGTTTTTTTTTCTTCTATATTTACTTCATGACTATAAGGATATACATTATTCTTAATGTTTCCTACGGTGGTTGTGAGAAATATCCTTTTAAAAATGTGATTCTAGGAAGCATATTGCATGGATAAGGCTAGAAATATTGGAGTTGAATAATACACCTGTATTAATGAAAAATAATAGATGCGTTTTCATATATTTGGTTATGAATGTCCTAGTTTTCCTTGTGTGAATTTATGACTATAAGAATTTAATCCAACTATATAGACATGGGTGAAAAATGCTGGATACACTGTCATATAATAAGTATGAAAGTGTGCCAGCAACATGTTCGATATTAGAAGAATAAACGGTTCCCCCTCCTGCAACAAATTGAAGAAGCATGTCCATTATAGCTTCCTTCATCTCTTGCATTTCTAGAGAAAGTATTATTGTATCGTCAAACAAAATGAAAAATAAAGAATCACGACTAGTAGTTCTAATCTGAGTAGAAATGAATCGAACAATACCATCATGGACACAACCCAACCTACAATTTTGTTTATGCATAAATTTGGCCATGGTTGGTTTTATATCCGGACTAGACATTGAACCAGACTTGTCAATACCAAGAAAAACATAATGTGGTATGTTCTTTGAATGGTTGTAGACAAAAACATGACCATATGCAGTTATGTGGCTAGTAGAGAATTCCATTGGGGCATTTATTTTCATTGGAACATGCCATAATTTCTCTGTGCTGTAAGACCTTGCGGAACTGCCACCAGTATCATTATGCTCCTCATACCTACAAAAATTATTACATAGATAAAACTCTATCTTATCCTCATCAATACAAGGATCTTCAAAATGAATTTGCTTCCAGTAAGTCTCATGGGTAAGTTAATCTCTTGGCACATCCTCATTAGTGTCATATTTTCTTGTATCATGTTAAGAGCCATCATACACAGGCCTTGTGAAATTATTATAAATATGATAGTGAATTAGATGAATTTGGCCCTAACCTCAGGCTTTCCAATGCATGTTACACATCTCTACCACACAAAATCCCCCCCAATTATATTTCCTACCCTAGCTATCAAATTATTCATGTTATGAAGAAAAAATGACATTTCTCATGTTTCCATGAACCATATCATGTAAACCAGACTGATTTATTGGTTTTTGAAAAAAATATCCACAAGCTTGGAATCTTACCTTACAATAATGCATTGCATCTGGATTTAGTGTGTGTAGATGCTCACCATCATGGTATCTTTTAAAAGGTGGAATGACAATGCAAGAATCCTTCTGCAGATAATTTTTTTCAGGAACCTCTTCTGTCGCGAAATGTTAAGATCAGTCATTCTTTTGTTTCAACTCTATTTTTAATAAAATAACTTTGACGCAGTGGATATTTAGACAATTTTATGATGTCAACTCTTAATTATTCACCTTTATTTTTGAAATAAACAACATGTCTGATTTATTCTCATCAGAAATAGGAAAATATGGAGTTTGTTTTGGTCAAAGTCTCTAACATTCCATATTGCTCATGAGACTTAACCTGAAGCCACATAGGAATCTATAAGTGGTGCTCCAAATTTGCTGGGTTTCCATGTGGCACATATGGCTAGGAAGAAGTATTTAGGGGCCAAATGGTTGAGAAGTATAGTCATATATTATATTTAGAAATATTAAAATTTATGTAAGGGTGGATATCTATAATTTTTCTACACTTTTACCTGAGGTTTAAAATAACTTGACTACATGTATACATGAGATTGTCTGGAAACAAATTTTTTATGAGAATACTCTATTTTGTAGAAATTTCTAGCACATTAGATCTTGGTTTAGGATGATTCAAAAAGTTTGGGTTATTCCTCTCGAGTCTTGGGATGTTTTGGGAACAAATTATTTGTTAATGAATAATGCATTACATGCAATTATATACTTTTTCAAAGTCAGTAAGTTAGATTTGAAAAATTGCAATGCAATGTTAGTCATTTTTAAACCTCATTAATCTTGATGATTACATTTTTAGTGTGGAGGCAAGTCTCTTTGATTTCATGCACAATTTGACTTGTAGCCAATAGGTATAGATTGAGTAAATGAATTCAAATATCACATCATAAGACACATACCAATTTTCATCATAATTAACTTAAAGAAGCAATGTTTTCTCGAAATTGAACCTGTCTATGCCAAATTATCTCACATATATGTTGATGATGTTAGTGGACCATTATGAAGAGGGAAACATTTTGTGGTTCATTTTAACATATAATATACACATTTGTCTAGGGAAATCTTTTCTTTTAGAATTTTAACTGAACATGGACATCAAGCATCATGTCAATTGTAGGAAAGGGGATTAATATTACATATTTAGTGAGAGTTTCCATTATACTTAATGGATTCATTGTATTGCGAGGGAATGATATGCAGTGAAGTTGTGTTGTTTATAGTTGAGTGATTTCTCTTTTGGTATCCATGCTAACAACCAATAGTGGCCTTTTATGATTTGAAGTATTTAATGTTTTCTTATGTATTTTGTCATTTATAGCTTGGGTACCATCACTAATTCTCACCCACAGCATGCAATGATTTTAATAATTTTGAAGTTTCATGAATTTGGGTTCCAATTATAGTTTTTTGAAGTAAGGCATATGCTTGTATTAATATATTTGAATGTATGAAAAAAATATTTGGTTTTATTCCGTTAGAACTACATGTTTTTGTGCATAGCGAAGATCATGGTTTCCAGACTCCTTCAAAAGTAGAAAGGGAGCATGTGTTTACTTTCTCTTTTCCAATGAAGCAATTTTCCATTTCTTTAGGAATACTCATTAAATGGAGAATAGTATTTCAAATAGAAGACACAATGAGTTTTACCCCTTAATCCTTGAATCAATGGTTCATAGTAATGTTTCTAGAATTTTTTTTGTTTTTATTTTATTTATTAGGAAGAAAGAAACTTGGTGCACGTGCATGGGGAAATGTGTTTCACCTCTAATATATGATATTACATGACTAATATTAAAATGCTTCTTGGATCACTAATTAACATGAAGCTTATAGCTCCTGATGCGGGTGCAGAGGAAAGATACTAATGTGATGGGATGGGGGTGCAGCACGGCAAGGAGACACCTACCCCCCCACAAGATGGTTGGTGAACAGCATTTAACGTTGGCAGCATTTGGTTTAATGGCATTTAATCTTGGCACTGGTTACAATCTCTCCTCCGATATTCGATACAATTTCGCGTGGGGCGACATGGCTCGGCTCTTGGCTTCTATTAATGGTGGTTTATTGCAGGGGGTCCTTCGAGACAAGGTCATTTGGATTGATAATATGGAGAGCTGCAATTGTTCGGCTTGCTCTCCCTTGCATGTTACTCAATGGTGCACCCTAGATGCAGAATTTGCAACTGTGCGCATGGCAATCAGTAAGCGAAGCAGGTTGAATTGTTGTTTGGTTTTTGGGGACAATTTCCACTTCTCCCACTCCGGTTCCTGCATGCTCACTTCTGTCTCCCTCCTTTTTATTCCTCCTCCATCCTCTGTCAATCCTATGCCTCCTCTGTTTCCTGTTTCCTCCAGCGTTTTTGAGAACATGCCTCGCCTTAGGCATAGGATGAGGTGTCGAAGAGGCACCTGCAGACGTCTGCCTCAGCGTTCTCCCTCCACCTCCAGCACCTCTTCTGAATTTGCCTCTCATTCGAATAGCCATCCTGGTCTTCAGCATGGCCGTCTGCTCTATTCGGGTCGTCGCTTGGGCTCTCCCATTCCTCTGTTTCCCCCTGCTCAGACCCACACTGCGCACTTCTCTTTTAACTGTTCGCTTAATCGCCCCAAGGTCACTGCCTCCATCACCGTTGTCTTCCGCGAAGAGCCTCTGGAGGAAGCTACTATTTCTCCTCAGGCGGGACTGTTCATCGCTGCGACCCATTCCTCGGGTCCTCCTATTGGGTCTTTGCACCCTGCGAGCTTGGTTCTGCAGGGTCAGTCAGGCCAGCATTTGCAGGGTCACACGAGCTAGGTTTTGTAGGGTCAGAAAAATGGGATTCAGGACATGGACATTGTGCAAGGCAACAAGGGGCAAGTGAGCGAGGCACAGGTGACTCCACCACCCTCCAAGCAGGTGGTCACTTCCACTGAGGACCTGTACATGGTTGATGGGGAACCAGACGAGCTCTGGTGCAGAGTCGTGGAAGTGCCTCCTAATGAGTAGCACCGCCCTCTCTATTTGGAATTTCTGTTCTAATTCGGCCCTAACTATCGGGCTTGTTTTTGTGTTCTTAGTTCTGTTACAGCCCTTACTCTCGGGCTTGTTTTTGAATTTTGATGTAGTAACAGTTCATACTTCTGTTTTTGATAGCTATGGCTTCCAGAAACAAAACCTTATGTCTCCCCTGCGTGATTTCTCAAGACTTTCGCTCGTGGGTCGGTTTCCCTCGGGCGGCGCTCATCACTCGGTCTTTTTTATTAAGTTTGCCACATGCTTTGGCATAGTTCTCGTTTCGGCCCGCTCGATACTTTTTTACCCCGCCCGTTAATGAGAATAATTTTACTTAGACATGAGGCTGCATTAGTTTTTCCTAGAGTGTGCATTGTTCATGCCTCAAGGAAGAATAAAATTGTTTTTCATATGTACTCTATAGATAAATCTAAAGCATGATCTTTTTTCTTATGTTTCTGCTCTATTTTTAATAAATAATGACTAATATTGTCATTTTATAGCATATTTCTTCAAGTACAACTATTAATAAACACATGTTGTATAGATAATTACAAATGAGAAGTAATTATGTCTGGTTTCCACTCATCACACTGCAAAAATACTCTGCCGACTTCATCAATGAGAAGGAAAGAGTTTGGTTAAATAATATAACGAGAGTGTTGAGAGCTAGAATGGAAATAATAACGGCTTAAACATACCACAAACTACCAAAGGATAAAAAATTAACTCACGAAACGTTCTAGACATTACTTTAATAAACATGATTTAAGAATGGAAGAAGATTATACTAAACCTTAAGTCTATAATGGTGACCTTGAAATTGGGAAGAATCATCATCAGAGTAAAGCTGCAACATTGGGTTTGAGATTATTCGCTAAATTTTCAAAGCTTAGTGCCAACTACACTTCATCAAGACAATGTTGGAAAGACCCATTCATAGTTCCTGCCATAATGCCATCTTCTCCAAAATTGCAACTATAGGATCTGTTCCATACATGATTGTATGAAATGATGCCCTTGCTCCTAGCTTCTTCAGTCTCTTCAAAAAATTAACAAAATATTTTCCATCATTATTTGCACCATCACTCAGATATATAATTGTTGGCTTATTCGTATCCATATTAGGATTATTAGAACCCCGATAAATTACTTCTTCTACTAGTTCGATACCAAAAGAATAACTAGTTACCCTCCTACAACATATTTAAAAATCTTGTCCACTATATCTTCCTTCATATATTTCATTTCTAGAGAAAGTATTATTGTATCGTCAAACATAACCACATATAAAGAATCACCTCTAGTAGTTCTAATCCAAGTAGCAATGAATCGAAAAATACCCTTGTTGTCACTCCTAGAGACAGCATTGAGTTGCCAAAGACCAGTGTCAAGGACATATTAGGTCAGGAGGTTTTTAGATTATTTTGCATGCTTGTAAAAGGGAACCTCCTGATAACAAATGGATTGAGATAGTTTTGAAAGGAAGTCCTACATCTTAGAGAAAGAATAATAGTAACTAGGAGCTTCAGCTGCAGAGAGAAAGGCCTACTCAAAATGGCCTGAAGTAGTCATGGAATAAAGCTGTTACAAGAAGGGTCGGATATGAAACAAATGAACGGTTATAAAATTTAATGGGGTTGAGATACTGTGTGGAATATTTAGGGAACGTCAAAGAAAAGTGGGCTTAAATTAGTATAAGAATCCACCCTTTAATGACCTTGGAGGAAAACGATACGAAAGGGAACTTGGAATAGAATTCGTGCCTCAAGCTATATTTAAGATGTTACTATAAAGCATGACATAATTACCATTAAAGATAAATTCATATCCAACTCATATAAAACCCACATTCTGAAAGCAACAATTACAAGAAGGAAAATATGAGCACAATGAACATTAAATTGCATCACTATATGAAAATACATAATGTTCATTCATTTAAGTAGGAATCCATTGTCACAAAAAACTATCTTTATATTACTCTTCAAAATGGCTCTTAAAATATACACTATGAGAAAACCTCAAAATTACAAAAGATGATGCACAGACTAGAACTTCTTCTGCTAGAAAATCCGGAACCTTTTTTAAGTCTGCGGTTTCATCTTTTGTAGTGTTTTACATGAATGTTCAGAGCATATATTTTTTGAGACAAAATATTCTCTGGAGATATGTCAGTTTCCAATCCTAATAAAAAATGATGATGAGGCAAAACGACCTCTCATCTTAAACAGTATGGTATAACACAGACTATAACTAAAACATAACATAAAATAGAAAATAAAGAGAGTGCATAGGGTGAAATCAATATTTCACCCGTTTTTACATTACATAGATGATAAAGAAAATAAAAATAAAAACAGGCCGCGTGGGCCAAATCATGAGATTCATCATTTGGTGTTGTGCCGAGGAGTGCCTGACTATGGATGGTGTGGCCGAGCTGAGGATGAAGAGGATACAAGTGGACGAACCGGAGGAAGTGGCAGCTACTGGGAAGCAGAAGAGACAGGAGGATTCACATATTCACAACACTTTTTCCACAACATGCCCCCTGTTGATGGCATTGTGTTGTAGGCCTCCAACAGAGTTTGCATGTTAGTTAGCTCGGTTAAATCCACACAAAAAACAAGGAATTTATTTACGTGAAAGAGAAGGAATAATTTATTATCTCTACTTTTAGCTGAGCTGTTCTCTCCAATGATATGTTTGCATTGCACATAATTTCTGAGATATTTTTCTCATAGGCCGTTAGCTGAGAGAATGCACATGTCTATGGATCCTAGCATGGTGGGAGACCGACTTCTATCAGCTTGCTCTACTCTTGGTAGAACTTATCCACTTCCTTCGAGACTAATGAAAAACAACCCAGTGCATTCGTACGTGCATTTTCTTTCTCAAATAATCTCCCGACCTCCATAACCGTCCTAAAACGGTCAAGTATTCCCTGCACATGGAGTTTATTAGGTGAGAGTTCATTTAGGTACCAAATATAATTCCTGGATAAGATGGATTTTTCTTCTCCGTCTTTGCATCCATCCTATAGCTGGGCTTTGAACTAGTGGATCACGATCTTCTTGTCATTTATTAGTGTGAGGAGGTCCCAATGAGGCTTAACCTCTGCTATCATATCTACCCAAACCATTCGTCTTGCTTCCACGATTGATGTATTTCCCTTGATCTATCCCTTTAAGTCTTTGATGGACTTATCCGACGCCTGAGATTCTTCGCATAGTTTTTCCACCTCTTTTTGTAGGGATTCCGTCACCTTCTGATTTGCTGCTAGAGTGGTCTCAGTCTCCTTTAGGAGCTAGTGAAATGAGAGGACCTCATCCTATGACACCCTCAAATAAGGCATGGCCTTGGTGAGTTGTTCAGGAGTTTTCTTAGGCTCACCCAATGTAGGGGTCACGCATGTATGTTGGTCCCATTTGACCTGCCATTCTGATAGCCTCCATTTAATTCTGATGATATCCATGTCCTTCTGGGAATTTTCTTCCTGTTGCTTGGCCAACGAGTCAGCGAGAGTTGATTTCTCCTTTTCTACCTGGTCAAGCTCCTCTTTCTATACATGTTCCTCGAGAGACATGTTTAGCTTTCACTTCAACTCCTGGTTCTCCACTTCTAACTTGGCAAGAAGTTTTTTCCATGTTGCATCCTTATCAGCCCCCTTTTCTCTTATCGTTCTCTTGAGGCCTTCTAGCTGGGCATGGTTGGATCTAGCATTGGCCTTCTCTCCCTTCTGGTGCTCTATTACCAGATTGTACTTCTTTTCGAGCTTCTTTAAGCCTACTGCATGTTTCACCACCTCAGTCTGTAGCATATCCCCAATACATTGGTGTAAGTCTAGCTTGTCTAGTAGGGGAATGTTTGTTAGGTTGAGGATAATTTCTAAAGCTCGATATTGGGATCCAGAACCAGAGGGCTGCAATGCTGCTTGCTGAATAGCTAGTATAAGCTATTCTTTATCCATATCTAGCACCGAGGAGAGCCTGGAATGATGCTTATCCATGAACCCTACCAGTTTGGCCCTCAACCTTTCCCTGGCGAATCTGTTTCTGGTATTGATTTCCTCCCTTGTCTCTTACCTATCCACCATGACTTCCTGCGAGAGTTTTGAGGGGGCTGACGAGGAAGAATTTTCAAAAGAAACATGAAAACATGGTTTGTCCTTGTGAAGACCCCCAAACTCGAGAATATCCTCATCAGATAGCTTGACCCCTATATAATTTGGCCCTTCAGTTCTCTGTTTTTTATGAGGGTGAGCATCCTCATCAATTTCCATGACCCCTTGACTTCCTGAGGGGCCTTCCTATCCTTGTTCCTCTGTCCCAACAACCAAATTATCTCTTTTCCCTTCGGCAGCTGAGGACTCAGCCTCCATCTGTGCATTCAAAGGCCGCACATCAAGGTTAGCTCTCCATTCAATGAAGGGCCTAGTCTCATGTGTATAAGTTATTGATTTTATTTTCTTCTTCCTACTAGTGAGGAATACCTTAGGGTCATATGGCCAAACTTCTCCCTATGGGAGGTTCATCTCTTGCAGCATTTTTTCCACGACTGAGAGGGCATGCCTCGAATTTATGGTGAAGGGACCGATAGAAGTTGGGAGTTTGAGGATGTATCCTTTCTTTGTAGGTACGAAGTGGATTTGGTCGGCCTTAAAAGTCCGTTGAATGAATTCGAGGGAAAAAACTCGCATAGCTGGAAACACTGGCAGATGATAGGGAGGTACCTCTGCACCGTAGACTCTGATCTAGGTACAATCATCAAACAAGTACCAGTCCCTTGTGTAGTCTTCTTCGTCAAACTGTAGCCAATCCTTCTACTTAGGAAATATTCTAGGCGAAGGGTTGTCATGTATAATGGAAAAAGATATGGAAATGAACTCATTAACAAAATTTGCATACCCCTTCCCCTCTGGCTGCCGGAGAACTGTCATAGTCCACTCAAAGATGGTTCTAGGTTGGTCATTTATCCTTGAGAACCTACTCAGGCCTAGACCTTAAAATCTATTCACATGCTCAAATAGGAATAGGTAAAACATAAGGGAACGATACTTGAAAGAACCAGCCGAGGAAATCTCTTGAAACTGGGGTTGGATAGCCAAAGCTAAGAAAGAGGGAATATCCACAAGGATGTCCTTCTGCATCATGAGCCATAGAAAAATCTATGCCCTCTTTAGTTACCTGGTCAACCTCCTCAGACCCTAACAACCTTGAGATGAGTGCTAGGACGAGATGTACATTGTTTCAGAAAGTCAATAAGGGAACAGATTCCATGAGCGGGAAATATGAAAGGTGGGAATCTAAGATGAGGCTGAGGAAACTGCTTTCTTTTTCCTAGGGGAGCTTTGAGAAATGACAAGAGAGGGGGACCTCAGAGAATTCGACATAATCCTGGCTTGGTGGGTAGCGAATGGATATCCTTATGAGTTGGGTCATAATGGGGAAAATCTTATTTTCCTAGGTAGAAAGGAACATGTCTTTGGGCTCGTCATAGGCATCCCCAAGCCAGCTAATGAACTCAAAAATAGGGTATGTGGTTGGAGTGATTTGGTAATATAGACCTGACTCGATAACCCTAAACATGTCCTCACCTTTTCGATGATAATAAAAAAGCTCGGCTCTGGTATGTGCTACACTAAAGGGTAGACTAGGTCATGAATTCGTGCGTGGGCATCGACAAGGGGCTCAGGTCTAGGAGTAGTCCTGACCTCATGGGCTTGTGGGGTTTCAGGTGTAGACTTCTTGGTTTTCATTTTCCCCACGACCATTTGAAAATAAAAAACATAAGGGAAATAGTGAGACAGAAAGACGACACAATATATGAGAGTAGTGAAGTAGCCAAGGGAAAAGCGACACGAGATTGAAAACGACCTTGCACTTGAGTTTTAACCTCCTCTGCGCAAAAAATTGGTTAATAACCAGTATTTTAAACAATCGAGGGTAAAATGAGCTTATATTAGATCAGGTTTTATGAAGAACGAGATAGGGTGACAATTGTAGGGCTGGCGTCATAAGGACGCTGACAGTGGAACACGTGGTGATGGGTAATTGGCTAGCAGCAGTTGGGTTGGTGGGAGCCATGTGCTAAATTAAAGCAAGTACCAGCCTTCGTACTACCATCCTAGACTTACCTTACCCCTTTATTCACCGACGCCAACTATTATCTTAGGTGGGCCCCTCTGAAACTTGGCGAGGTGCATAGTAGTCTTTGGGCTCATTTTCTTACCCCACGGAATGCTTGTGATTGGCTCGCTGAAAGGTGACGCCACCTTTTCCGGGGGCCTGAATTTTATCATCACCATGCTCCTTTCAAGCCCATGTAAAGCCCTTCCGATGAGCTTTGTGGCTCATGGTTATGCCGCAGAGCCATGACTGATGCTTCCCACTGTGTAGTGGCCCTGATAAGTCTTAGTCACCGCACCTATCCCTTAGGGAATTTCTTTCCAAGACCTTCACCATTCTCTCAGTCTACCACCCTTCTAAATTTATCAGATTTTTCCACATGGCCGCCCCTTTTTCTTGATAAATTAGGTTACTAAACAACAACCCTCATAGACACAACCCTACCTACAATTATGTTTAGGCATAAATTTGGCCATGGTTGGTTTCATATCTAGACTAAACATTGAACTAGACTTGTAAATAACAAAAGAAAAATTATGTGGTATGTTATTTGAATGGTTGTAGACAAAAACTTGACCATCTCCAGTTATGTGGCCAGTGTAGAATGCCATTGAGGCACTTATTTTCTTTGGTATGTGCCATTATTTCTCTACGTAGTAAGACTTTGTGGAACTTTCATCAATATAATTATGCTCCTTATACCCACAAAGATGATTACATAGAGAAAAATCTGTCTTATCCTAATTAGTACAAGGATCTTCAAACCACATTTTCTTCTAGTAATTATCATGGGTAAGTTCATCTTTTGGAGCATCATCATCAGGGCCATATTTTCTTGTCACATGTCGAGAGCTATCATACATAGGCCTTGTGCAATTATCATACATAGGATAGTGAATCAGATGAATATGGCCCCAACCTTGGGCTTTATAATGCATGTTACACATATCTGCCACACCAGATTCCCTCCAAGTATATTTCCTACCTTGGATATCAAATTCTTCATGTTTTGAAGAAAAAATGACATTACACATGTTCCCATGAACCATATGATGTAAACTAGAATGATTTATTGGTTTTTGACAAAAATATCCATAATCTTGGCATCGTACATTACAATAATGCACTGCATCTAGCTTTAGTGTGTGTAGATGCTCACCATCATGGTATGTTTTAAAAGGTGGAATGGAAATGCAATAATCCTTCCACAAACCATTTTGTTCAGGAACCTCTTCTACCCTAAAATGTCAAGATCCATAATTATCTAGTTTCTTCTCTCTTTTTAATAAAATAATATTGAAGCAATGGATATATAGACAATTTTATGATGTCCTCTATTAATTTCTCACCTTTATTTTTGAAATAAACAACAAGAGTGATTATTCTCACTATAAATATCAAAATATGTAGTTTGTTTTAGTCAATGTATCTATCATTCCATACTTCTCATGAGACTTGACCTGAAGCCACATAGGAATGTGTAAGTGGTGCTCCAAATCTGTTGGGTTCCCATGTGGCACCTATGGCTAGGAAGAAGGATTTAGATGGTTGAAAAGTACAATCATATCTTAGATTTACAAATATTCAAATTTATTTAACGGTGGATATCTATAATTTTTGTACACTTTCACCTAAGGTTTAAAATCACTTGACTGCATGTATACATGAGATTGTATGGAAACATAGTTTTTATGAGAATACTCTGTTTTGTAGAAATTTTGAGCACAATAGATCTTGGTGTAAGCTGATTCAAAAAGTTTGGATTATTCCTCTCGAGTCTTGGGATGTTTTGGGAACAAATTATTAGTTAATGAATAGCTCATTCCTTTGAGTTATATACCTTGTCAAACACAGTAAGTTATATTTGAAAAAT
Source organism: Pinus albicaulis (assembly GCA_034641835.2). Classification (NCBI taxonomy): domain Eukaryota; kingdom Viridiplantae; phylum Streptophyta; class Pinopsida; order Pinales; family Pinaceae; genus Pinus; species Pinus albicaulis. The sequence goes on from JAXQQM020087779.1 coordinate 23,442, forward strand.
GACAATGCAATGTCAATAATTTTAAAACCTCATTGATATTGCTGATTACGTTTTTAGTGTGGAGGCAGGTCTCTTTACTTGCAAGCACACTTTTACTTGTAACCATTAAGTACATATTGAGTAAATGAATGCAAAGACCAAAACATAAGATAGAGGAAAATTTTCATTTGAAATGCAAGAAGGATGTTTGATGAATGGAAAATTAGGTAATTGGCTTAAAAAAGAAACCAGGGAAAATTTTAATGATGGAAAATTATCTTGAAGTTTAAAAAGTTGGCGAATCTCACTAGTCCCTGATATGCAAACTATAAATTTTTATTGATGTATTTATAAAAAAATTCAAATTTATAATGATATTATATATACTCTCTATATAATGTTGGCAATTTTTAATGTAAAATAATTTTATATTATAAAATTTGGGTGAATCATTTTTATAAAAAAATGGAAATTGGCGAATCTTTTTTTTTGGAAAAACCATGGAAAATTAGCCCACCTGCAAATATTAGCCCCTAAAATTTTCCATGGAAGAAACGTTCGCTCAAAATTCAACTTGTCTATGATAAATTATCTCAAATGTATGTTGATGCTATTACTGGGCCATCATGAAGAGGAAAAAAATTTGTGGTCATTTTAACATCTGATATACACATTTGTCTAGGATGATATTTTCTTCTAGAAGCTGAACTGAACATGCACATCAAGAATCATGTCAATTGTAGGAAAGGGGATTAAGATTACATCTTTGGTCAGAGTTTCCATTGTACTTAACAGATTCAGTGTAATGTCAGGGAATGATCTGTAGTGAATTTTTGTTGTCTATAGTTGAGTGGTTTCTCTTTGCTATCCTAAAGTAGTTACACTGGGCTATGCTGAAATGCTACAATCCTCCCAATACTAAGAGCCCAAATCTGAATTTTTAATGGGATTTGAGATTATTCCTTTTCCATATGAAGTCTGATGAGGTTGGAACCACTCTATAACATCCTGAAACAATTAACGACAATGTTAAATATTTAAGTAAAATGATAGAAAAGGTAAGATAAAGGAAAAAAATATAAAAATTAAGATAACGCAGAATGTTGGAGAGCATGGGAGGCAAGGCTTGGCTACCATCCCAGGGGATGTGTCCTGGCTACACTGATGTTGGGTTTGAACATGAAAACTACATGTGTTTTAAGTAAGACACAATCATGTGAGTAGTTTTTTTGCTAGCGAAAATAGAAGTGGACTAAAGGGCCTTATAGTTGAGCGATACAATGAAATTTTTAGTGGAATTATGCAGAATTGACACCTACGTTGACTTATTCATTGATATGCATTAGAAAAATTTAGAGCTTCAGGCAATATAAGCTATAGATGAAAGCATACAATTGTAGATTTTCTGGAAATTATGAATTTCTATTAACATATGGAACTCACATTCTTTGATTTGACACTTTTTAGAGAATCAAGTTTATAAATTAATAAAATTTAATGCAAAAAAGAAAGGTGAACTATGTGCAATTATGTAAGTAAGCTAGTTTAGAAAGAGCAGGGCTATAATTCTTCTATATTTTGTGACTTTTTGTATGCATATACAATCATTTTTTTGTTCATGCCTTGAAACAATCAAGTTAATTCACCTAAGCCTAAGAAAATTCTGTTGAATTGTACTCCATCAGTGTCAATATATTTTATGTTGAGAAAAATAAATTAAAAGAGAGGAATAAGGGGAATCGGTGAATTCTAGGGAATAGTCTATCTGTAATGTGGAAATAATATAATAACTAAGTATTTGTCATATTTATTTGTTTGAGTGGTATTTTGGAAGCAACTAATTAAATTAGGTATTTGACATTGGATTTTAGGACATTAAAGGAATTTTTTTTTTGTGTTAATAATTAATATAGAGGGATGAAATAAGAAAAAGTGTAGCATTGATACATTGCTTCTCAATGTAAATTAAAAAAATGGGAGAGAAAATCTGGAAAATATGCATTGTAAAGTTAGATGAAGATACCTTTTTCACATATGGTATTCCTGCTTGGGTCCTTAAATAGGGTACAAGGGAAATTGTGAGGTTAGTCAGAAGATAAAAACTAGTTAATGTTAATTAAAAGGTAATTTAGTATATGTGTGGGGTTTATCATTGTAACATTGGGATACAAGAAATATGAGTTTGATAATTGTGATAGGATCATAGGACACTTAATGTAGAAAAGATAAATAAATTGTTGGTTGGAAAGGAGACATTTGGTGGACGAATTTCAGTAAACACTGATTGCAGTAATTTTCATGGGTTGCAACCCAATGATTATAAATTTTAAATGTGAAGAATGGATGTGGTGAAAATTCAATGGGGAATAATTGCCACCATATATCACTGATTCACTGATTGTATCATTGAGACCCTTAGGCATACTCCATGAAGCCAATATATCTTTAGAGCGAGAACTAATTTGCAAACACATTTGTAGAAATTTTGTCTATTACTTGAATGGTTTCCATGCTGCCTGTAGGTGACTGTAACTAGTCATATGCATCCAAAAAAATACTAAAGCTGCAATTGAAAATATATGTGTAGGAAGTTGGTTTTGTTCCTTAATTTATATTAATTAATTTGAAGTGTGATCTTGTGAATTGGTAGTTTATAAGTTTGGGAGCACATTTTTTAAACAACTTGAAGTTTCAAGTAACAAGATCTATGAAATTTGGTACTTATATAAAATTACTTAATATATTTTGTTGTATCTGTGGTTGATTATCTAGAACCCCTTTGTCTGTTGTGAAGTATAGTAATTTCATGTGCAATTTGGTGAATATTATCTAATGCATCATTAACAACTTTCTATACTGTTTAATTTTTCAAAGTATCTTCTAAGTAGTTATGCTAATGGAAACACACCCATTTGCAAAGAAAATAATAATTGATTTGAATGGGTGTATTTTATGAGGAATTTTAGTGAGAAATTGAACTTTCTAAACAATTTAGAGAAGTCAATATCTACAGATATGTATGATATATTTGAAAATGTTTGCATCTGAGTATTAATAACATATTCGATATTTTACATATTGGAAAATATATTGGGATTTTCTTACAATAAGAAAATTTTCAAAAAGGGTTGAATCTGCGAGTTGTAGCTTTGGTTTGCTTAATAGAACTTGTATTTTCATTGATATAGTTGATATATAAGAAATTGACACTACATATATTTTTCAAGAGCCACACAATTATCATTTCAGGTGTTTCCTTTCTTACATTTATTCCGAATAATATAATTTTAGAGCTTATCCTATAGTTTTTTATTTTTCAGTTGTAGTATTAAAATTATCCATCTTTATTATTCCAGAGCTCGACAGAGCTAAAAAAATAAATCGACTCAGGCTCAATGGCATCATGGTGTTGTAAATGGAAATTTTCCATAATATTTGTCTCTTGCAAATATGTTAGACTTTTCAAAGACAACTTCATCATACTGTCGTGAACAAAAAAAATTCATAGTAGCCTTGAGAAAATATTTTGGCATTCTGATTTTTTTTTTTCAATTTTGACATGATTTAAATGGATGCAAGGATTGTAAGTTCCAAACAAAAAAATTTCTTCAAAGTTGATTTTTGGCTTGTTTGTAGAGTATTCTAAGGCTTGTATTTGATTTGGAAATTTTAGGTTAATGATACTGTTGGAACAATTACTGGAGCACACTATTATGATGAAGATGTTATGGCTATAGTAGTTCTTGGGACTGGAACAATTGCATGTTATGTAGAGCGAGAAAATGCAATAACTAAATGCCAACTTGCAAAATTTAGTAGCATGGTAACCTTTCAACTTTTTCTATTCATTTTTTCCCTCTATAATCTTGCTAAGGATACTTCTCTTGCTGATTATATCAATGAATATTTATTTTTCACCTTTAGTTAATATTATGGAGTTTGGACTGTAAGAACTAATTGGAATTGGCTTTTTTGATTAGGTAATTAGCATGGAATGGGGAAATTTCTGGTTGGGTCTTCTGCCACAGACTCGTTATGATGATTATTTAGATGTAGATAGCTTGAATCTAGGCGATTAGGAAAATTCCTAATTTCTAGCATGAAAATTTTCGTTGCTCAACTTTTTAGGGTTATTGAGTACCTGAATTATAGTTTGAAGAAGTTCTAATGACTCTTTGTAGTTTTCCTCAAGGTTTTGAGAAACTTGTTTCAAGAATGTATCTTGGTGACATTGTGAGAAGGGTGATTCTTAGAATGGCAGAGGAGTCAAATTTTTTTGGAGATATGAACTTTTCAAGCCTCTTGGTTCTGTTCATCCTCAAGTTTTTATGCCAAGATTTTTTTGTACAACCTTTTCACTAGATTTATTAGAATTCTATTTCAGTACAATTTTTCTAAGTCAATAGCTGCACCTGTTAGAAGGAATAGTGGGATGGTTGTCCGATTGATTGAAAAGGAAATTTTTTTGTACACATCTGCTATACACACATTAATGTCCGTTGGGGTATATCACTATTTTAGGAATATTCCGTGCAATAAAATATAATACCAATGTGACAATGTTTTTCTCTTCTAAAGATATTTTTTCTATTTGAAATATGCAGGTTTTCCTTTTAATATGAAGTCTTCGAAGGAATATTGTACACAATTGTTTATATGCTTGAATTTCCTATCACATGGTCAAACTAAATTTTTTCAGTACCATAATCATGTTATGAAAATTAATGAAATTCACAGCTTCATTTGGCAAGGCCTTTGGGTACCTTCAGAAACCTAAAATATTGAATGTGAATTCTGTTTTGAGGATAGAAAAAAGCTTCATGGTTAGAGAAAAAAATTTGGAAGATGAGTTCTCCAGGTAGTATTTATCTTTGAACAACATCACTAGTTGTAGTTGATTGTTAATATTTATTGTTTCTTATGAAGCTTAAACAAAAATCTTGTCCTTTTTGATTGATTATTAATTGATGGATTTTTTATTTATACTTGTTGCTCTTTCTTGAAGTTTTTTTGCTAACTATTTTGAACTAACTGAGGATCAAACATTGGTGGTATTGTTGTAATATGTTAAATTATTGTTTGTATTGAACCAAGTATTTGCTGTAAAAAATCAATGAATGTGTTATATCTTGGAAATTACATGTATGGTAAATATGGGAAAATTATTGGTGTTTTTCATGTAAATCTGCAAAACATACCAAAACTACTCTTATTTTATCTTTTCGTCATAACTCTCACTGATTTTTTGAGTTTGAGTGATTGAGGATGGCCACAAGTGTTCCCTCAAATTGTAAGTTTGGTGTTGGAATTTAGAGTGGATTTTCCATTCAAGAATGATATAACAACTGGAATCTGAAAGTTACATTTCAAAGTAATCCTTTTTGCGGGATTAGTAGTTGTGATTGCTACATATTTTTGATGTTGGAAATTTTCTCCAAATCACAGCTAATATATTGTACCACAAGTGAAGAACACAATTGGAAGGGAATTCTGTTTGAAATTTATCCACTTATATTGTAGTGATCCATAAAGATATGAAAAATATTAATAATTTTATATATACTAGTTGGCTTATTCATATGTGATAATGAACCCAAATATTAGTTCTTATTTGAAGAAATGCTCATCATACCTGGGAATTCTTGACATCGTCGACCTCTAGCCCTGGACTTATTCACTTAGCCTTCTAAATTATCTGGTTTTATACATGTATATGAAGCTATCCTATTAATGTATACTTTTTACTTCATTTCATTTTACTCTATAATTAGCTTTGGCATTTTCTAGGAGTTTTGTTTGCACTTCCACTTGTATAATTAATATACAACTTCATATATTTACCATGTAGCTTAGTTGGCATGATTGTACCTATTATTTCCTTGAATGTTGAATAATAATTTTACTAAGATGTTATTTTATATGTTGACATTTTATTTTCTTTATTTATACAAGACATATGGCTATATAGAAGCCACTATTGCCCAACTAAAGAAAACATGTTCTAGTTTCTTGATTTTATGGGGCAAAATGACATTGAAAATATTGCTGATGTTGAGTTATATATCGTATAAATCCTTTATAGTCTACTTTATTTTATATTCTAGTGTTCATTGTCTTTCATGTCTTATACTCTGCATTGTATCTTCTTTATTTTTTAGAAAAGGAACTCAATATTGATGGTGTTGGCCTGTGACCGTACACAAGGTGAAGTGGGCCCATTCTTTAGTCGCTAATCACATATCGCAAAAATCCATATGTTTACCATTGCAATCCTTTGAAAAACCCCCGATGCATTTAAACCTTAGCACTTTTCACCTTTCTGCATGAACCTTTATCATCAATAATTCACTTCGATCTGATCTAAACCTTTATCGACACCCATATACCTTTTCACATCACGCATCACATTTTGCAGATCACAAACATTTACCCTGCGCTGCTCATATGCTAAACCTTGCGATTTGTGAGGTGCGGGCGGCCCCACCTCCGTCTTGACACGTCTCCTCTCTTCCATCGCAATCGCACATTGCATATCATACCATTTACCCTTCACCGCTCATATGTTAAACCTTGCAATTTGCGAGGTGTGGGCAGCCCCACCTCCATCTTGACATGTCACCTCTCCACCATCTCAATTGCACAATGCATATCATACCAGTTACCCTCCGCCTTCCAATAGCAAAAGCTCTGATTGTGATTTGCGATATGAGCTTGGGCCCCACCTCAACCATTTCTCCACTTTAGCTCCTTTGCTTCTTCAGCTCGACCACACAACTCAAGGGGTTCCGCCACTCCTCATCGTACCCATTAAAGATATCATGATCAGGTCCACACAGCCTTTTGTTTTTTCTTTTCTGTTTCATTTTCAATTGTATTGTAAAATAAGGTGAAATGTAGATTTCACCCTAAGTACTATTTAATTATTATATTTCTATTGTAATCAGTGTCGAAGAGTAGTGATTTTGATATGATGTAGTTATATTGCATCATTTTTTATTTTGATAGGAAACAATATGATCAAGAAAGAATATTTGTTCGTGAAATATCTGGCTGATGAGCTCCAATGTAAAAAATTATAAAGAGTGATCTCAGTGAAGGAAAAAAGGTTATGAATTTTGGAGAAATTTTGCTGTAGTTCTGTATGACTATGCTCTTTATGCTCTGAGACACATATTTGGGAGAGCTGTTTTGAACATAATATGATATACAACGTTGTCTATTTGGATTCTAGATAGAGCATTGAGTACTATGTATCTGTATTATTTTGTTTATCAGTAATATCCTATTTATGTATAATCATCCTCCATGTTTTGTTGCTTTGATGATTCATGTAATGTAGCTGCCGGTGGTATGCAAAAGTTTATTCATGAATTCATGTATGAATAACACTCATGTTTTAAACTTGTCATGCCCCCTTAATTTGCGCTCCACGAATATCTCTTGTTGTTCACACCTCATTCATATTCGCTTCCTTTGAGATCACGGGAGACACATTCTTAAGAATTTTAAGTCTACATCTTGCAGGTTCCTCCTCCTTCATTCCTTCTCTACAGCTTTGCAAATTTTGAAAGCTTCTGCTCAATGTTTCACAATTGGCCCATTTGAAAGACACCCAACAATAAAGGTTCTTGAGCCCTCTCGTAGTATAGGGTAATTCACATTAATTAGACTTCAATGTCTTCATCATTTCTGAACCACCACAACCATTACTCTCTTAATCCATATTCTGTCAGAGGCACCCTAGAAATTTTCTACATTTAAACTTTGATTTTTAAGATGTCATAGGCACTGGTCTTTTGCAACTGAAGGCTGTGTCTAGGAGTGAAAACATATTTTTGGTGCCATTTTTGGGGATACGAATGAAGAAATATTCCACCTGGGAGAATACATAAATTACACCCTTCAAACATGTGAGCAGGAAGGGTTGGGAGTTGTGTATTCCTCACGTTGGTGACTCCATTGTAAAATAGTCCTAATCAGAAGTAATCCTGGATTTCACCAGGCCTCACACTAGATTCAGATCCATCATCTACCTCCACCTCTATATCAGATGGTCGTGCCTCATTTAATTTTGAACAAGTATGCTCCCTTGGCCCTCCCGCAGCCTCTAAGTGATATGCCGCAAGAGTGTCTAGAGTTGTTGCTGCGGTTTAGAGGGGAAGATAATACTCCAGCACAGAGATATATTGAAAACTTCTGCACCTTTGCTGAGAATATGAATGTAGAGAAATTATATGTGGCGTTAAGGTTTTTCATGCAATCCTTGGATGGAGAAGCCCGAAAGTGGTTCAAATATCTAGCCAGAAACACGATCCACACTTGGGAAGAAATGGAAAATTTCTTCACATTAAAATGGGGAGAAAAAAGGGAACATGGATATGTTCTCATTGACTTCAATGCTCTAATGAAGAGACACAATGAGGATGTAACGAAATTTAGAAATAGGTTCAATAAGCTCTATGATAATCTTCTTGCTGAAATAAAGCCTTCCCAAGCAACTACTAAGGTGGTCTTCGCAGGAGCTTTCGAACTGGAGTTTGGGTTCACCCTAAGAGAAATAAAATCAACATCTATGGATCAGATTTAGGCTGATGCATTGGAGTTAGAAACAAAATTTTCTTCTAATGGTAAATTCAAGGGGAAGACAGAACATGAAGCCAGAAGAAAGAACATGGAGAAGGCTTCTACTTGAAATCAGGAAAGGGAATCACAAGAGTATAGAATGGAAGAAATGAATAAGATAATAAAGAAACTTTCAAATAATTTGATTAAGCTTGAATTGAAGGCATGGAATTCCCCTCCTCATCTGAACAAAATGATTCCTAACCAGGGGTTTAATCCTCAATATTGGAAGCCCCATCTGCAGTTGTTGCAGCAGGAGAGGAGGGAACAAAAAGACCACATTCAACCCCCTCTGTACTTGGAGGGAGAAGTGGCGGGATAGGCGGAGGAAGTTACAGAAAGCCAAGAATGTCAATTCCTCACCTACTCCGATGATGAGGAGGGTGAAATTACCCTGCAAAGGGAGCAAGAGGAGAAGGAGGTTCCTCCAGAGGATTAATATATCAACCATTACTGCAGAAAATTCCTAGATTTCATGCAGGCTAAACTCCACAAGGAGTATGACCCCAGGTCCTGCAGGAAGAGAAACTGAGTGGATTAACAAAATGAATATTTAATATGAAGAGAGAAAACCCCTCCTAGTCCTGCTAGTAAAGGGAAGAAGCCATTAGAAGAGTGAGCCCCTCATAAGGACATTGCATCCACTTCCACAGAGAAAGAAGCTGATCCTCCAAAAAATGAGAATTCCTCATCTATACCCTTGAAACTGCCCGACCCTCCTAAAGAACAGTTCAAAGAAGCCATTATAGAAAAAAGGACCACACCCTTTAATCTCCAAGAAGAACGACCCATAGTGGTGTTTGGACCAAATGTAGAAAAGCAGTTCCTAGCCTATTCTAAAGAAGAGGGAGGTTAGCTTACGCTCCATGAAGAAGGGTAAGAGTTGGAGTGATTCCCAGAGGACAACACTAAAAATCAACAACAGTCTAGTGATCCGGAAACAGAGGCAACAAAAATTGTTTTTCTAGATCCACAAGAACATCCTCACCAAGTAGCAATTTGGAATGAGGTTTGTTTTCCTATTAGAAATCTTCTAGAAGATATTATCTTGCATATTTACCATGGCCCTTTGGTCATAGTATTGCAGTCATCAGTAAAGGAAGAAGATGATGTATGTATCAGGATGTTTTTCCTACCATGGCAAGGTAAAGTTAAAAATTGGTTGGAGAATCTTCTAGCTGCTAGCACGAGAAATTTTCATCAATTCATGTAAGTTTTCCTAGGTCAATGGGTAATCATGGGAAATGTATTTCTTATCATAGAAGAATATGAAAATTTAAAAAGACAGCGAGGGGAGAAAATACAATATTTTTCAGCCACGTTCAATAAGGTGTATCATTCAATGCCTGTTGATATAAGGCCACCCCCAGGAGTAGCTCTCTTCCACTACCAGATGCCTTTAATCTAGAGATGGCATTCCAAGTAAGAGAAAGGGACATTGCAACCCTTGAAGAAATGACAAATATTGCAGGGATGTGGAAGTGAACCTGTTTAACAATGACGGAAAGTTTAAAGCAGAGGAAGAATTGATCCATTTTGATCCTCTACCTTTATGCTTTAATTCATCTCAGATTTGAAAGGGAATCCTGGTCACATTTTGGTTGATAATCATAGGAGAAATCATGAGATGTTAGTGAAACTAGTAGTACAGTCATCTAAAGCACTTCATGAACCAATAACTAATACTTGGATGGTTGGAGTTATCAAAGTCAGTTTTCGTGTACACATAACAACTTCAGAAGCTACTATGATATGGATATGATCAGACAGTCTGCCATATTGTCTAGTTCAGTAGAAGTATCTATAAAAAATTCATCAGATAAAATGAAAATATGTTCTGAGTTGTTTTAAGCCATGGAGAACACATGTGCAATACCAAGCTATGAGGTTGGATTGATTGGGTCAGCATATTCAGAAATAGGTCAACTGTATCTTGATCTAGTGGCTATCTATATTGAGAAATTATTCATCACAAATCCACCATACCTTTCCAACATTTTTGTTGTTGTTTAGGTTTATCAAGCTCCTTGTAATGAAGATTAGGATGGGAATTTTTATCACATACCATTAACAGGTTTGTTCCTGAGTTTGGTGAAAAACAGTGAAAGAACAAAGTTATTAGAGCAGTTGCTTGCCTGGTTACACTGGCATTATTGTATCATTTAGAATAGCAGTAATTACAACAAATTAGGGTAGGTAGGTGTGAAAATAATCTCAGTACTATGAGAATCTTTCCAGCTTTAGTTTCATATTGCTTTTCAGTTTTCAGTTCAAGTGTGTTTCAAATTTCAGTTTTAACATGGGTCAAATTTCAACATTCGAGATTTTCAGGGTGCGGCAGTGATTTTTGTTGTGATAGTTTACAGTGCACAGCTTAGTTGTAGTTTTAACTCAGATTTATAGTATGAATTTGCAACTCATTGCTCCCAATAAAGCACAAGAATTTAGGTCTGCAGGTTCTCAACGCACTTAGAACAACACGTTGTCCCCAGATGGAGCCAATGTTGGTTAGTAACCGCACACAAGGTGGAGAAGTGGCCCCTTCTTTAATCACTAATCACATATCACAAAACTCCATACATTTACCATTTCACTCCTTCGCAAAACCCCTAATGCGATTAAACCTTAGCCCTTTTCACCTTTCTGCATGAACCTTTATCATCAATAATTCACTCCTCTCTGCTCTAAACCTTTATCGGCACCCATATACCTTTTCGCATCATGCATCGCATTTATGTTAAACCTTGTGATTTGTGAGGTGTGAGCGGCCCAACCTCCTTCTTGACATGTCACCTCTCTACCATCGCAATCGCGTATCGTATATCATACCATTTACCCTCCACCTTCCCATAACAAAGCTTCAATTTCAATTTGCAATATGAGCTTGTGCCCCACCTCAACCGCCTCATCACTTAGGATCCTCTGCTTCTTCAGCTCGACCACACAACTCAGGGGGTTCCACCACTCCTCATCCTAGCTGTTAAAGATATCATGATCAGGCCCACAAGGCCTTTTGGTTTTTATTTTCTGTTTCATTTTCAGTTTTCTTATAAAATTGGGTGAAATCTCTATTTCACCCTAAGTACTATTTAATTATTATATTTATGTTGTAATCAGTGTCGAAGAGTAGTGATTTTGATACGATGCAGTTATATTGCATCATTTTTTATTTTGATAGGAAACAGTACAATCAAGAAAGAATATATGGCCAAGAAAAATTTGGCTGATGAGCTCTAATGTAAAAAACTATAAAGAGCGAACCCAGTGAAGAAAAAAATGTTCTGAAATTTGGAGAAATTTTGTTGTAGTTCTGTATAACTATGCTCTTTGTGCTCTGAGACACATATTTGGGAGATTTATTTTGAACATAAAATGATATACAATGCTGTTTATTTGGATTCCATTTGGAGCAATGAGTAGTATGTATCTGTATTCTTTTGTTTATCAGTAATCTCCTGTTTATGTATAATCATCCTCCATGTTTTGCTTCTTTCATGATTCATGTAATGTAGCTGCCAGTGGTATGCAATTTTTATTCATGAATTCGTGTATGAATAACGCTCATGTGTTAAACTTGCTTTCCCCCCTTAATTCACACTCCATGAATCTCTATTTTTTTTCATATCTCATTCATATCCACTTCCTCTGAGTTCATAAGAGACAGATTATTAAGACTTTTAAGCCTGTCTCTCGTGGGTTCCTCCTCCTCCGTTCCTTATCTAAACCTTTTCATATTTTGAAAGCTTCTTCTCATTGTTTCACACTTGACACATTTGAAATCCACTCAGCAGTAAAGCTTCCTGAGACCTCTCACAGTAAAGGGTAATTCGCATGAATCAGACTCCAAAGTCTTCATCATTTCTGAACCATCACAACCATTACTCTCTTAATCCATATTCTGTCAGAGGCACCCTGGAAATTGTATACATTTAACCTCTGATTTTTAAGATGTTCTAGGCACTGGTATTTTTCAAATCAAGTCTGTCTCTAGGGGTGACTACAGATGGTAAGATGTAGGAATTGAAGAAAGAGGAGAACAATAAGACTGGAGCGAAAAAATGAAAATTAAAGAGAGAGTCTAGTGCCTCTACATAATCAATATCACATAGGAACACACATATAGAGATTGATTCTCAAGTCTTCAGAGTTGGTGAACTCACCTACAATGCCTTGGAAACACAATGATAATGTTTTGACGTGATGAAATAATGTTTCATGTATAAATTGTACTCCAACCAATATTAAGTTGGAAACTGATATTGTAATACTTGATATTTTATGTAATATAATTTATGTGGTTAAAATTATTTATAATTTCACTTGATATTATTTAGTATCAAAATTAACATATGTAACTTTGCATTTTCATATTAGATTAACATGTACAATATATGCCAATTGCTTCTAATTTAGTTGTAAAATCGTACTGATTAATTTATGTTGATTAATAATTTGTGTTGATTAATAAAGAACACATAAAATCATTCTAAAACTAATAAATTAGTATTTTATGTTTATTAATGATGAGCACAAATAAAATAAATATATGACTAAATTAGTTGCTTATAATGATTGTCAATGAAAGTAAATGAAATGAATATAAAATACTAAAATAGTCATTATATAATGAATATGAAACTACCAAAAAAAGATAAATGAATGTACTACAAATAATAAATTTGTGATTATAAATGATGACTAAATTTTGGACATATACAACTATTAGTAGCTAATTTACAGTATCTTATAACACGAACACAATTTAGTCATATTTATTTGGTCATTAATTAGTTTGAAATGATGAATAAAATTATCATATATATGATTATTAGTAGCTAATTTACAATATCTTATAACACGACCAAAATTTAGTCATATTTCGTTAGTCATTAATTGGTCTCAAATCATGACTAAAATTTACATATAAATGACTATTAGTAGCTAATTTACAGTCTCTTATAACCCAACAAAAAAATAGTCATATTTCTTTGGTCATTAATTTGTTTCAAACAATGACTAAAATTTACATATTATGACTATTAGTAGCTAATTCACAGTATCTTGTAACACGACCAACATTTTGGTCATTAATTGGTTTTCTTGGGTGATCATTTAGTAATATATTTTGTTGTATATTTGGTCATTAATTGTGGAAATTAATGACTAAATCGATGACTAAATTAATGACCAAATTTATGACTAAATATACTACTACACAATAAATTTGAGACAGGCAATTAATAACTAAAATAAAAACAACTAAAAGTTGGTCACGTTATAAGATACTGTAAATTAGCTACTATTGGTCACCAACCAAAAAATAGTCATTTATATGAAAATTTTAGTCAATTTATTAGTAACTAATTATCCATTTTCTACTAATGTTTGTTTTCCTTTTAACCATGGTCTAGGCTCACATAATCATCACTCTATCTAAATAGTATTAGGCTAAGGGGGGAATATGCATGTTTAAATGAATAAGTAATTTGTAAATATAAATGTGATTTAAATATAGTAATTATATTATTTTTCATCCATCTTGATGCTTCCAAAGTGCATATTTTAGAGGAATTAGCTCACACCTGACCACTTTTACATGTGGGTTTTAGTTTGGTGAATTTGGCTTTAAAACCTTATATAGGTAGTTTGAAACATTTCCTAAAGTTTATGGGGTCCAAAACCTCTCACCTATGTGAGACCCCATAGCACTATTCTACACTCATATACCTTTCCAGCAACAGAAGAAAGAGCTCAAGCAGAGTTTGTATGAAAAAGTTAAGGCACCAAAAATTTGACCTTCATTTTTTAACCACCATGATTTGAGAGGATGCCATGTCAGTTCCATTACTCATGGGAAAAGGGATAGCCACATGAAAATGATGAATAAGACTCTATAAGGGTCAATATTTTAAATCTACTTAAGATTTAGAGTCAAACTTAACCACTAGTAAGCTATCGGGTTGTGTTATAACTAAGCCATTAGGAGGAAAAGGGGTTCAAATCTATTCTAGTGCATTTTGTTCCATAGTAGAGAAGAGTAATTGAGAGTAGATAAAGAGAGGGAAAAATAGAGAGGGTTTATGTTATGTAGTAGCCTATGGGTCATAGGTCTCACATGTTTGTTTTCACCATCTCCATTCCGAGAAAGAGACAATAGAACAACAACCTTAGCTTCCAATTGGGTTTTATTTCAAAAGGGTTTCCCAAGTCATATATTGTGTTATTGTTGTTTCTTGAGTGGCTTCTCCTCTTTTTATCTATTTCCTCAATTTATATATTGCATGAATAAGTAGAAACAATAATTTAACAAATCCAAAAAATCTGAGGAACAATTAACCCTCATCGTATAGATTTTCATATTTTCAATAAATATTTATGAGATTTGTTGTGAAGAACAATATATTAGGATAACCATGAATTTTTTTGAATCTATATTTAATATGATCGACCTAATAAGTAAGGTACCACATATGCAATGTGAATATGTATAGATAGAAATCATTTAGTCATTTTACTTGTGGGTGGTTTGTTTAAATATAAATATGTTAAAAAACAAAAGTACATACCATGTACACAACGTCAACAGGAAACACAACTTGAATATAGATAAAAGAGATAATTTACACAATAAATCCTTAAAGAATAAGAAATCCTCCTCCAAATACCCAAATACATTCCTATACCCAAATCAGATGGCGTCCATAATGACTCTATGATTTACATATATACCTATTTTAATATTTACACATTATATATGAAACCCCATATATTCCCACTTTGAGTTCATATATAAAAAATGATTAATGGTGGCCATACCCCACTTAGAGACCAAATATCTCATAAAAACATCCTATGTGGTGCTTAATGCATCTCTCATGACATTTTAGCTTGAGAACCTTTCTTAAATCTTCAAACCTTTGATGGTCCCATTTTATTATAATTGCATCCTTTTGCCTCATATATAGATAACAAGGATAACTAGTCTTATGATCATGAAATATTTTATTGTACATTTTATTCATTGTAAAAGGAAGTTTCCCCTCAAATAATACTACAATTATTGGTTTATTATAATTCTTAGGGTGTAAAATTCATAACATTTCACTATAACTTATTTTCTGGGATGTTTGACATCATGAAAATTATGTGGGATAGAATTAAGATATGTAGGTACCTATCATAAAAAAATTAAAATTTTGTTTGCTATAATTTTTTAGATATTTCTTGTAGAAGTGAGGGTTTAAGAATGGTCTTAAAATCAATTTCAAATAGGTAATATTGGTATTTTTTCTATAACTTATTTTATAAGAATTTTAAAATGTTAAATTTTTATACATATTAGAAGTCATGCAAAAGTACCTTAGATAAATATTTGAGAATTATATTTAAATAATTGGACACATGGCACACTATACAAGTTTTATAGTGGGAAGAGGCTGAAAAATAACAATCTTTTGGAAAGTTACCATAACTTTCACTTGGTACATCAAATTATAGTTGGATCTATGGAATTTCAGAGACATATCAGAGTATTACACACAAAATTTTTAGATTCAAAAGGGCTAAAATATCAATGATATATCAAGAAAATTGTTAGCCATTCGAATATTCTCCAAATTGAGGTTTTAAAGGATGTGCCAATTTTTTTGTGAGAGTGATTGGAAATTGTGATAAAGAGGAGTAATATTAGTATTTCTCACATGGCTCCAAAAAATATATATATAAAAGCTAATACACCACTCTCCTAAAGAATCATCCAAGACTTATGAAGAAAGTGAAGACTTAGGGTTTAGGTTTTCTCAAGAGATTAAAGATAATGAAATGGCTAGTTGTATGTTTAAAAGGGTGGATTTATTAGGGTCCTAAGAAAAATTAAATGATATATGATGGGTAAAATGGGAAATAAGATGAATGAAATGGAAAGGATACAAAACTCCATAAACTAATTACAAACCATTCTATTAAAATATCTCCCTAAAAGTGATATGAAATCTAAGGAAACCATCAACATATGGGGAGTATATTATCAAAATCAGAGAGCACAAATATTAAATCAAAGAACCATAATCATGAATTTTCAATCTAAAATATCCACATCATCAAGACTTCAAGTCAGTACTGAGGAAGTACTACATTCTAAGGATTGATATGAGGAAGCTTGATGATAAATGTACTATAAAAATGATATTATAAATGGGGGAATACTTCGATATACACCAAGTGACAACCCAACAAATGGAAAATATTACATCCATGGTTTTTGAACATGATTGACATGTATGATATCAATGCCTTTGTGAAAGGAAAAGGGACTATTATATCATGGTACATTTTTATAGAGGAATTTATAACATATTATGGGGATGCTAATCTTGCAATATATATTTTTTTCAATTAGTAAATATTAAACAAAAAATGGTCACATAACATATTCAACAATTCCAAAAGTTGGATGCCGAGGTAAATAAAATTTTAGAGGATATTTTATTAGACCTATTTACAAGAACTTTAAAGGAAATAATCCAACATGAGGTGCATCTCTTTTAACCTAAATACCCAAAACATGCTTTAGTTTGGAAAGAAATGTTGAAAGTAAAAAAGATGGCCACTAGAAAATTTTCTACTAATGACTATAGATAAAATCATGCTCCCTCTCCTAAATTGAAAAGGTTGATTTCTCAACAAATGGATGAAAAAAGAGAAAAGGGGACATGTTTGAACTATGACAACATGTATAGTAAGGGGCATATATGTAGTTATAAGAAATTATTCTACATATACTAAGAATATTAAGAAGATCAGGAAATGGAACCATTATAGGATCTAGATATATAAGGGACTGCTCCAACAATATCTTGTCATGCATTAGCCAACATCGATACTCCAAAAACCATCAATATAGGAGTATTTATCAAGAACAAAAATGTAATGGTATTGATAGATTCATGTAGTACCAATAACTTCATAAACTACACATCGGTGAAAATTCTTAATTATTTTGTATATCTACCACCAAAATTTTAAGTAATAATTGTATATGGAGGTACCATAAATTTTTAGGGAAGCACCATAGTATTAAGCTAAATATGGGGGAGTATTTTTTGGATAGTCCCATGATTGCAATCCAAATGTGTGGTGTTGATGTTGTATTAGAGGTCTAATGGTTACAATCATTAGGAACAATGACCCTTAATTTTCAGTATATTTTAATAATATTTTCCTCATAAGGAAAGTAAATCGAGCTTTAAGGAATCCATGGGAAACCTAGTAAAGTGATAAGCTCTAATAACATACATAAATTGCTAGAAAATGAACCCCAAGGTGCAATTGCTCAAAATTTTCCATTATATTTTTAAACATTTCTGTCCTTATCTCCAATGGATATCGAAAAAGTTATCAACAATAATTCCATGGTATCTAGAGAGATGCCTAAGGGTCTTCCATCGAATTGAGATAATGACCATTCTATTCATTTGAAACCTTGAAGTGTATCACCTAATGTTAGGCCTTATAGGTATCCATATACATAAAAGATATATATGAGTGCATGGTTCAAGAAATGTTAGAGGCTGACATCATTTAACTTAGCCAAAGTGCTTTATCTTCACTAATGGTGATGTTTATAAAAAATGATGGTTCATGGCATATGTTTCTAGATTATAGAAAACTCAAAAAAAAGATAATCTCACATCCCCTTGTTAATATTTCTTCCACTGTAAATTATTGTAACTAATTGAAAGTCTGAGAGAAAGGGATACAAATTCAAAATTTCTTAAGGAAGGAGATTACTTGAGGAATGGGTTGTTTTAAATATCATTCCTACTTGGCTCAGTGGTATTAAATGGGTTGGATGTTCCTTAAATTAACTAAAAAAGGAAGGGATAGTCACATGTGTCATTTAGCTCCAACAACAAGAAAGAAGATGAAAACAAATTAAAGCTAAGAATGGGTTTTGATGTCGAAGCGATTGACTACATGCAATGATGGAAAAATGATATGGTTAGTCTATTGGACAAGACATTGGCACAATAAAGAAGGTATTCACACATAGGTGAAATAAAAATAGCAAATTTTGATTCCAGTCATGCATATGGAGTGGAGAACAATTGTGAAGAGAAATAAAAGGAAATTCCTTCAAGGATGAAGGAGAGAAAAAATAGAGGACAACAAATAGAATTCAATAAATTGAGCTTGAGAGAAAGTAGCCAACTAAAGAACTCTCACAGAGGCTTATTGGGTAAAAATAATCATAGAGAGCAGTGGCTCACCTATAAGGATGAAGAACCCACTAGAATATTGTGGATTAATGAACCTACTAGAGTAGGAAGAGACACTTTGGTGCTTGTGATAACTAATGAACTACCAAAAGTTTCCATGGGGATGAAAATCTAGTGCTTGACTCATTGATGAACCACCTGGAGAGGTGATGTATTTTCCCATCAATAGATTATCCACTGATGAACCTTACATTAATGTGAATTATCTTCTCCTGAAAGTGATATGATAATATCTATACTGTGATATCCTAGCATGGGTGTTGGTTTTGTCTAATGAGTCTAAAAATAATGAGTGAAAACTGATGTATCTAGTGGATGAAGGCAAAGTGATTTTTTGATATCCTATTTTCGCTATTAATATTTGTTAGTGTTTCCTCTCAAAGGAACTTCATATCGAGCACTAGAATCTATCTCATAGGTGATAACTACAAGTAACTATGGCTATAAATTGTCTACGGTTGGGTGGTGAGTTATATTTCCACTCTTGGTTGTCAAATATTTTATAAGATAAGTATCCTCTTATGACCATGTGTACGAAATTATCATATTTCTAGTTATTATGCTAAATAAATGATTTTTTAATACTAAGGAGTGTTGTGTATTGCATGAATGAAGAATGCAATTTTCCTAAGTAAATATTTTATAGAAATGGTTCATTTCCTATGTAATTTTGGGCTTGAAATTATCTTAAGTTATGGGTAGTCTATATTTATGACTGATTACTTGCATTGAAATGTTTGAAATGTCTGGCTATTGTTTAGATAAATTTTCTTATAAATACCATGTAAATATGTAAAACTCAACCAAGATGAGGCATATCTAAGCTTAGGATGGATATCTCTCTCATATATCTACATATATATAACGCATATGTGGTTTTGCATGCCGAGGACCGAGGGCCTTGAAAAATTCTAAGAACAAAAAATTAATTTTTAGAGTCAAGCATTATAAAAGCAACACATAATAGATTGAGTTGATATGCATGCAATAGTTCTCAAACCATTCATATTATAAGTGTCACGAGATGGAGTTCAAGACCCAAAGGAGCTTAGAATTCCAAAACCCCATGAGACATATGACTGGGCGCATCGACCAAAATCTTAGGCAAGACAAATTTGGGCTAGCAATGAGTGAGAGATCATGGTCGTTGGATAACCCAGAGGTTTTCTACCCTGAATATTTATAGGGGAGCCCCAAGAGTAACCTCCGATATTTTATGTATGAGATGAATCAACAGGTGTGCCTTATTGACAACTCTTTTGTGTATCATGATGAAGGAAAAAATAAATAAATTATAATGTGTAAATTTGTTTTTTCAAATCCTGAGAAGACTAAGTGGGGCCTATTCCCAACATTGTGGGTGACATGGTTTTAGGGATATGTGGCTTTTGGAGATCAGATCATGAATTAACCTATTTTGAGGGATTTAATGGCCCATGTGGCGTGAATCCAGGTATTATGTGGCATGCGTGGGTGGATCCACATGGATCGGGAAATAACCTTAGTAGAAAAGGGGTGATGATGTCATCGCGATGCCTTGTCCCCTAAAGGAAACAACGAGGTACTTTCCAAGTAAATCCAAAAATTTAATCTCTAGGATGTCATGAAATGACTAGGCCCAAGTGCATCTTGATGCTACAAATAATTTGAGGACATGGTGGAGAAGGGACCATTAGGGTTCCACATAATATTAGAGGGTCTGTCCCTAGAGGAAATGGTGAGGGGTGGAAATAATTATTTCTAAGAAGGTTATCTCTGAGGTGATGCGGCCTTCGAGGGGACTGCACTCGAAATACCTCTCATATAACACATATGTGCTATGGGTTGGGTTACACTTGTTGTATGTTGGGGTTATTATGTGACCCATATGAGAATGCCAGAAACTAAGGTAACAATACCATGTGGTAGTGAGGTGGTTGACTTGGATAGCCTCTTGAGCACCACTTGGTAAGCTGGTGAAGTGATGCTAACTTAATGACCAAACTTTAATTGGACGTATATTTTGATTTAGGCTTCAGAATGGACAAAAAATGTATATTGTTGGAAAGGTCATGACAAGATGATCACAATGGTGTCATAGGTTTTAAGTTTTAAGAGAGTTGAAAAAGGGGGAAAATTTAGACACCATTTCCATAACATTCCCTTGGAGATTAGTTCATCACAGTAACTACCTCCTTCTACCCTTTGTCGAGGCTATGGATAGTAGGGGTACATTACAGAGTGGTATAAAAGCTTCCATAGTGAACATCTTGAATGGATGATCTCTATCACATAACTAACAAGTTCAGGTTTGACAGTGGACTTTGGAATATCTAGTGAGGCTTTAAGGCCTCATATTGAGCAGTATAAATTTGATTGTTGTGTGAATTGGGCATAGGTGCTTCTTGGTGTAAATTTATTATGATATCTACATGTAGCATAATAATGATTATTTGGCATGATTTTATCAATGATAATGCATTAAATTAAGTGTAATGTTGCATGTAGCCTCACACTCGTAGATCTCAAATAGCAAGTCAAGGTGACAACTTTTATAATGAATTTGAATTTGTTTAAAAATAATAGTCACATGTATGTTTGACATCACATGAAGGTCAAATACTACTTGAATAGAAAAACATAGTATAATAGAGAACCAATGGACCAAGGAATGAATAATAAAATTTTGCAGTATAGATCTTATCCATCAAAACATAGATATGAAGAAGGAAGGAAAAATGAAGAGGAAATATCATTTGGGCAATGAGGAGGGGAAAAATCTCCTAATTGGATGGACATGCTTGAGGATCTTGAGAGCATAAATAATGAGATATAAGGTTGACAACAAGATGCTTGTCAAAGCACAAGAGAAGCAATAATAAGTCAACGTAGTCATGTTGCAAAGCCTATTAGATCTGCAAAGCCTTTTGGAATAAGAATAAAGAACCAATGGGGGAAATGAGAGAAGATATATAAAGAGGCACAAATTTTCAAATGAAGACACTTTGAAATTAGGCATTTTGCTAAGAACTCCTGAAAAATGGTTAGAGCCCCCATGAGAAATTGTATGAGGATTATCATAGAAGGTCACATTATCATCACTATCATAATTAAAATGAGAAAAAAAGGGAAAAGAGAGTATGAACTAAAGGAATTTAAGAAGGTCAAGCATCCTACCTTTGATGGCGAAATTATAAATAAATGAGCGGATGCATAAGCCTGGCTACTGGAAATGAGAAAATTATTCCAAATTAGTGATTATTCAGAGAACATGAAAGTGAAGGTGGCTACTTTTAGCCTAAAAGGAAAGGCTCGTATCTAGTGGGAATATCTTAAAAATTTAAAGGGAATAAAAGAAGAAGAACTATACTGGAGGGAATTTGAGGAGTACTTCAGAAACACATATCTATCTGAAAGATACTTCGACACCAGGGTGAAGGAGTTCTATGAGCTCAAGTTGGGTAAAATGATAGAGGATGAGTATACCACCAAATTCCTAGAGTTGCTAAGGTATGTTCCCTACCTTAAGGAAGAAAAATTAAAGATTCATAAGTATGTCAGTGGACTACTGCAATCCTTCAAATATAGAATTGGCCTAAAATTGTAGAACACACAAGAGGTAGATGCAATTAAGGATGTGGCCCAAAATATAACCAGAATTTACACAGTAGTGGATAATCACCAAGTTGATGATCAGGAAGTGATTATAGAGTTGGAAGGTATGATCTATGCCCAAATTTTTTTAGTTTTGATTGACCCTGGTTCAAATTTCATTTACATCACTCCCACTATCCTTGAGAATTATACACTAAAGAAAAAAATAAATAAAAATTATAGGCTAGTTCAATTGGCCATAGGGATCAAAAGAAGTTCTAAGAATTGGTTGTGGGCTGGTACAATAAAATTAAATGAGATGCCAATTGTTGAAAAACTCAATATTTTCCATTGGGTTCATAAGTGTACTCTTGGGTATGGGTTGGATGTACTTGCATCGAAGTAAGGTAGATTGTTTTGAGAATACAATCGAATTCCTGGATGAAGCTAGAGAGACTAGAGTATTAGGTGGAAAGATGAAACCAATATTCGTGAGATTAATTTTAGTTATGTAACCCAAGAGAAGTTGCAAAAAGGGATGCCTTTGATTTTTTGTTAAAGTATCCAACAATGCTAAAAAAAAAATTAATGTTGAGAATGATGACAGTGATGAAAGTAAAGGCTAAATGAAAGTACCCAACAAGTTTATTGAAACCTATTCCTATTCTAGAATGAAAGTGGGAAGTGATTTCTATCGACTTCATCATAGGGCTACCAACTAGTCATAAGAAACATAACGCAATCATGGTAGCAGTTGATAATCTAAGCAAAGTGGCTCACCTTGTGGCTGCTAATTCCACAAAATCATCCAGTGAAGTGACTCAAATTTTCATTAGGGAAATAGTGAGGAAGCATGAGGTTCCTATGAGGACTAGATTAGATAGAGATGCCAAATTTACCTCAAAATTTTGGAGAGAATAATTTTTAGGCTTGGGAACAAATTTAGCCTTTAATATGACATACCATCCTTAGAAAAATGGGAAAGGCGAAAGAACCAACATAATTCTCAAGGACAGGCTAAGGATTTATGTAATTTACCAGTTGAGGAAATGGGAAGAACAACTTCCTCTTATGGATTTTGCGTATAAAAATAGGTATTAGGAGTCACTATGAATGATTCCATTTGAAGCACTTTATGGGAGGAGTTATAAAAAATCGTATAAGTTGGAACGATCTAGTGAATAGGGTGATTATTGGGTCTGATATGTTGAAAAACATGGAATAGGAAATGCAAGCTATTAAACGGAAATTGAAATTGGCATAGGAAAAGTAGAATAATTATTCATATCAGCATAGGGTCCACAATGAGTTCCAAGTTTGGGAACAAGTTTTCCTACGAGTTAGACCCAAGAAAATCTCCTTGAAATTTGGGTCAGGTGCCAAGTTGGCACCATGTTTTTTTGGGTCAATTGAAGTACTTGAAAGGATAAGGATAGTGGCCTATAGGATAACCTTTCCACCATAAATAAGAGTTCATGATATATTTCATGTTTCATTGCTTAAAATATACACGTGGGATGCTAATAATGTAATTTATTGGTTTATGTTACAGGTAGAACCATAGGGAGAGTTCCAACTGGAAACTCTTTGCATTCTAGATTGGAGGTAGCTCATGCTTCAGAATCGAGTCATAGCTCAAGTCAAAGTTCAGTGGAGGAACTTTGGGAACAAGGAATCCACATGGGAAATGAATGACCAGATGCAAGAAACATATCCTTTATTATTTACTAAGTAATATAAATGTAAATACATTGTAAATGTTGTATATGGCTGTCTATATAAAGCTACATATCAACAATACTTGGTCTAAAACATGTTTTGTTTGTATATGATTATTGAACACTAAGTACAATGTTCCCCCCAAAGGGGAGGGGCTGTGACATCCCTTGGTTAATATTTATCCCATTGTAAATTATTGTAACTAATTAAAAGGCTGAGAGAAAGGGACACAAATTTTAGAATGCTTGATGAAGAATATTGGTTGAGAAATGGTTTTTTTAAAATATAAGTCCTAGTTGGTTGAGTGGTTTTAAATGGCTTGAATGTGCCATAAATTAATTTAAAGAGGAAAGGAAAATCCTAGATTTCCTTTAGCTCCAACAACAAGCAAGAAGAGGAAAAAACATTAAAAGTAAGCATTTGCTGTGTTGTCTAGGCATTTGATGACTTGCAATCATGGAAAACGGATATGATTAGTCTATTTGAGAAGACATCGACGTAGTAGAGAAGATACTCACATAGAGGAAAAATAAAAGGAACACACTTTGTTTCTTTTCATGCATACACAATGGATAACAATTGTGAATATCATTGCAAGGAAATTCCTCCAAGGATGAAGGTGAGAAAATAGAGAGGGTTGTAGAAATTATGATCTAGAATTATGTATGTTCATGAAATTTTAATAAAAATATGTTATAAAACCAACTAAAAAAATTGATGAAAAGATAAATCGACGAATTAGAAATATTCCTCTTCGAGGGGGAAACCTCTACATTAGATAAATGAACAATTATTGGATGATACAAATGACAAAATCTACTTTTTATATATAGGAGTCCAAGGTATCACAATATAATCCTAATCGACATAACAATAAAAATGTAAGGGGAAAAAAATAACAATAGTGAGCTTGTGTGGGCCACGATAATAAAAATATTGGGACTACAGGCACGAAAATAACAATAAGGGGGCTACACTAACAATGGCAATAGAGGGATAAAATAGTTTTATAGGGACCTATCAAAAGAACAAGAAAAAAACCTACTCTATTTCTACGTGGAAATCAATTCACAAAGTAGAACAATAATCACATACATGCAATAATAAAGAACACACATGCACACAATATTTTTTCGAGGGAAAGTAATCTAATAAAAATCCCAATGCCTACTTGCATTAATATGATGAATAGAGATGTATTACAGTTTCTTTGTTGAACTTAGCACAACCTGCAAGTGAATCACATATATATTTTCTCATTGAGAAGTTATGACCCAAAATTAGACAATTTATGCCTCTGATTGAGCCCCTATTTCCTTCTGAAATTACTTAAGAAATTAGGCCCATTTTATTTACTAAATTCCTCAAATTTATTGTGCAATTCCCAAGGTTGATCATCTGACTACATGAAACACTTGTACACTCACGACTAGACTACAGCTGATATTACACTGCCTTGGAATCTCGACCAAACCCAAAGAACTCAAATTCATTACATGCACTATCTGTTTTGGGCTTACTGATTAATTAATTGGATGATCACTAAGTTTGACTGAAGTGCCATTGCAGAACTAACCTTCCACTAGTTTCTCCAACAATTAGAAATAGTTTAATTGAAAACAACCTGAGAAAACTAACCGTGATTGCTAAAAATTAGAAATAGCACATGTTTAGCTGAAATATAACTCCTCCAACTCATATATACTGAGCTAACTGAGTTACAAGATCCATGTCACATAATTTAATTGCATCCAAGTTGTCTTCTGATGTGGAAATTCAAATTTTCTCAATTTAATCAAGAAAAAATAAAATTTAAAATTTCTTGTTACATTTTTCATCACTCCCTTTTAGCAAGAAATTGATGATCAACACTCCAATATTACATCGGTGGAAATCACACTTCCCTCTTGACAAGGCATTTTTCAAAATTTCATCATCTTGTTTCTCTGTCGAAATGTGCTGAAGTAACATTATCCACCTCTACACACAATCCCGTAAATGGTGATACCATATATCTATATGATTGGATTGATCATGAAATACAAGATTCTTAGAGAGATTAATGCAACTATAATTATTAAAGTAGACCACAGTTGGATCCTTCATATGATGAAACAATTCCAGAAGTATATTTCTCATCCATATTGTTCAACTTGTAGCCATGTATTCTGATTTTGTTGAGCTGATCACCATAGATATTTTCTTCCTGATATACCAGGAAACTTCCATGGACTTAACAATGAAAATTCCACTTAATGTACTCTTTTGGTCTGATGGAATGCTCACCCAATCTGCATTTGTGAAGCCACACAACTTCACTCCTTTTGTCCATTTGCACCATTCTCCAAACTAGGTAGTGCCTTTGAGGAACCGTAAAAAATTCTTAGCTTCCCTCCAAAATAATTTGGTTGGCCTAACCATAGATTTTCTTAGCTGGCTGACAGAATAACACATATATGGTTGTGTTTTCACAAGGTACATTAGTGAATCCACTATTTTTCGACAAATGGTAGCATCCACTTCCTCATCTAAAGTGGCATCCTCCAGTTGGTCGCTAGAGCCATCTCCATTTGTTTGCAACTCTCCATGAAAAATATTTTCAGTATCTCATTTGCATACTTGCCATGATAGACAAATAATTCCCCATTTAATTTCCATATTTACAACTGAAGGAAGTAGTGCATGACACCCATGTCCTTGATTTCAAATTCTCTTGCAAGGCCATCCCTACAAGATATGATAAGATGCACATCACCAGTTAAAATTAAATCATCAAAATATAAGAAAATAATAAGAAATTTACCTTCTACCAAGATATGATAGAGGTTTTCATCAGCTTCACGTTTGGTGAATCCAAAACATATGAGATAACTATTGATCTTGGTGTACAAAGCATCAGATGATTGTTTGCGACTGTACAATGCTCGCTTGAGTCTAAACACATGAGAATCCTGATCAAATGTCTCAAAAACTTTTGGTTGCTCGATGTAAACCTCCTCCTCAATAACCCCATTAATAAATGTTATTTTTACATCCATTCGATGGATCTTCGATGCCATCTGCGTGACGAGAGAAAGAATTGATCTAATGGATGAGTACCTTGTTATAGGAGAAAATGTCTCCTCATAGTCAGTTCCATCAACTTGAGAGTACCCCTTGGCCATAAATTTTTCCATGTAATTCTCTATGCTTCCTTCTGCTTCCTTCTTTATCTTTAAGATCCATCTCCAACCAACAACTAATTTATCTACTTCTCTTGGGACCACTTCCAAACATTGTTCCTTATAATGTATTTGTATTCCTCCACCATTGCATCAACCCATATAGGTTTCTCTACTTCTTCCTCGAAAGAGGATGGATCATTATCTACATGCTCTATAATTAGAGCCATGTAGCTAGTGTACTAAACATGTGACAGTCTCCACCTCCATAAATTGGAAGGAGCACCCACATTCTCCCTCGCATCTTGTAGAAGTATCTCAACTTCCCTTTTTATTTTCTAGCCTTATCTGGATGGTTATGCTTGAGCAGATGTGTCCACTCTCTGCTCCTCAATTTATGGCTGCTCCACAACTTTTTGAGGCTCCTCCTTTGGAGCTAAAAGATCCTATTTTGGTGGGATATAAAGCTCCCTCTCAAGAGAGCACCACATCGCTTTCTCCTCATCAAAATTTACATCCATTAACACAACTTTCATTCCGAGGGATGGAAAGTACACACAGTAGTTATGAAGACTTTAATTGTAACTGAAAAATACCCCCCATTATATTTCCAACTTAACATTCTTCCTTGATTCTTTGGAGACGTGGCAGAAGACATAGGCTCCAAAAATCCTGAAGTGTGACACATCTGACCTTGTCCCTAAGAAAGCCTCCTCTGGTATAATAATTCCTAGAATCTAATGAGGACTATGGTTATGCAAATAGACTACTATGTTGCATGTATCTTCCCACAAGTGTAGTGGTAGGCCTTTTTCATGCAACATTGTCTTCATTTCTCCCACAATTATACAATTCTTTCTCTCAACCACCCCATTCTGATGTGGGTTGTGGGGTGTTGTCAAATATTGTTGAATGCCTTCTTTCACACAAAAAAATTGAATTCATTCAACACAAAATCACCTCCATTATCACCCCTGAGATCCTTCACCAACCTTCCAGTTTCTTCCTCAAATAGCGCCTTGCATTATCCAAACTTGGAGAATGTATCATATTTATTCTGCATGAAGAAGATCCAGCACTTTCATGATAAGTATTCAATAAAAATGATTTTTTTTTTTTTTTTGGAAATGGAGATTGTTGAGAAAGGTCCGTAGAAAAAAAGTGGATCCTTTCAAGGACTTCATGTGCTTTTTTCTCCTAATTTGTACTTCCCCAAGGTATATCATTTGCATACATCTTGTTGCTCAAGTTTTCCTTTTAGGAGGCTTGTGGTTATTTTCTATATAATATTTTAGAGTTCCATGATGCAAATGGCCAAGTATTATGTGCCAAATTTCTTCGACATCGTAACTCTACACCTTCTCTGCCTTAGTTATTAATGCAACACATTCTTCCACATCTAGCTTATAGAGGTTCTTCACAAAAAACCAAATCAGCTTCACTTGTCTCGTGGTTATGTGTCTCAAGAATTCCTTTCCTTTTCCAAATATCACATCATAACCAAGATATTCCAAAGCCGCAATAGTGATTCAATTTTCCTTTAGGCCGGGAATGAACATGACATCCTTGAGTCTAAGAGGGGAGCCCAACTCCTTTTGAAACGTTACTGTACCAACCCTGGACACGATGTACCTTTTTTCATCTCCCAAATCAATGTACATCTGCAAACATTTTTCTCCCTAATCATTGAAAAACTATCTACACCCTATCATGTGGAATGATGCACCCGAGTCCAAGTACCACACACTCCCCATCACTGTGTTTTCCATTCATGAGATAAGGGTGAATTAAAGATCAAACTATGAAGCTAAACCATCACCTACTTCTCATCCTGAGGCCTTCATTCTTTCATTTTTGTTTTTACACTTCATGACATAGTTTCCGAATTCATGACAATGGAAGAATTTAGTCTTGGAGAAAATTTTCTTCTTTCCCCCTTGCCTGGACTTTGGTTTGGATTGAAATTTATTCCCTTTTCCCTTCTTTCCCTTTACAACCAATGCAATTTTTTCTTCATCCTCAACCTTATATTATGTCCCATCTTTGGTATTCCACCTTATTTCCTCTTGTACCAAGTCGGACCATAAGCGTTCCAAATTCAATAGTTTCTCCATCCCATTCACCAAATCTTCGTAGATGTTGTAGCTCGTTTTCATATTTTCTCTATATTTTGAAAATATATATATATATACATGTATTTCAAAATAAAAATAAAAAAATGAAAGGCAAAATCGAAATATATTTGTTAGCTTTAGGATTACGAAAATAACTAATGGTGGATTAATCTTTGATTAAGACAAAGTTCAACATTATCATTCAATTATAGTACGCCTGAGTAGATAAAAGTCAGAGAAAGAGCTAAATGCTGCACAACATGTCGAGAGGAGTAAGTCGGGGATTTTAGGTACACCCAATAGCCAAAACCTGACAACAAAAATTAAACTATGTTTATCTACTAGGGTGCCTCTGTAATCCCGTAAACGTCAGGAAGGCTAACTTCATATCTACGGTGCAGATAAACTGTGGGGACAATATGGGTGGGGTTACACTGTAGCCTTGGTTCTCCTGTATCACATATATAAGTGAGCGAGGTCTAGTAATAGTGTTCCACGTGATGTTATTTTTCCCATACATTTCAACTCACCATTAAAATTACATTTCCCTCGTTTTTCCCATTTTATTCTCTAAATCTCGTTTTCACCCTCATTTTTTACATTTTTAGTTGTTTTTCCAGTGCATGTAGCTTCTTCCTAGTCATTATTCTATGCGAATTGCAAAATATCAACATCATACAAGGTTTCCAAGTGTTTATATAATCCAATTTGACTGTTCATAGTTTCAAAATGTCTAAAAAGGTGTCCTTATTAGGTTCAACCTCTCACATTCCTCTCATAGACATTGAGAGGGATTTTTTCGACTTAATTTTTTCCTTGAACCTCATGGAATTCCACTAGCATATTTTAGATAATAAAAAGGAGTCTCTCATGTGTGTTGTTGTCATAAGATCTGGTTTGTTTGTTGCTATAATTCCACAAACCTATGTTTTTGAATTTATCCATTGGTTGGTGTCTTCCATGTATCCCTAGAAGTGTTTTGTCATTAAAAAGTTAGGTGAAAACATTTTCTAGGTGTTTGCTCCTTTAATTTAGCAAGCTTTCATGCTTCCATCTTTAAACCTTTACACCCCAATTTCAGAGGAATCCCTATTGACTATTTTTCATAACTTGTCTAGTAAGGATTATGACCAAATGTATTTTTATATAATGCTTGCAGGTCAGCATTTATCTTTAGAGAAAACCCAATTTCCTCTTGAGATTTTTGTTGAATATGCAAGAACAATTTTACAGATAATTGTGGGGGTTTTGGGAAAATAAGGTATCAATGTTATAGATTGAGTCATTTTGTGGATGTTTAGTGTGATGTTGTAACCTAAGACTGTTTTAGATATAACAAGCTATTGGGAGAAATTGGTCAATTCTTAGATGTCATATTTAAACCTTAGTGGATGTTTTAGATTCCCTTCATTGATAACCTATTTATGCCTTTACTTCCCTGTTGAGAGTTTCCTGCATTTGGGACTGAATATTATAGATGTGCATAAGAGAAAACAATAAGTAGTAGATTGGAAAAAAAATAAAAGAAGCCAATATAAGTATGAAGCCTTCACCTACTTTACGTTTCCTTTTCCAATCAATTGCTTATTCAATTATAAATACATTTCCTTCACCTTGTCTCTTTCCAAAATCCCAGTCTCTTCTCCAACCAAGTAAATATATCAAGGTACTGATACTGGTTTCAATTTTAGGATTAGACTAAGATTAGATCATATGGAGCTGAGGTTACCCCTTATAGGCTTCCTACATTTGTGCCCATGAGGTTATTTTCTCCGGAATTTATTAGACATATCTTGAAATTTAATCAAATTCATTTTATACCAACTAAAAAAGGGCATTTGTTCAAGGTGCCAAAAACAATTGGGCCTTTTATTGTGAACAACAGAAAAGTGATGGAAGAGGTGGAAAACATCCTCAAGAGCATGTAGTTGAAACTAGGTGACAGGTGGGCATATGATCTACATCATATTATTTCCAATAGAAGGGTAGAAAATTCATATGCTCCATATGTACATGAACCCAGACCAAACATGGAGAAATTAGCTAATGAAGGGAAGATAGGAACATAAGAAGGAATGGAGATTGAAACTCCCCATGCCATATAGATAGGTTTAAAAAGTGGAAATGAAGAGGTAATTGATTTGGAAGGAGATAAAATTCAAGGTTCAAAGAAGCCCAGATTTTCTGAAAAGGAATCTAGATATTTTGCTGGCATGGAAAATTTTAGGGGCTAATATTCGTAGGTGGGCTAATTTTCCATGGTTTTTCCAAAAAAAAGATTTGCGAATTTCCTTTTTTTATGAAAATGTTTCGCCCAAATTTTATAGTATAAAATTATTTTATGTTAAAAATTGCCAATATTATATGGACAATATATATAGTATCATTATAAATTTGAATAATTTTACAAATACATCAATAAACATTTTATAGTTTGCATATTAGGGACTAGTGAGATTTGCCAATTTTTTAAACTTCTAGACAATTTTCCATCCTTAAAATTATCCCTGTTTGCTGGAAGTTCCTCTGCCACAATTGGTTTTTAGCTGCATTTGGGAGAAGCGACTTGTACACCTTCTTCCCCTATGCCCAAAAATTATTCTCATAGTTTTGTGTCTGTCCTGAAGAAGTTACATGGTTAGATTGAAGAGAGAAAAAGAGGATAAGAGAGAGTGTTTCATCCCAATTGGAAACTCAGTGAATTTTAGACTTATCTGCTATGGATCTCGAAAGAAATCAATTAAATTTTCCTTTTTCTCCTCCTTCTGCTCTCACAGTTTAATATTCTATAGGTCTCAAGATAGTAAATTTAACTATAGATTCAATTAAATCTATTTTCCTAAAAAAATATATTTGCACTAGAAAATTGGAGAGTTGATTTAGAGAGACTTGAGAAAAACTTATTTAGCTACTAGTAAATATGAAGCCTTATTGGGAAAGGTTGTAAATCAATTATAAGTTGGACAAACCCAATTCGAGGGATTTAATTACTCATAATTAAGAATTAAAGAAATATATTGTCAAAATTAGTGTAAATATAGAGGATAGAACTCTTGTTCAAAACTCTTACAGGGAGAAGAAACTAAAATTGAATTGTTAAGAAAGAAGTTGAATTTACCTTTTTTGAACATGTGATGGCTCTAGAAGTATATCAAGTATAAGAAGAGAAGGAAATATTAACAAGTGAGATTTTGCAAAGAAATAATGAAGTAGCTATCCCGAAAGAAATAAATTCCAGTTTACAATATAAAATTGATACACATGTATGTAATATTTTAGTACACCCTGATTATAAAGACCCAACTAATAAATTGACAAGAGTAATGACATAACTTAATATTTCTGAGGATGATATGAAAATATGTAGAGAAACTTGGATTATACAAAATAATTTTATAAATAAATAGAGAAATAACTGACCATGGGTATAGATAATGCAACAAAGTATCACAATGATTACCATACTGCTTACAGTGAGATGAAGGAGCTAACCGAAAAATTTAAAGGTAATATGTCTATGATTCAGACCAGAGAAATTATTTGGAATGATATAATTCATTCAATGAAAAATATTGGGGATTTTATGTTAATTATAGTACAAGAGAAAACTATCATCAGATATATGGAGGGCATCATTACCATTAGTAAGTATAATATTATGCAACGAGAATAATTTGCAAATAAAATAATTGACTTCCTTAATTCTGTGACGACACATGAATTAAGAGAAATGCTAATCAAAGATAGAATAGAATTGGTGCTTTAAATAAACAAAATGGTGCTTAAAAATATGTATTGGAAGACTACTAAGACAAAACTTGGAGAGATAAAAGAAGTTGTTCTGAAGTTTAACACCAACTTTTGTAAGAGAACAAGGGTGGGATTACCCTCATGTTGGGATAAACAAGGAAACCTTCTTCTTTGGGAGACATATGAATTTTTTTGGTGGAATATAGGAGAAAAATTATTACTTATCATGAGAAAAAAATAGTGATGAAAGGAGGAACAATTGTGAAATATCTGCACAGAGATGTCCATTTGTTACAGTTGATCAAAACTCTTTTCACTCAGAAGCCCACTTACAATAGAAACTACTTTCAGAATGGATCACACCAGAATTGTCAAATGTTGAAGATAATGTATATTAGTATGGAAGAAACTAAGGGACTAGATGGCCCCAACAATAGCCACAACAACAAAAGCAAGGCCTTCTACAAGCGATCTAATAGAACAGTCTTAGATTACTCAATGAAAAGAATCCACCTGCCATTTTTTTTATTTTTACATATACTCACTTTTGTAAAAATAATGTCATAATGTCTTTTAAGTTTTATTTTGAGGAAAGTCCCTTGTATGACTGAATAGGAAAGAACAATTTGTTGGCATTATGATGAATGTGTTGTCCTTGATGGAAACCTACTCGATGAGTTTTTTTTTGATAGCAACCTACTTAATGAAGATATCAACATGATATAACTTAAAGCCATTTATGACGTGACAGAGAAAAAAATACTAGTCAACGACAAAATAATGATGAAGGTAAAGTTTGAGGAAGTATACAAAGGTTATGTGAAGCAAATACATGTACATACGCTGGTATTATGAAGATAAGTTGCATATACACAGTTTATATGAAGCAAAACCATGTACATACATAGGTATATAGTGAAATAATTAGGTTTGGTATGTTAGTACATGCCCAATATAATTATTGTTCCTTGAAAACAGTCAACCCAAAAATTTATATTACCCCACGAAAATTTCGATATTCCACATCATTCAACTCATAACTATTATTCGAATCAAAATTTTCAACTTATCATTATTTCATTGGTAGTATAAGACCTTACATAGTTTACCACATGAACCCTAAGAATGCTATATATATATATATATATATATAACTCAACAATTTTTAAATGCTCATAATTCAACGTAATGTCACTACCATATAAATTTAAACTTATATGAGCTATTGGTAACCGTTGTAATTCTCCCATCGCATTACCCTAGTTTAATATTTATATTTAAATTAATTTTTATAACATTAATAACTCTATTATGAATGATGGGGTCGTACCCATCTATATTAACTCTCCCTCTAATTTTATCGTTTCATTTCCATAACCATTTATTGCTGGTACGTTAATACCTGCATATAACATGCCTTCGGTCCTTGCGAGGACACTTGTATGGTTGATCTTATGTTTTAGGAACGGTTGTTATTAATCTGTAACCTTAGGTATTCAAATGTCTTACGAATTTTTTTTCATTTTTTCATTTGTTCTGCCATTTTGTCGGGTTTACGCTTTGGAAAACAATACATAGAGAGAACATTTCCTCTGCATTTTTGGTAATATTTTGCTATGAAATTGAAGAATGTTTGTCTACAAGTCATATTGTACTCATATTCAATGTTCTGGTAACTAGTTGCTCATTTGAATAGTTTTTTTTCCCATAGCACTAACAAGTATGTTGTTTTTCTCATTTCACTGTTTTAATGGAAGTTTTACTCATTTCTTTTGGTTATAATTTCTCTGTTTATAATTTCATTTCCATTCCGAATTTAATATTGAATTCTTTTATTTATATGGAGTATAATTTTTGGTGTGAACCTTTCGACATCCCTATGATTTCAACACCTTCCCTACGACTAGAATGACGAGGTAAATCTTTTCCTATATTTGAGATTTTACGAGGGTATTTCCTATTACCCTTTGTGTTAGTGTGTTTGGTGGATGCATGTACAAAATCACACCAACTTCAGGGTTGTGGTTTACCCTCTTAAATTATTGGTCACAGGCAGAAAAAGAAGTGGAGTCAAGCAAGCTAGTGGAACATGCTAGAATCATAAACATACTAGATAGAGAAATAATATGCATATTCAAACTAAAACTAAACTAAAAACTAAAACAAATAAAAAAAGCTCTAAATAGATTCAAACAACTGCAATAATACAAATGGTGGCACTTTTAGCCCCTCTTATTGAGTGTTGGTAGGAAATGAAGATGAAACTTTAACCCTCTTGCCAAGGGCCCTTAGAACTTGGGTTCTAAGTCCCGATGCAAGGATGTCTTTACTTCCAAGATTTCCTTGGTGCATAGTCTCCCTCTCTCTACTATGGTGGACTAAACTTTTTAGATGGCTAAAAATTGAGTCCCTTCTATCTCATCTCTGGATCACACACTGCTGGTATTCCTTGGGGAAATTCTGGCCAACATAACAATGTGCTCTTAAGTTCTTCAGCTCTTGTTTGCCTTATATAGGAGAATTCAAATCCTCCTTCCATGTCTTGGTACATTGTGGATGGTGACCCAAGAGAGGGGGATGATTCCATTGTGTGCTCCATTGATGTCTAAGGAGGCTTTGGTGGCTGTCCTTAGGTAGCTTCAAGTGTAAAATAACTATCCTGGAGTGTGCTTTTTGTGGTCCTAAGAAGTGACTTTCGCCACTCCTAGGATTGCGCACATTTTGGGTTAAAAGGCATGGAAAGGGGCTCTTCTCAAAGGTTTTTGAGCACAAAATCATTTATGACTTTCTCAAATTTGATTTTTCCTTAGACCTTATATATTTTTAAATACTTTCCACATTCTCTAATGTATTTCAGCCTTGTAAATCCTTTTTCCTGACATTAAATAATGTCGTCTTCTACTTGTACGATTTTCCAGTGTTAATAGTTGCCCCCTAATGTGTGAGGTCTAGGAAGAAATGTATATCCAAAATACATTATAGTTTATTTTTTATATATTGTGCATAGAGAGAGAGAGAGAGACCTGCGTGAAGCTCAGAATTGGAGACACCCTACACCGGTTCGAAGAATGACCATGTCCTATGGGACCCCTATAAGAAAATATAATACAATATATATACAAATTTTCTACGAGGTGGGAATGTCCCATGTTCGTAATGTTGTGGCTAGTTAAAAAAATCTATTTGACAGATACATGTTCTATCTGTGCCACTAATATGGTAGTGATCTATTGGTTGATGGCGACGACTATTGATGCCCTTAGGGGCATTTTTTCTTTTACGATAGGTGGAATATGGCACCCATATGCATAAAATTGGTATGGCATATATCTGCACATTGTATGCATAGGTACTAGATGGTACCTTCCTGTGTAATCAATGCTGAAAGAGACGCTCAGAAGGCACGAGTCTTCGAAGAATTTTATCAAAGTGCAATGGTTGTAAGGTACGATACCATTTTGACATGAAAGCTTGTTTCGTAGTAAAATGTCAGGAGGATCGATGACATATGTGGGCAATGATGTCTCCCATAGTGCCACCCAAGGATGCCCCTTTTATGGAGAGGGGTGATTCAACGTACCAATTCCATTTTGGAAAATAGGTGTTGAAGTTGAAAAAAAGGAAGCCTCAACCGAATGAGGGGTCACTGACATGAAGGGTCAGGGACTTGGATGTGATGGGTTTAACACAAGAATGGTGGTGAGGGGTGACTGAAAACTGATGATGGGGATTCAGTGGCCCAAGGTCAAAGTATGATAAGTAGCTTGGCGGCAGTCATAACTATTTCTGGTGGGGAAATCCATGGAGTCGGTAGGACTTCAAGGGTGGGTATAAACTGGTTATGAGTGTCATGGAGGCCTTTGCGTGAGGCTGTGATACTCTGACCAACGGTGTTTAGGGATTTCTTCCATGGTAGAAAATATGAATTAGTGGGTGGGGGATGTAGTGCACCATTTGAGGTCTTTTTACACTTACCAAAAGAATAAAAAAATGGGGTTTTGTTTGTACAAAACACAAAGACGGGTGCTCGAAAACATGAAAGTGTTCACTCACTGATGACATGAGTAAGGTGTTTTGCTGAGGGTGGGGGGCCTTTTAGTTGGTCTCATGTGTGAGGCTAATGAAGCAGATGAAAAAATATCACAGATGGAATTATGTTGATGGAGGTATGGTGGGCCAAATGCAAGGCGCGATAGTGCGCTTTTGATCTGCTTGTACAACTTGATCATCTGGGAAAGTGGTTTTATTATATTTAGTAAAACTTGATCTTATGCATGGTGGATGGACGAGCATGAGGTGCTTCCCACACTAAAGTATTATGGCCATGGAATCACTTTTTATGTGATATATGGTCTACTTTGGGTGACGAGCGCCATGGAGGGGAGGCTCTACCGACCAATGAGGATGTTTATCATGTTCAAGGTGAGGTGATGATAAAAACGGTTGGATATGTGGAACCTATGGTTGATTTCTGATGGAGAAATGATGTCAGGATATGAAGATTTTTTTGGGAGTCTATCATGCTGGGGGTAGGATGATACCTGATCTGGAACTTTCAGTGGAAAAAATTGTGAATTGTTTACGAGATTTACTACAAAAACAACTACCTCAAGTGAAGGCATCTTCTTTATGAAATATTATTGAAATTCATGAGCTTTAAAAAAAAAGATGAGAGAGGGCATACTTGCCGGCGCTGAAAAATAAATTTTTTGGGAGTGCGAATGTGTGGCATCACCTCTATTCGTTATGGAGTGCTGCTCATAGTGCTGCTTACAGTTTGGATAACGGACCCTTTGATCTCTCGTTATGATCCTACAAAGTTTTTTGAAAAGGGTGATATATTGGTGAATATGGCCCTAATTCAATTCATTTGTACTTGTTGAGTTCTTGAGAGGCTAGAGTCTTCTGCAGAGCAGTTTTTGCTGTTGCAGTCATCTTGAGCACCGGGGATTACCGATATCATGCCCAAGTAACCTCCATGATGTCCTACACTTTAATGTGAGTGTGTCGGGATTTGTACTAACTTGGTTTGTATGGATTTTGAGTGATTTTTTACCTAGATTGCATGGGCGATCAGGGCAAGGGCGCACCCTCTGTGCACATTTCTAGGGGATTCACACGCTCTAAGCATTCTTTCCCCCTATTTTGGCACACCTTATGCACACCTGTGGAAAATAGAGGCGTGCCTTGAGTGCGCGTGTCTGAGGGACAGGCGTGCAAAAGACCGAGGAATTTTCTTTTGGATTTTTTCCTATTTTTTGATGTTTTTCTATTGTTGATGGGTTCCTGTTTACATGAAAGGTTGTTGTGGAGGGAGCGTGATTGGCATGAGCTTCAAAATGCATTGGTTGATGATGTCTCGGCTCGCCATTAGCTGGCACAATTAGGGCTCCTAAAGTTTGTGGAGAACAAGATTCTTCGGTTGCAGGACCGATTGCTACGTTACTTGATCCAGCATTGGCACAGGAGGCGCAACATGTTTGTGTTGCATGGCACTAACCTGGTCATCCGTCCTGAGACAGATGTGTACTTCATGACCAGGTTATTGCCTCATGGTGAGGTGTTGAGGTATCCACT
The DNA here is from genome assembly GCA_034641835.2 of Pinus albicaulis. Classification (NCBI taxonomy): domain Eukaryota; kingdom Viridiplantae; phylum Streptophyta; class Pinopsida; order Pinales; family Pinaceae; genus Pinus; species Pinus albicaulis. Next base: position 62,214 of record JAXQQM020087779.1, read on the forward strand.
CCTGTCTGGGAGGGTGGATTTGGAGAGGTTCTGGGCACATCATTATGGCGGGGTGCCTCTTACGGATGGGTGCATTAGAATTGCTTCAGTCACAGATTTGGTCGAGAAATGCACTCTGGAAATTATTGTGCAACTTGCAGGGTCTTAAGCTCCACATCGGGAATCAAGCCCATAGGTTGGAGTCTTGCTCCGGTTGAGGTCTGGTCATTTCTTTCATTTTTCCCATTTTGGCTACGACGTGATGGTGACGCAGCTGAACAAGGTCCGCAATGGGTCAAAGTTGCTTTCGTATGCTAGTATTCTATGCAACATTATGTATGAGAGGGTATTCCTACTGAGACTAGTGGTGGCGGTGCCTCATGGGGGGCCACAGGAGACTTGCATGAGGAGATGGGCTCCGGTGATGCCTCAAGGTGGTGGGGGCATGGTGGGGTGTTACTAGAACGCCACGACGGAGGTCTGATTTGAGGTCAACCCTAAGAATTTTTGCCATTCCCATATGTAGGGATGGACTTTCGGGGGGATCCAGATACTGGTCTCCCTCCGGGTTATGCTTGGGGACCAACATGTATGTTTTTTATGTTTTCTGTGTTTATTTGAGTATATATGTGCTTATGTGTTTTGATGGCGACATTGACATAGTTTTGGTTACTCTTGCAGATTTTGGCAAGGTATGTGCCTCATGGCTCGATTGGTTGGCCACGGTCCTCTTCGAAGACCTCGGGGCGGTCACAGAGGGCAGGGAGGAGATGTTGCTGGAGGACCTGCTGGTGGTGCTGACCCTTCTAGGGAGGGAAGCAACTCAGGTATTGTTGAGGTTGCAGTCGAGCGAGCTCGTGCTAATGCAGAGGCAGCACACGCTGATGCTGTAGAGGCTCACAATGCTGAGCTGGCTACTCAGGTGTCAGTTCTAGAGGATGCATGGGGTCAAGTGGACCACATGACCTAGGGGGTTTATTCTTGACGTTTTTTGGATAACCTCGAGGAGGTCTCGCTGGAGACGGTGATAGCCCGAGAGATGGACTATCGACCTATTTTATGTTGGGTGGCAGTCTCTATTTTGACGGTGGCTCTAGCCTGAGATTGTGGCGGGCGCTGCTAATTGTTGCCTCCCCTATCCAGGATTCCCTTTGGGCTTGTTTTTTCCTTTTTTATTCACCGCATTAGGAGTATATTTCTCCTGGTTATATGATCGATGTGGTTAGTTTTGGGAAGGCTGCACAAAGTTCACCTATGCATTAGTCTGCATAGATGGGTCTTGTGCTGGGGACTTAGCATAACACGGTCCCTGGTTTGCACCTGGATGTTGGGGGGAGTTCTTCCATCAGTATTTGTCTTTGTGTACTAGGTCCCCTGAGCCAGAGGATAAGGTCCTCCATGGTGATACGTTGGCGCCCTATTGGTCAAATTTTGTTGAGGCATATGATGAATTTGAAAACTGAGTTGTGGTACATTCTGGTTAGAACTATACATATAATTGGGGTTTTGACTATTGCTGCCTAGGTAAATTTGGGTCAATGACCCAACGAGACCATCTGTAGAGTTTGACGCGCCTGGAAATTCTTGATAGGTTTGCATGTGCGGGTCGTTTGGTAGGATATTGTAAATATATCGTGACTGCGTATAAATCAGCTCAAGTTTCTAGGATTTTCTGATGCCATACTATTCGGATGTGGGCCTATGTTGCACGATATCCTTTGAAATATTTGTAGTGAGAGCTTTTAGAAAAAGGTGTAGGAGTACCTGATTTTCGAGTTTAGATTTACATAAACTACAATGCCGCCTCCATTCGTGTAGATGGTCCGAGATATGGGCGATGAGGGTTTGTATAAAGTATGTCAGTAATTCCATTCTGGAATCATGGTGAATGGCTAACTGAAAATATGTTAGGAATGTAGTGGCAAGGGTGCTAAAGGTTCCATGTGTAGCAGAGGGCTACTCCACATACCACTTCGCAGCTACTGTTGTCAGAGTGTGTTGAAATAGTCTCAATCGAATAGTGTCATCAATAATACTATTCGATGAGCACCACAGGTGGAAGGTCATGACATGATTACCTGGGTCTTCCGCTCATTTTCTTTCAAATTTTGGAATATCCAAAGGGAGCTTTGTGGGCATGGGAGGCCATGTAGGGTTGTGTGCGATGGGTTTATTCACTAGCTTGGTTAAATCTGGTAGATTCAACAAAGTTAAGAAAGGTGACTGGGAGGTTGACGCCATTACAACTTGCGAAAACAAAAAGTTTTGGTTAGGAAGAGGGTTAGTCTGTGACATACTTTGTTGTGTATTCGACTAACTTCCCGAATGGGTCGCACTCCTCTGCCCTCTGGGGGTTGTGGGAGGAGTGGTGTGTGGTGTGGCGTTGGGAGACTGGATACGGTTCCCAAATAAGGGTGCCCCAATAACGGTGAACCAATAATTGTGGAAGCATTCCATATTTGATGCCTAAATGGTGAAAAACACGGAACCCCTCCCGGCAATGGGGGGAGGTCCAAAATATGCCTAGATCGATGAGGTCACATTGGGTTCGTTTTGGTGTTGACTAGGTCTAGCTTTGGAAAAATTTGAGAGGATAGAAAACATTATCACAACAAAATTCTAATCGCATACATAAAACAAAGAGAAAATAAAATGAATTTTCCCTTTAAATTAATCCTATGTGATCAGTCAATAAAAAAATTGGTTTTTGTTTGTTTGCATATAATACTCAAATCCTAGAAGACCTATTCATCCTTAAAAACTCAATGTAGCTAGGCTTTGAGAAGATACCTTGTGACTGATAGCACAACATCCCGTAAGAGCTGGCGATGCCCCAAGTAGGCCAAAGAAAATCCACCAAGGTAAGGGTAGAGTATTGAGCGCTTGCCTGCACCGTCACCTATAGGGAAAGGATGCCCTAGTTTTGGCCACTAAGTACCACCATCCCACGTGAGCGTTCAAGTCTTGGGATTCTTGGTATTTCAGCTAACAGTATTGAGTATCATCCAAGTCAGGTATCCCTCACTAATACCTACCTGCACTGTGCCTAAGCCTAACCCCCTCTAAAACGGGTCTCTGTCGCACTCATGTTTTTTTTTTCGTGGGCTAATAGGTGGATTTAAAGCTCCATAAATAGTCAAATTCTATGTTTCAAGATGAAGAATGATCAACGCAGATTATTGGTTGCCTACCCCCTTGATCCTAACTTAAACTATAAATTCTTTTGTGGCCCCTGTAGGGAGAATTTAGTGAGTTTTGCGAAGTTAGTTTTAGGTGTATTTACTTTGCTTAGTGTGTGGATCTGTGTGAGCAAAAAGTGGACAACCACATAGTTTGAATGTGTGGATATGAAATGATGCTTTCAAAATCCCCTATTAAACGATGTTGTATTGTTCCTTGCTCGAAATAAAAACATGTGTGGATATGGGCTGCTTTCTATTTTTCCTAGTTAATCTATGTGATAAAATAAAGGGAGATGGTGAGTTGTGAATAGAGAGTGTTCATATGCTTGCCTAGGATCACCAATGCGTGTAAAGGTAGGAGAGATTACTTTCTCTTCTATCGATAATTCAATCATGGTCGCGAAATCCTAGTGCAAAAATTGAACTAAAATAATAGCTTTTACACTAGAAAAAAGAAAGTATCTAAGCATGTGCAGACTTGGGCCACTTACTTTGGCTAATTATCTAGGTGTGTTGGTACCTAAGTTTGCAAAACATAATTTTTTTTCAGAATGCAAGTTAATTTCCCCCCTACTTAAACTATGTGTGAACTTTGTAAAAATAAACTTGAGATAAAACTGACACTAAGCCTACAAAAAGTAGCTAAGAGAGAGCTTTAGCAAGCTGTGGGGTACCTCAACTAGTGCTGCCAGATGTATTATGGGTTGCAAAGCACTTTAAAGGCAGGAAAAGATAGAAATGTGGGAGAAATTTATCATCCTGTCTTTTGCGTGCAAAAGGATGCAACAGGCATGATGTCTGCGTGTAGGTTAGCTGTGAACGCATGCCTTGGGCACATATATGGGAGGAAAAAGCTTGAAAATTCCTGAAAAAGTAATTTTTAGAGCTTTTTTTCTTCAGTCTGTCACTTGGGATGAGCTAGGAACTGCAAGAGAAAAAGGGGGAAATTCATCTCCACTCCACAGCACAGACGAAGGTCTCTGCAAAAAAGGCACAACCACATAAACTTGGAAATAAATGTTAGTGGAGTCGCTAATCCTGTGTTAGTGTGTTTGGTGCACGCATGTAAAAAATCACACCAACTTAAGGGGTATGGTTCATGCTCTTAAATTATTGATCACGGGCAAAAAATAAGTGGAGTCAAGCAAGTTAGTGGAACATGCTAGAGTCATAAACATACTAGATAGACAAATAACATGCATATTCAAACTAAAAATAAGCTAAAAACTAAAGAAAATAAAGAAAAGCTCTAAATAGAGTAAAAAAACTATAATAATCCAAACGGTGGCTCTTTTGGCCCCTCTTATTGAGTGCTGGTAGGAAATGAGGATGAAAATTTAACCCTATTTCCAAAGGGCCCTTAGAACTTGGGTTCTAAGTCTCGATGCAAGGATTTCTTTACTTCCAAGCTTGCCTCGATGAAAATTATCCCTCTCTCTACTGTGGACTGAAATTGTTGGATGGCCAACAATTGAGTCCCCTCTATCTTAACTCTGGATCACACACTGCTGGTATTGCTTGGGGAAATTCTGGCCAGCATAAAAATGTGCTCTCAAGTTCTTCATTTCTTGGTGGCCTTATATAGGAGAGTTCAAATCCTCCTTCCCTCTCTTGGTATATTGTGTATGGTGACCCAAGAGAGGGGGATGATTCCATTGTGTGCCACAAATATTCTATTGTGTGCTCCCTTGATGTCTAAGGAGGATTTGGTGGTTGTCCTTAGGTGGCTTCAAGTGTGAAATCACTGTCCTAGAGTGTGCTTTTTTTGGTCCCAGAAAGTGAATTTCGACACTCCCAAGATTGCGTGCATTTTGGATTAAAAGGCGCGCAAAGGCGCTCTTATCGAAGGTTTTTGCGTGGAAAATAATTTATGACTTGCTCAAATTTTATTTTTCCTCAGACCTCAGATATTTTTAAATACTTTCAAAATTGTCTAATGTCTTTCAGACCTCTAAATCATTCTGTGTGACATTAAATAATGTCATCTTTTGCTTGTATGGTTTTCCTGTGTTAACACCCTTGATGCAAAAAGTTGAACCCTTAGATTTAAAATTTTGGGTTCTCATTTTCTTGTAAAATTTTACATACTTCGAATTCTCCAATTCATATATTTAATTACCATAATGTAACCTTATGGATTTGCAATCATCTACGGTAAATTCAGTTTACATATGAGATTTAAATTCCGTCTTTGTAGTTATTTACTCTGGAATGAGTTTTTTTGTTTTCCCTTCGAAGCATGTTCTTTTCATGCTTTTGTTTCGTATAAATGGAAGAGTTTATCATTTTACATTTAGGAATTTTTCTTTTTAATTAAATCGAATGACTTGATTCTCATTACAGTGAATTTCTCTTCAAAATTTACTTACATATTCCTTTCCTTTTGGAATTAGAATTTTCCCCCAATTTGGGATTGTGGGTTTTGCATAGAATTACTATTACGATTTTGTGTTTATAATTTATTGATCTACTATGCAGAATTTCATGCTTCCATTCTGATATTTACAGAGGACAGATTTATATGAATGTTACTCACTGTGGTTAAAATTTATATACCCCTATTATATAAAATATTATTTTCGAACTTTATCATTTTAGTTTTGTTTGTATGTATTCGATCCTTGCTCTCCTGGGAACATAGTGCCTTCTCGAGCAGATTCCCTCATGCTTTATCAATCCAGAGATAATTATGCTCTTTTTCATGGTAAGAAATTTTACTCTTACTGTTCAAGAATTTGATCTTGGTATTTTTATGTAGTAATTATTTTTCGAGAATAAATAGTATACCTTTAATTTTGTTCAGTGTGGCTTTAATATTTTCCTCCAAGATTTCTAAACTATTTAAATTTTGATAGAGATATGAAATTAAAAGTATCTGTGAGATTTATTTATGACTTTCAACGAACCTCCATTTCGTTTTTTGTGAACTATGAAATTTCATTACATATTGTTCCATTTCCCGACTTCAATTTCTTAATTGGGATTTTCGTAAGTGAAATTCTTTGTATATGTTGGGAAACCAGCTCTAAAAATAGAAGAAAAGAGATATCAACGCCTTAGAAATATGCCACTTCGAGGGGGAAACCTCTAATACATTACATGAATGAACAATTCTTGGATGATTCAAATTACAAAACCTCCTTTCTATATATAGGAGTCCATGGAGCCACAATGTAATCCTAGTGGGGCCACAATGTAATCCTAGCTGACCTAACAATAATAATTTAAGGGACAATAATAATAATATGGGGGTTACAAGGGTACAATAATAACAATAAGGGGGTTACACTAAGAACAATAAGGGACTATACTAGTAATATAGGGACCTAACATTCCCCTCTCCTTCAAAAAAGTGTTGTCCTCAACGCTTGAGTAGCTCTGGGTGTTTCTGTATAAAATTATCATCCTCCCATGTAGAATATTTAGTGGGTGAGTTCTTCCACTTGATGAGATACTCTAAAATTGATCGATTCCATAATTGTTGAGTTCTTGTTTCTGTGACCGCTTCAGGTTCCAATATGATTTTTCCTTCCTCATCAATTTCTAGAAATATTGTTTGAATTGGAATATTTTCACCTATAACCTTCTTTAAGCATGAAACAAGGAAATTGGATGCACTCGTGAAGAAGCAAGAAGCTCCAATTTGTATCCCATAGTAACAATATTTTGCAACACCTTGTAAGGACCATAATAATTTGGCGATAATTTATCATCCTTCTTAGCTTGCTTAAGGGACATTTGTTTGTATGGTTGTAGCCGTAAAAATACCCAGTCTCCTACATCAAAAATTCTCTCGCTGTGATTTTGATCTGCCTATTGTTTCATTCGTTTTTGTGCCAAATTCAGGTTGTCCTTTAAGATTTGGAGAACTTCTTTTTGATGCTCGATGTGATCTTCCACTGCTTGAACCTTCAAATTTTCTCTTAAAGATGATGTGATGGATGGTTGATGATATCCATAAAGTGCCATAAATGGGGTCATTTTTGCTGCAGTATAGAAGGAAGTGTTATACCACCATTCAGCGAGAGGTAACCACTTGACCCATTGTGTTTGTTTATCAGATACAAAACAACGAAGATATCCTTCCAAACATTTATTTACTATCTCAGTTTGACCATCAGATTGAGGATGATAAGATGAGCTATGAGCTAATTGAGTACCCAAACAAGAAAAAAACTTCGTCCAAAAATTTCCAGTAAAAATGGGATCTCTGTCGCTCACAATAACCCTTGGGCTTCCATGTAGCTTTTGAATTCTGTCCATAAATGTAGTACCAACTGTACTTGCTTTAAATGGATGAGATAATGCACAAAAGTGTGCATACTTGGTAAGTCTATCAACTACCACCATGATGACACTCTTTCCTTCGGACTTAGGTAAACCTGTGATATAATCCATTGAAATCTCCTCCCAACGTTGACTTGGAATGGATAAAGGTTGTAGAAGTCCCGGGGTCTTAATTGTTTCCACTTTATTCTGCTGGCAAACCAAAAATTCCACCACAAACTTTTGAATATCAGATTTAAGGCCATCCCAAAAAAATTCTTTCTTCACCCTGTGGTAAGTTTTTAAAAATCCCGAGTGTCCTCCTAAAGGAGAAGTATGCAATTCCAAAAGAATCTTTTGTTTTAGTTGGGAATTCTTACAAAGATATAAGCGATCTTTGTACCATAAGGAATCATTTTTCCAAATAAATGTATCGGATGTACTAGGATCTTGCTGCAACTTTTGAATGAGTGTCCATACATCTTTGTCCTTCTTCCATTCATCTCTTGCTTCGGTTATCCAATCTGGTTGGATAATAGAAATGGCACAAAGCAATGCTTCCACCTCTTCATTCTTTCTTGAGAGTGCATCTGCAACAACATTAAGCTTCCCTTTTTTGTAAATTATTTCAAAGTCATAACCCAACATCTTTGTGACCCATTTTTGCTGCTCTTCTGAAGATAGTCTTTGTTCCAAAAAGTGTTTAAGACTATCATGATCAATTTTTACCTTGAAGTGTCTTCCCATTAGGTAAGTTCTCCATTTCTTTAGTGCATGTAGTATTGCTAAGATTTAATTCTCATAAATAGGTTTTTGTAAATAATTTCCTTTGATTGGACGACTTTCAAAAGCAATGGGTCTTCCTTATTGCATTAAAACAACACCAATTCCATTTCCCGAGGCATCACATTCCACAATAAAGGTTTTTGTGAAGTCTGGAGTAGCTAAGACCGGTGCTAGGCACATTGCCTCTTTAAGATGTTCAAAGGCCTTAGTTGCTTCAGGAGTCTGTGAAAATGCATCTTTCTTCAATAATGTTGTTAGAGGTGCTACTATTCTCCCATAATTACAAACTTGCAATAATACCTTGTTAACCCAAGAAATCCTTGCAACTTCTTTATGGTTTTGGGGACTTTCCATTCCTTAATGGCTTTAATTTTGTTAGGGTCTACCTTAACACCCTCGTGAGATACAATATGACCCAAATATTCCACCTCTTGTACTCCAAAGAAACATTTGGATGTTTTTGCATATAATTGTTTCTCCTGCAATAGTTTGAGCACCCTTTCAACATGTTGAACATGATCCTTCCAAGATGTGTTGTAGATTAGTATATCATCAAAAAATACTAGCAAACATTTTCTAAGGAAGGGTTTGAAAATGGAATTCATCAACCCTTGAAATGTAGAAGGTGCTTTGGTAAGGCCAAAAGGCATGACCAAAAATTCATAATGACCCTCATGAGTTCAAAATAGTGTTTTCAGAATATCTTCAGCCTTCATTCTAATTTGATGATATCCTGAACGAAGATCCAACTCGGTAAAATAAATTGCTCCATGTAATTCATCCAATAATTCATCAATCACAGGAATGGGAAATTTATATTTAATGGTGAGCTTATTGAGCTCCCTATAATTGGGACACATGTGCCATGATCCATCCTTCTTGTGTACCAATACTACAGGAGCAGAGAAATAACTTTGACTAGGTTGAATTATACCCGCCTCTAACATTTCTGCAACCATATGTTCAATTTCGCTCTTTTGGACATAAGGATATCTATAAGGCCCAATGTTTGGAGGACCACTTCCTGGAATAAAATGAATAGCATGATCATGATCACGAATAGGTGGGAGTCCTTTGGGAGTTTCAAAAACCTTGGAATGATTGTCCAAGACTTTTTAAAGATCTGCAGAAATAGATGATTTTGATGTTGGAACTTCTAGTGAGCATAATTGTGCAATTATGCCTCGTTGTTTTTTCTTTAGAATCTTTGTCATGAAATTAGAGCTTATTATCTTTCATGGCTTCCCTACAATACCCCGTAATTCAAATTCCTTTCCTTTTGAAAAAAAAGTCAAGAAAATTTCTTGAAAATTAAAAGCTACCATCCCCAAATATTGTAACCATTGTACTCCTAGTACAACATCAACACCTCCCACAGGAATGGAAAGCATTGGACTATTAAATACATATTCCCCCATGGTTAGCTTGATATTATGGAATTTTCTAGAGAAATTTATAGTTCCTCCATTTGCAACCATCGTTTGACATTCTGGTGCTGGGTATAGGAAACAATTCAATTCCGTGGATACCTTACAATGAATAAAATTATGGGTACTACTTGAATGAATCAACACTATTACCTTTTTATTCTTGATATATCCTTCTATATTGAGAGTTTGAGAAGTGGTAATTCCTACCAATGAATTAAACATTATGGTCAGACTCATTTCTTTCTCTTCTAGGGTTGGTTCTTGGTGTATATATTCTTCTTGTTCATTTTCTTCTTCCTCTTCACAATCTATGTAAAATAATTTCTTCTGAGCACACTTATGACCTTTAGTGTATATGCTATCACAACTGTAGCAAAGCCCATTTTCTCTTTTTCTTCCAATTGTTGTGGCGTAAACCTTGTAGGTTTTTGAAATCTAGGAGTAGAAACACTTCCCTCTTTATAGAAGTGAGTGGTAGGCTTCCTCGTCGCCATAATTTTACATTCAATTTTTCTTGCCAACCTTAATGCCTTCTCCAATGAATCAGGTTCCAAAACACGAAATTCATGTTGGATGCTATCCTTTAAGCTAGTTATGAAGAGATCAACTCTGAGTTCCTCTAGAATATCAGTTACCCTTATATTCAATTTTTGGAAGTCCTTAATGTGCTCCCCCACTAAACCCTTTTGTTCACGATTTATCAATTAGCTAAAGAAGGTGTTGCTCTTTGTATCCTCATAATGTGCTATCATTTCCTCCATAAAAATTGACCAAGTGACAATTTGTTTACGGGAGCAAAGTCATCGATACCATACAAATGTATTTTGTTCTAAATATAAAGTTGCAATGCGTACCTTTTGTGTGTTTTGCACATTATCGAGATCAAAATATTGCTCCATTTGTAGTATCCATGTTACAGGATCCTTTCCATCAAACTTCCCCATATCCATTTTTGGAATATGGCCAACATTAGAGTTTATGAAATCATGATTAGCATTTATTTTTTTCTCATCATGAGTTCCTCTACTATCTTTTCACCATTAGGAAACATTTTTTGTATCAACTTTGTCAAACCTTCCATGTCTGCTTTTAGATCATTCTTCATGTTTTCCATTGTAGATTCCATGCCATCCATATTATATTCCATTGGATTCTTCAAACCATCAATCTTAGATTCCACGCCTTTCTTCAAAACTTCCATGTAATTTTTTGCTACTCTTTACGAGAGCGAAATCTGTTGCACTTGCTCTTGTAATTTTGATATGTCATGTTTCCATTCTTCATATTCATGAGTCATAGTAGAGCCTTCTAAAGGCTTAATGGGTGTTGAATTCTTTTTAGGGGCCATTTGAGAATCAAATATTGATATCTATTCTATAATATGCCCTTGGAATCAATTCAACTTGACTCTTCAAACAAGACTTATGCAATTCGGAAAAAAAATACACACCTTTTACTTGCTTTTCAGGAGCTTGATATTGAAATTGACTTATCTCTATAATTGCAGATCCTCAATATCTAAAATTTGGCCTTGTAGTAGTAATCTAAAGCTTATTTCAAATTCCACAGGTCTAACTTGATTTTGATTCTTCAAGGCAAAGTTATGTCCAATCTCCCACAATGACCTAATTATGGACTGGTTCAGTAGAGCGAACTTGTACGACTTGCCACGTATTATTTTTTTCTCCTTTGTATCTGAAATTTATAGATAGGAAACTACAGTCCGTGTACCTCCAGTCAGTTTTTATAGAATTCCAATCTGATGTTCAGAGAGAGAGTTATTAATATTTTCCCACGACCACCTCTTTGAGATGAAATTTGAGAGCCTGAAAACAGACCTAACTTCCAAAGATCATATCTCTGAAAATATTGTGAACCAAGCTTTGAAATTTTGCGACGATGTTCCTCAAGAGTTTGAGTTCGTACTCTAAACATTTCGACTTCTGAACCTTCGTAGAAAAAAATTTATAATGAAAATTACACAATGACCTATTTGGAGCAGCGAAACCCTAGAATCCCAATCTCTAATACCAAATGTTGGAAAAACAGCTCCAAATATAGAAGAAAAGAGATATGAACGCCTTAGAAATAAGCCACTTCGAGGGGGAAACCTCTAATAAATTACATGAATGAATAATTCTTGGATGATTCAAGTTACAAAACCTCCTTTCTATATATAGGAGTCCATGGAGCCACAATGTAATCCTAGTGGGGCCACAATGTAATCCTGGCCAACCTAACAATAATAATTTAAGGGCACAAAAATAATAATATGGGGGTTACAAGGGTACAATAATAACAATAAGGGACTATACTAGTAATATAGGGACCTAACAGTATATTGTAGTTTCAAAGGTTCACTGCATATATACAATTCCCATTTGATTTTAAATGTTATATGTAATATTTCCATTAATTACTCCACCCTGCATTTACTCTTTTATTTCCTCTGTGTAAAAGAGAAATGATACAATTATATGTGTTACTCTGTATATATACAAAATTTATAATTGTTTACTAATATTCAGATTTACTCTGTATCAGATCATTTTGAATATATTATTATAGTCTCATTTCTGAAATTAATTTATCTCTAATTACATTTTAAATATTTAATAATATCATCATACTCTTTTCATTTATAGAAATTGAAATTGAACTAATACTTATAGAATTTAATTATGAAAAATGATTTTGTAATAAATTTCCCTCTAGAACTAATTTTGGAATCCTCTTCCCATCCTCAGGGATTTCAATTCCTTGTCTTATTTTACTCTGTCTTTATACAATGATATAATTTCCACATATGTATATTAATTTCCGCAATATATATATATATATATATATATATATATATATATATATATATATATATATATATATATAATTTCTTTCTTAGGTCCACCTGACCTTTATATTTATTCCTCATTTATAGAATGCAAAAAATAGTGATATTACATAGTCCCCCTCTAAAACAAAACATTATCCTCGGTGTTTTCCAACCTCTCTATTTATTCATTAATCAATGATGGTTATGTTTCTTTAATCATATCTTCCTGTTCCCAAATATCTTCCTTAGGTGAAAAGTGTTTCTACTGCACTTTCACCTGAGCTACTGTTTTATTTTGGAGCATGGTTTCTTCCTGCTCCAATATACGAAGTAGTTTTGGACGAAAGTTCCCTTATTTTTCCACCTGTATCATAGTCTAGTCAATCAAGTGAGAAGGTTCATGCACATAATTTTTTTCAATAATGAAATATGAAACCATTTTTAATATGATGAAATAGAGTAATTTTATAATCTCACTCTAACCCTCAAAGGCCCCGCAATATCCACGTGCTACTTAGCACAACTGTCGGCATGCAATGTCCTTTTTGTGAAGTTAAATTCTTAGATGTACTTGATATATATCTTTGAATTCTCTGTGAATTCTTGCATAACACTTATGACGAGTTTTCTTTACTTTAATATTTCGCTGAATTCTTTCCACAATCTGTAGTAATTCTAGTACTAGGACCAATTTGTCCTTGTGTTGACTCCAACTAAGTGGAGTATGGCCTTTTTTTTTCTTTCATACGTGGCTTTTGACTTAATTATGTCAGTAGATGTTTGATAGTTGTATTTGTATGCAGTTTCTAGTAAATACATAAAATCTCCCCGACTATTAGTTTTTGTTTATTTCATACTTGTACAATATGTATGCTAATAATTTATTTGTTCTCCCTGTCTGTCTATCTGTGTGAGGATAGTAAGTTGCATTGTCATTGATCTTTTCCTCCCTTCCTCCAAAAAGGATTTTCCCGAAAGTATATGTACTTTTGGCATCTCTATAAGATAAACCAATTATGGGATTATATGGAGTTAAAGTTTTATTTTCTGAATCCTTTGGTCACTTGTGATGTGCCAACAATCGATTATAAAGGAAAAAGTGTAGTGTTTTATTTATAGTATCCACTATTCCCACAATTTCATCATGTTGGTACTTGTTACATAGCAGTCTTGAATTAAATTCCATTGATACCACTTCTTTCTTATATTTTCAATTTTAGAGGGAATTTAGTAGACTAATAGGATACTGATATTCTACTTTATCTTGTGGACATTTTCAACCACCATACCAGGGCTTTTGTTACCTCCTTCTTTGTCCCTAGTCAAAGTATAATTTTCTTGAAGGTTGTTATTATATTTGTTTACATGGATGACCTGCATAAGGTATTTGATGGTACTCTGACGGTATACATCTACTATTTCACAGTTCAACATTGAAACGTTAGAATTTGTTTATATGTTTTACTTGTAACAATCATTCTTGGATGATTTAGTATCTATCATACAATTTCATCTTGTTGAATATTACAATTTTGCGGGTTTTACAACAATGCTCCTCACATTTGTTCTCCCAACTACCTGTATGTGTCAAAATTTGATGAGTCTATCTACTTATAGATCAATAATTTAGTTTTTTTGTCCTATGTTTGATTTTTATATCAATTTTACTAAGAAAATTTATCAGCTTGTTTATTTTTCATTTCACTTTATTTGAGTAAAGGAATACCTATGCCCTGTTATCACTAACTTTACCTTTCTCCCCTCCACTATTTCTACTTTTTTAAGGTATTTATAACAACAGTCAATTCTAATTCATAGACTGCATAACTCTATTTACGTTTCTTTGAATTTCAAATTTTGAGATTCATAAATTATTTCTGCATTTTTTTGCAGTAATATGTCTCTCAGCCTTTCTATACATTTTTTCTGTATACACAACCACTCCTTAGTTGAATCAACAATTTTTAGTGTAGTACTAAATTTATGTTTCAATTGTTCCAAACTAATTTGGCACTTAGCTTTCCACTCAAGTTTACATTTATTTATTTATTTTTATTATTATTATTTTTTTCTGCAATGCAGAAAATCCTTTTTAAAATTTATGGTATTATCCGGAAATAATCCTAATTGATTTTATTTCTAGTATCTCATTGTATTCAGGAATTCAATATTGCATGTATCCTTTTTCAGATCTTTCGCCAATCCATCCATAGAAATGTCTATCCAATTTATTGACTCTTAGATTTTTGTGAAACTCACATTGGTTGAGTTTTTCATGTAGTTAACATTCTCTAAGGATTTGTAACACTATGATACGATGTTCTTGTTTTTCTTATCCCTTTAATAGAGCATACCCGAACATATTCTATGAACACTCATGCAAACTTGTCCAATTTGTTCGGTAGCATATTGTTTATTAAGTACATGAATGTAGGATTTTAGTATGGTTTTTGTAAGTTCAAAGGTTAAATTTTCAACCTTATAGTGTTCTTATATAGTTCAGAAGATTGTCTTATAATTGTTTTTTCTGATTTGATAAAGTAGATCATCTATTTTTTTGGAAGAGGTAACCAGTTCTTGATAGTTAACTGGTTTAACTGTCTAAAATTACAGACATCTAGAAGGCGTCATCCTTCTTTTTGGCAACCAAAATTAGTGTTCCCCCCTAGGAGACACACTTTTTTTAATATAATTCCTGTCTAACTTGTAATTAAAGTTTTAGTTCTTATGGTTCAAGAGTATTCAATCTATACATCCTTGAATTTTTTCTAGAATTAAATTTCTGAATTTCTTGATTGTAGATAAGTCTTCCATAGACTCATTCCTGTTGGTCTTTCTACTTCCTCAACTTGGGCAACATACTTGACAACATTTTTCTTGTTGTCTGTTCTTGTTGTAATGTTGAAATCTTTCTAATGGTCACTGGTTTTTATTTTCCATTAACTGTAATAGATTTTTCTCACTGCAATTACCTACTTTTCAAGAAATTCACTATTACTTTCTGTTGTTCCATTCAATCAATTTCCACTAGAAGATCGTACTACTCCATAGGAAGGATGTTTAGTTGGAATTTTGTACCATTTTATTTTAAATTTTCATAAAATTTAGTTAGTTTATGAGTGACCTTCTTCTTTGTTCCTGAAATTAATTGTACCAGTCAAGAGCATTGACATTTTTTTGGTTTTCAAACTACCTTTTTCCACTATCTTGAGGCTGATACAACTTTAGTTTGCTACTGAATCAAGTAAAACAGACATAGATTGGTCAAGATTTATAACTCCAATTTCAATCATAGCTGATTGATATTTAGTTTGTTTATCTTTGATTCCTTTTGTGCTTGCTATCTCTTTCCCTTCTCTTGCTTCTACTAGTTCTTCAGCTAATCGATCTTGTCTTTTTATGGCTAGTAACACAATCGTCTTTTTCGAACAATTGTTTTTCATAATGTTAGAATGTCAATTTCAATTTTGTCTTTTTAAAATGTTGGTTAGACAGTTCAGAATTCATTGTACTTTGGCCTTTTCTTCTCTGATGTAAGGCACATATCGAAGAATTTTTTTGAATTTAATCACAATTTCATCTATAGTGAGTTGTCCCACCTTAGTTCATACATTTTCCTTTGTTTTGTCATCATAATACCTCTCACTGAGATATCGAGATTTGAATTTCTCTTGAAATTATTTTCATGATAGTTTTTTTTTTTTCTTCAAGTCCGTTTAATCTTTTTTTTCTCTTTCACCAAAGCGCGGCTTTTCCTTGCCGCTCATAATCCACAAATCTTACTTTCATATTTCTTCCGTATTCATATACTTGGAAATATTTTACCATGTTTAGGTGTCAAGTTTCCACATCCCTTTCCTTCTCTTATTTACATATTAGAGACTTAATTTAATTTCAGAATTATCCCTCCAACTCCCTTTTATTCTTCTCTTTAAGCAGATTCTTCCCCACTCTCAGACCTCTCTTAGTTGGGTTCTATTTGATTTGAAAACTATACTTGGAAGTAATTTCTTTATCAACCTCTTTTGCTCAATATTGTAGCAACTGTTCATTGCTAGTCTTTAGTTGAACCCCTTTCTTGTTGTAGTCACTATAAGGATAAGACCCTCTAGTGGATGTTTTTGAGGAACCCCTTATAAAAATAGTCCAACCATATGTTTGTAGCGGAGGTTACTAGAAGAGGTTGGCAGAGGTTTTTGTGGATGTTTTTTTTCTGGTGCGTTTGTCATCCTACACCACACTGGTGCATTGCATAAGAAAAGCACTGGTGCATACTACAAATGGGCACACCAGGACATAGTTCTCTCCGTACAAACCTGCTCGATTACTATGGCGCACTAGTTCTATACACTGATTCCACTCCGATGTGTCTTAAAAACCCATGCCAAAACTGAAACATCCAGGTGCGGTTGGAAGAAACCACCCACTGCACCTCAAAAACTCGGGCACCAGAATAGGGTTAAAAAAAATTGATGGGAAAAAATTGCATTTTTCACTTTTCAGTGCTCTAGTGCTCTCAAGCACTAGTGAAAATTTACCTTGTGTGAGGTCCTACCATCGGTGCTCCCATTACATGCACTGCTACTGTCCATTTCCCACCATCTCCATTTCGAATTTTGAAAAATGGTGGGAAAATTCAGTTTTAAAAATTATATAGTAAATATGCCTCCTCGATGCCCAAATGTACAGGTAATTTAATTGTTTTTCCATAATTAAAATTTTTAGCGGATTAGTTTTGTAAAATAACTTAAAATTCACCAGTTAGAAAAAAAAAATTCCTGCGTAGTGCGCTCGAGCCATTTAGCTCGCACCGGTTCACGGTGCTTCCTGTAAATTTAGAGGCCACACCGAGACCGGTGGTAACGGTATCCACACCAGTTCAAGTGTCGTACCAAAACGACACACCCTTGACCATGTCCAAGAGCAGGAGGGCGGTGCATTGAGCAAAGTATGCACCCCAGGGCAGAGATTTTGGTCCACGCAACACCCTCCCAAACTTGGACATAGTCAGCAATGTGGTCATGTAAACGATAGCACCATTTACCATTTAGTGATATGAGGATGGCAGTGCGCTGCCTAAACTATATGCCACGGGGCACATAGTTTGGTGAGTGCACTACTCTCCCGATAGTGGTACATAGTCAATGGTGTGGTCAGTTATACCATCTCACCCTTAACCATGTAATGGTGCTAGGAGGGCGATGCGCTGACAAAACTATCTGCCTCGGAGCAACTAGTTTGGTTAGTGCCAGCCACTCGTATGATAAAAATAGACGCACCACTACCAGTGCATGGCTATTTTTTTGGGCTCATCAACTGCTTTTTTTTTCAATATATATATATATATATATATATATACATGTCTCATTTAATAAAAAAATTATATTTAATATTTGAATCATTCATCGACATTAAAGGAAAGAAGAGAGGGAACAACAACAACATATGGCAGACTAGTATAACGTTGTTCACCTGTGGGAGGCATGAGAGAGGGAGAGAGATATGTACCCTCTCCCTATTACCACAGCCACCTAGGTGCCCCTAAGGGAGGTAGGCCTCCTCAAGTTCTATGAGGAGGCTACATTCGTGAAGGGTCATGGTGGGTTATTTTGACATCTTATCTTAGGGTGGAATGCCCAGCAACAAACGTTCCAGGTTGGTCCTAGCAAGTGGTACACATCCACTAAGGAGGAAATCTCTTTATTACTAACCTATCGAGGAGAGGGTAGGATTTTCCCTCATTCCCAGAGGTCCCCGTCGACTATGCAACAGGGAGTCAGTTAGTGTAGTACTCCCAGAGATACATTAGTGCCAAGATACTGTCTCCTGTAGATTTTCAGGTCTTCGGTGGTTAGTTAAGTATTGCTTCATTTGGTGGACAGGAGGTGAAGTGCATCTCACTACTCGTTTTGACCATTACACACCATAGCAGTGACATGAAACACATGATTTGCCAGATTTTACTTTATGGTGATTATTTATTACAAGCTGCACGACTTGTGAGGTGCTCTACAATTTTTTTGTGGCAGTTCTGTACAACTTTAGATAGATGTCATGCTCAAGCACAACGGAGAGTGAACTTCCCTAGCTATTTTTTTAGTTTTTGAGAGGTTTCCAGAGATGAGGCGTAATTTTGTTCGACAGCCTCATAGGCCAATGCTGCATGTATAGATGTAGATGTGGGGAAAGATGATTCCTAAGTGGGGCGAGTCAGAATTTTCTGTGAGGATATTGCATGATGCACTAGAGTTTATAACCAGTGTTGATGAGCATGCCTTCGTTCTGGTCCCCTGTCCGTATGTTGGTTTGGATTGACAAGGTTGTGCCAACATCCTCTTCATAAATGATGAGTCACTAGATGATAGAGGTAATGTTAGTTTTTTCTTTAAATTTATTCTAACATGTTCTCTAACTTGTTTTTATTAAAGTGTTTAATGAAATTTTCTAATTATTGTTGTGTACTTATATATATTTTGTAGACATTGGGTCATTTGATGGCACATAGATGCCACCGCCACCAAATGACCCAGGTGTATATCCTGATGATGATCAGGAGATGGAAGATGTCGAGGATCAGGCCAGTGTAGACAGAGCTGGTCCTCATGTTGCGCAGATACCAACTGGTGTGAGGCATATACATGGCACTAGATTTAGGATGGAGTTGGGCGACCAAATTTTTGGACTGCTTGTGGAGGAGGGAGTTAGGCTGACCACTATCAGAGAGATACAGGACGATG
Source organism: Pinus albicaulis (assembly GCA_034641835.2). Lineage (NCBI taxonomy): Eukaryota > Viridiplantae > Streptophyta > Pinopsida > Pinales > Pinaceae > Pinus > Pinus albicaulis. The sequence continues at coordinate 81,424 of JAXQQM020087779.1, forward strand.
ATAGGTTTTCAATGATGTGGAGAGCCATGCCATGTGATATGTTGACCCTAGTGCGACATGTCGTAGGAGCTATCAAATTAGTGGCGCGATTGAGGAGGGTCCTTCAACATAGGCATGGTCAAGATGCAATACGTCAACAGTCGAGAAAAAACTCATCATCTGATGATCACAACCAGGGGAGTTATCATTGTTCACCTCATGCCACAGATTACAGGCCTACAAAATCAACCAACAGTCATGATCATGAGCAGGCTAGACCATCCACGTCGATTCAGCCTTCTAAGTCTGCAACATCCAATAGTCATGATCATGAGCAGGTTGGACGATCTAGGTCGAGTCATCATGATCAGTATCCTGCAGCATCTAGCATGAGTAATGATCATGAGCAGGATGGGCCATCCACGTTGAGTAATCATGAGCAGGTAGCAGATCCTGATCAGCATGAGGCACCTCCAGATCAATAGGCACGTCATGATCCACATATATCTGAGCTTGTCGGGGCTACATCATTGATTGGGTAGGCCTCGACTAGTACTACTATTGATGATGCATCACCAGTTGATATTTGAGATTTTTATTACAATTGTATATTTTTAACAATATATATATATATATATATATATATATATATATATATATATATATATATATATATATATATATATATATATATATATATATATATATATATATATATATATATATATAGATATGGTCCATGTATTCTATGTTCATGTTGTTGTTGTACTTAATTTACATGCTGGTGATCATCATGATGTGTATATTGTTAGGTCATGTTAGATATGTTCATTTAATGTGCACCTTGTAGATAGATATGTATGTGATAACAATTATTTGGCATGAGATGTATATTTGATGTTTGTGTTGTGATGATGTTATACAATGTTTGTGTTTTGTTATATGATCATGATCACGGTGATTAGATGATGTTAACAAATTTGAATGTGTTTTTTAGTCGAATATGATGTTTGTATGATGGTTATCATGATCGTGATATTTATTTTTAATATTAAATCATAATATTTATTAAATATTATGTCATGATTGTAATTGAAATTTTAATTTTAATTGTATGTAAAATTGTAAAATTGTAAAATTGTAATTGTAATTGTAATTGTATGTAAAATTCTAAAATTGTACTTGTAATTGTAATTGTATATGAAATTGTAAACTTGTAATTTTAATTTTAATTGTAGTTGTATGTGAAATTGTAAAATTGTAATTCTAATTGTAATTTTAATTGTAATTGTATGTAAAATATTTGTAAAATTTTAATTGTATTAATGTGAAATGATTGTAGTTGCAATTTTAATTGTAATTGTATATATGTAAAATTGTAAAATTGTAATTGTAATTGTAATTGTAATTTTTATGTAAAATTCTAAAATTGTAATTGTAATTTTAAGTGTAATTGTATGTGAAATTGTAAAATTGTAGTTGTAATTGTAATTCTAATTGTAATTGTATGTAAAATATTTGTAAAATTTTAATTGTATTAATGCAAAATGATTAAAATTCTAAAATTGTAATCGTAATTGTAATTTTATGTAAAAGTATAAAATTGCAATTGTAAATATTGTAATTGTAATTTTAATTGAAATTGTAAAATTGTAATTGTGATTTTAATTGTAACTGTATGTAAAATATTTGTAAAATTTTAATTGTATTAATGTGAAATGGTTTTATTAAAATTTGTAAAATTGTAAATAATTGTAAAATAATAAATCTAGAATAATATGATTTTTTGTAACATAATAAATTTTAGAAGATAATGCAAATAAATTCATGTACTTTAGAATTATCATTATTTAATTATGATCTTACATACAAAAAAAAAGAACTTTATACAGTACGCCATTGTTTTCGAGATCAACATAATTGCAAATTATCAAGTGAAATGATTTTAACATTAACATAATGGAAATTGCCAATTAATTCAAAATACATATTATAATGTTTCGAAATAAAGAGTCTTACTTATAAGGTAATTAAGTCATCTTATTTATAAAAACGTCCCATCTTTAAAAAGTATAAATAATGAAATAACACTTGTACCATATCACTCTTGGTTCTCATGATAACCCTCATTATCTTCCAGCTCAATTGGCATGATAACACTATTGTTCTCAAAAATATGTTTTGATCTATGGTTCTGTCTCAATACTAACCACCAATCTATTGGAAATATTTCCATTGATGGCAAAGGAGGCAGCAGAGGTAGAGACAGACAAAAGGTTAGCAATAAGGCAAAGTAGAAGACAGGGAACAGAGGTAGCAAGGAGCTAGCAGAGGAAGCAAAAGGACAAGAATTAGTCAAGGAGTCAAAAGGAACAACAGAAGAAAGGAAAAGGAGTTGAAAGGAACAATAGAAGAAAGGAACAACAAAGGCAAAGAACTAGCAATAAGGAAAACCAAGTATTGTTTGTCAAGCCTACGGGCAGCTGTGTGAGAAGTGAGTGATAAAATCTGTGTTTAAAGTTGTTCATCACATTAGAACAACAACAACGAATCGAAGGAACAAAAATGATACAGGGAATCGAAATCATGAGAGATGAATAGCAAAGGCGGTTCTATTAAATGAAGCCATTGAATTTGCACTGCCTTTAAAAGGAATTTAATTATTCAAGAAATGGAAGAGTAATTAGCATACGAATATTAGACCATTGGAACCGTGAGATAGATGTACAATAGAAGGGAACCAAGGGCTCATTAAATCACAGAGATTAAGATGAAAGAACTGTGCATTTAGAATAGTAATGGTGCAGCGATGGCTTACTGTTGAAGGCAGAATATGGAGAAGAAATTTGAATTAATGATGTGGTGAAGTAAATGAAAAAGGTGAAGCCATGAACATGGGATTCAGAGGAAATGGAACTGCGATTGTGTGGAACAGGGAACAATTAATATAGTGGTGGAAGCATCAGAATTAGAACTGTGCGACGGAGCAGTTTGACAACAAATGGAACATTGTTAAAGAGCACGACGGAACCCTGAGGGAAAAGGAAAAGAACCACGAGCGGTGTGAATAGTGACAGTGGGTTTGGAACACCTGATGGTTTTCATCGCACCGCTTTTGTATGGTAAGCTGTATTTACAATTCGAACACGATATATGCTAGGAGCTGACACGTGGTCTTAAGCAGGTTGGAGAAACCTCTCTCATCGCATGGCTATCGCACATTAACTATCGGTGGTGAAATCAACACGATATCGATGCACCCCATCTGATCTGGAGGTGGATTCATCGAATGATAATCGCACTCAAAATAGCACGGAAGATAACTCAAGGGATGATGTGATAAGCAGTTGGGCTCCAGTTCATCGCATGGCTTCTGAGAGTTAAAATTCATATTGTTTAATCATGTGATTACCGTAGGATCAGAGGGTTGGAGTGCGATAATACATGCGTCGTTGGATGTAAATGGGAAATGAACTGCTGTAATTGACCACATATATGTGTTAAGCTGTGGGCCCGAGGCTTTACATAGATTATTGTTTTGGGTTTAAACCTTAGTCGAGGCGTATATTAATGTTATAACAACTGATGCGATGATATGAAGTTTTAATAAGTCATGGCTCGAATCAAAGCCATAGTATATTATGGATATTGATATTATAAAACATCGGATATCGATTCAAAGTCTTTGATATATGTTGTGGGCCAGACTTTTATGTGTAACAAGTTATATGGTTATCTGGGGATTAAAATAAATGTTTAAGCCTTGAAAATATTATAGTTCACACATAATTTAATAGATCATGGATGTAGTAATAAGGCGCCAACCATATAACTTAAAAATATGCATTGTATATGACTACTGTGCGCGGGTTAAAGGTTTGAAGCCGAGAAGTAGAACCTCTACAATGAACAGGGATTGCCTAGATTAGATAGATTGTGGACCCTTTCTCAATGATTAATTGATGCATGAGACTTTGAGATTTATTGGTGAGCTAAACCTATAAAACATGCATATATATATATAGCAGATATACAACTATAGTGAGCTTGAAGAATATGTACACAGGTAAACAAAGACTGCAGAATTGAAGAGGTATGCAGCAAAGGGATTTAAAATTGCAGTGAGTAGGTATACATGCACAGGTGCTCAGAGGTATGCAGGATCGTTGCATGACAGCAATAGAAAGAACAAAACCAGCAAGCCAAGGGCTGAGTTAAGTTTATATATTGAAACTGAAAATGTAAATGTTTAATTATTTTATATTTTTTGTGATGCAAAGGCAAGTATCCAAAGGAAAAGAAAAATCCCACTGTAACATTGAAATTTGTACATATTGTTATATTTTTTAAATGAGTTGGACAAAGGAGTGAGAAGGAAGAAGCCAAAGAGTCATGGTTGTTCACTTCAAATTCCTTGTGGAATAAAAATAGTCATGTGATGAATTCTATATATAATATCAACTTGATATGCATAGAGAGGTTAGAGAGAGTAAGGATAGAGAATGCATAGTATAGAAGATTGAGGCAGAGAAGATAAGGAAGAGAGGAGCAGAAAGAGATGCTACAGAACAGAGCTGATATCTGAGGAAAATAAACAAACATTTCTTTAGATAAATTGAGGAAGTTGGAGCTTCCATATCAAGTTGAAGCTTGATAGCTGTCAGTTGTAGCTGACTGAGGTTAGAGCCTCCTGTAGGTTGGTGCCTGCAGAAAAACAGTGGTGAGAGGGAGTTGGAGCTTGCCTTTGCATCACAACAATAATAAGATGTGGTTTTCTCCCTTTATGGGTTTCGACTTACATCTGCTGTCTCTATGTGTGTTTCTTATGTGTTGATGTGATTCTTTCAATCTGCTTAATTGTTTGCTGCTCTCAACATAAGTATGGTGTCACATTAATTTAATACTGGCTGTAACATTTTAAGATTGTTCACATATTAAGCTGTAAATAAGTTTGGTGAAAATTTAGAATTGTTAAATATGTATTAAACTGATTCACCCCCCCCCCTCTCAGTTTAATTAAAGGTCCAACAATTGGTATCAGATCAGGTTTCCTTTTTACAAGTCTAACAACTGAAAGGAGATCCTAGGTTCCCAATATGGCTAGTAAAGAAGGATGCTCAACCAATAAAGCCCCTTTCTTCACTGGTGAAAATTATGCTTTCTGGAAAATCAGAATGAGGACATACATAATGTCTCTAGGAATAGAAGTTTGGGCTACTGTGGAATTAGGATATGCCCCAAAGGCAACTGACACAGAGAAAGAAACCAAACAAGATTTTGTAGCTAACGCAAAAGCCATGAATGCCATCTTAAATGGATTGTGTGAAGCAGAGTTTATCAAATTAATGCACAAAGACACTGCCAAAGAGATGTGGGATACTCTAGAGAACATCCATGAGGGAGACAAGAAGGTAAAGACTGCCAAACTTCAAGTCTATAGAGCCCAATTTGAGAACTTAAAAATGAATGATGATGAAGACATTGCTAGCTTCTTTCTAAGGGTTGCAGAAATAGTAAATAACATGAAGGCTCTAGGTGAAACCATAAAAGAAGTTGTAATTGTACAAAATATTCTAAGATCTCTTCCACCCAGTTTTAACCCCAAGGTGTCTGCAATAGAAGAAACAACTGATTGGGAAACCTTGACCATGAACCAGCTACTTGGAAATCTAACAGCATATGAGATGAGGCTCCCACAGAAGAAGCCAAGTACGAGGGAGGCAGCCTTTAAAACAAAAAAGAAGAAAGAAGAAAAGGAAGACATATGCTCTTGCTCGGATGAAGAAGAGGCTAAATTTGTCAAGAAACTGGATAGAGGCTCAGGTAAATACAAAGGTAAACTTCCCTTCAAATGTTTTAACTGTGAAAGAGTTGGACACTATGCTGCTAAGTGTCCTCACAAAAAAGTAAGGAATCAGGCTCAAGAATCAGAGAAAAATATATCAAAAAACTGGCAGAAAGGAAAGAAGTTACGCAGAAAATCCTTCTATGCTCAACAAGACAGCAGTGCATCTGAAGACTCAGATGAACCTTCAAGTGAAGAAGGAACCTCTGAATTTTTATTGATGGCCATAAAATAACTTGAAGGACTCCTGCTAGAAGATGAAGAAGAAGAAGGTGAAGTCGACCTTGAGGAGGAGCTAAGAAGTGCCCTGGAGGAGATTGATAGACTCAAACTGAAGTGCAGAAAAGAAAAGGACATTCTCCTCAAGTATGTACGAGAAGAATAGAATTCAGAAGTCCTCATGCATCTAAAGATAGAGCTTGAAGAAGCCAAGAAGATAGAAGACATGTTACTTAAGCAAATCAAGGAGAAAACTCAGGAACAAGAGAACTTGGAAGAAGAAGTAGTATGTCTCAGGAAGAAATTAGAAAATTCTCAAAGGAAAGTGGCTATAAATTCTTCTCAAACAACAAGCTCTGGTAAGTTGAACGAAATTCTGGATGCTCAAAGATCTCCTATGATAAAAACTGGAATAGGCTATGAAGGAGAATCAAGTAAAAGAAAAGAAAAAGAAAACAGAGAGATTATTTTTGTAAAAGCAAAGAAGGATGATGAAGCAGCTCAAATAATTCCTACAAAAGAAGAAACATGTAAGGAGGGAGATAGAACCCAGAAGAATCCTCTAATAACAAAGAATGAAAGAAATACTCAAACAACAGAAAAATATTGATATACCCCTGAGTATGTAAAATTTGGAATCCATCAAAGGAGATTCTTCCCTCCTATGAAAAATGCTACCTGTTATGTCTGCCACAAGCTGGGACAAATTGGTGCACACTGTCATACAAGGAGGAGTAATTCAAACTAGCAAAAGAAACAAACAGTGAAGATATTGTCTCAAGCAAACAAATGGAGAAGACAACCTTACATCAGGTATGCAAATAGTTTCTATGGTTACTGTTTTTATTGTAAGTAATTTGGCCATAAAATCATTGAGTGTAGAAAATATGGACAACGATTGATTTTCAACACCTCAAGGGGGTTTATGAATCAAACAAATTTTTTTCATACTCACAATTCTGCAAAAATTATGATCAAATGCTGTGTATGCAATAAAATTGGACATATGCCTTCCAAATGTCCTTTGAGAGGATGTGATTCATCATATCACAAAAGATACCAAACAAAAGGATGCTTCCAGTGGAAAAAGAAGGTGAATAAGTGTGACCTGGCTCTAAATGCTATAGACCTGAAAAGCCAATGGTATCTGGACAGTGGCTGCTCAAAACATATGACTGGAGACAGAAGCAAATTTATAACTTTTGACGAAAAGAAATATGGTAATGTTACTTTTGGCAATGAAAAATTAGGAAAAATAAAGGAAAGGGGCTTAGTCAGCTTAGATAATGGCAAACGTAAGGCCTAAGATGTACTATTTGTAGATGGGCTGAAAGAAAATTTGCTGAGTGTCAGTGAAATATGTGATAAAGGTTGCCAAGTTCTTTTCAGAGCACAAGACTGTGAAGTGAGATCAAGCACCACAGGTATGACTCTGCTCAAAGGTGTTCGAATAGAGAGTAATGCTTACATAGTGAAAGAGGAAGATGAAGCATGCCATATTAGCAAAATTGAGGAGTCATGGTTATGGTATAAGAGATTGGGACATATCAGCTTCGATCATATCATCAGACTGAGCAAGAAGAAAGTTGTCAGAGACCTGCCAGAAATAAAAAGGCCTTCTAATACCATAAGCAAATCTTGTCAATTGGGCAAACAGACCCGCATATCCTTTAAGGTCAAAGATGAGTTATGAACAAGAATACCACTCCAGCTTGTGCACATGGACCTGTGTGGACCTGCAAGAACTAAAACACCAAGTGGAGAATCCTACTTCATGATGATAATAGATGATTTCTCCAGAATGACAGGGGTTGCATTTCTCAAGAATATATCAGAAGCTCTGGAAAAATTCAAAATATTTAAAGCTTTAGAAGAAAATCAGACAAGATGCAAGCTAAAATGCATCAGATCAGACAGAGGAGGTGAATTCACAGATTATGACTTTTCATACCTATGTAATGAACATGGTATAAAGAAAAAATTTACTATTGCAGGGACACCCCAGCAGAATGGAGTAGCAGAGAGACAAAATAGACCTGTACAACAAATTGCCAGAGCCATGATGCAAGAGAGTAATATTCCTCAAACCTTCTGGGCAGAAGAAGTACACACAACCGTGCATATCCTTAACAAAGCTCACTTAAGGCCAAGCAGTGACAAGAATCCCTATGAACTATGGCATGGTAAACCAAATTCAATCAAGCATTTTAGAATCTTTGGAAGAAAGTGTTACATAAAGAATAATGATGAAAATCTTGGGAAATTTGATGCAAGAGCAGATGAAGGGATATTTCTAGGATATGCTTCCAAAAGTAAAGGGTACAGGTGCTACAACAAGACTCTTCAAATTTTTTTTGAAAGCATTGATGTGAGATTTGATGAAGAACTTCCAAAAAATACAAGACGTGTAGACTGCAGCAGTCCTTTAGACCACCATGAAGAAGAAAACCAAGATGATGATGAAACAAGAAAGACTACAGAAGATGATGAACTAAGCTCTAAAGCCCCCTCTAGATACACTCAGAAGAACCATCCTGAAGATCAGATCATTGGAGACAAGAGAGCAGGGGTCTAGACAAGAAGGTAGCTAACTGAATAGACATAAGAGGTATACATAGCCATGTTATCATAAATAGAGCCAAAGAAGTTTGAAGAAGCCAACAAGGACAAGTATTGGGTGAATGCTATGAATGAAGAATTGGACCAAATTGGGAAGAACAATACCAGGGAATTAGTCCCTAGACCCACTGAGAAAAATGTCATAGGCTCAAAATGGGTATTCAAAAATAAACTGAATGAGCAAGGACATGTAATCAGGAACAAAGCAAAACTTGTCTGCAAAGGATATTCACAAATCGAAGGACTTGATTACGATGAAACATTGGCCCCGTAGCCAGAATGGAAGCTATCAGATTTTTTCTGGCCTTTGCATACTACCAAGACTTCAAGGTATTTCAAATGGATGTGAAATCTGCATTTCTGAATGGAGATATAGAAGAAGAAGTCTACATGGAACAACCATAAGGCTTCTCATTAACAGACAAAGAAGACTATGTTTGCAGACTAAAGAAGGCTCTATATGGACTAAAGCAAGCTCCTCGTGCTTGGTAATCAAGGCTAGATCAATACTTGCAAAAACAAGGCTTTAAGAGAGGAGGAGTAGACAACAATCTATACATAAAAGCCCATGAAAATGAACTCTTGATTGTTGTAGTACATGTTGATGACATTATGTTTGGAAGCAACAGAGATGAGCTAGAAAAAGGGTTTGCTGAGGAGATGAAATTAGAGGTTGAGATGTCTATGATTGGAGAGCTCAGTTTATATTTAGGACTTCAAATTCAGCAAAATAACACAGGTACATTCATATCATAAGAAAAATAATTAAAAGAAATGTTGAAAAAGTTCAAAATGGAAGACTGCAAACCTGTGTCAACTCCCATCATCACGGGATGCAAGCTGTGTGTTGATGATGGGTTTGCTGATATAGATCAAAGACTCTACAGATCCATGATAGGAATTCTACTGTACCTGCCAGCATCAAGACCAGACATCATGCTAGCAGTAGGAGTTGTGGCTAGATATCAAGTAGCACCTAAACAAAATCACCTTCTAGCAGTAAAAAGAATATTCAAATATCTACAAGGAACTGCACAGTATGAACTTTGGTATCCAGAAGGCAAAAGCTTCACTTTGACAGCATACAAAGATGCAGATTGGGCCAGCTGTGTGGATGACAGGAGGCACAAGTGGAGGTGCATTCTATCTAGGAGAAGGTCTGGTGGCATGGCTAAGCAAGAAATAAACATTTATTTCTCTATCTACAGCAGAAGCAAAATACATAGTAGTAGCAACATGCTGTACACAAGTCATGTGGATGAAGCAAACCCTCCAAGACATGAAGGTAAGAATTGATGAACCTATCTCTATCAAATGTGATAATACAAGTGCTATAAGCATATCAAAAAATCTTGTGCTTCATTCAAAAACTAAACATATCCCAATCAAGTATCATTTTCTCTGAGAACAAGTAGCTCAGAAGGTAGTAAAGTTGGAGTATGTACCAACAAAAGAAAAGATAGCAGATATATTTACCAAACCTCTTGCTAGAGAACCATTTCAGTATTTGAGAGATAGACTAGGGGTAGTATCTGTAGATGCTACTCTCTGATATGAAGAGGAAGCATAGTTTCAGGGGGAGAATAGAAACGAAAATATCATTCCAGGGGAGGAAAAACTCGTAAGGAAAGCATGAAACAGGTCCTCAAGATCAGTACAACATGAGAAAGAGTTCAAAGCACACTGAAAAAAAAATAGAGCAACCCCTTGCCATTGATGTCAAAGGGGGAGGAAGAGCAAGAAATAGAAGGAAGGGTCCAACCTGCAACCAGAGGAAGTGTATTGCCATCAATGCAAAAGGGGGAGACTGTTGGAAATATTTTCGTTGATGGAAAAGGAGGCAGCAGAGGCATAGACAGAGAAAGGTCAGAAATAACCTGCAAAGTAGAAGATAGGGAACATAGGCAGCAGAGAGCTAGCAGAGGTAGAAAAAGGACAAGAATTAGTCAAAGAGTCAAGAGGAACAACAAAAGAAAGGCAAAGGAGTTGAAAGGAACAACAGAAGAAAGGAACAACAAAGGAAAATAACTAGCAATAAGGCAAACAAAGTATTGTTTGTAAAGCCTACGGGCAGTTGTGTGAGCAGTGAATGATAAAATCTGTGTCTAAAGATGTTCATCACATTAGAACAACAACAACGGATCGAAGGAACAACAATGATACATGGAATCGAAATCATGAGAGATGAATAGAAAAGGTGGTTCTATTAAACGAAACCATTGAATTCACACTTCTTTTAAAAGGAATTTAATTATTCAAGCAATGGATGAGTAATTAGCATACGAATATTAGACCATTGGAATCGTGAGATAGATGTACAATGGAAGGGAACCAAGGGCTCATTAAATCACAGAGGTTAAGATGAAAGAAATGTGCATTTAGAATAGTAATGGTGCAGCGATGGCTTACTTTTGAAGGCAGAATATGGAGAACAAATTTGAATTAATGATGTGGTGAAGTAAATGAAAAAGGTGGAGCCATGAAGATGGGATTCGAAGGAAATGGAACTGCGATTGTGTGGAATAGGGAACAATTAATATAGTGGTAGAAGCATTAGAATTAGAACTGTGCGATGGAGCGGTTTGACGACAAATGAAACGTTGTTAAAGAGCATGATGGAACCCTAAGGCAAAAGGAAAGGAACCACGAGCACTGTGAACAGTGACAGTGGGTTTGGAACACCCGATGATTTTCATCGCACTGCTTTTGTACGGTAAGTTGTATTTACAATTCGAATGCGATATATGCTAGGAGTTGACACGTGGTCTTAAGTGTGTTGGAGAAACCACTCTCATCACATGGTTATCGCGTGTTAAATATCGACGGTGAAATCAATGCGATATCGACGTACGTCGTCTGATCTGGAGGTGGGTTCATCGAACGACAATCGCACTCAAAATAGCACGAAAGATAACTCAAGGGACGACGCGATAAGCAGTTGGGCCCTAGTTCATCGCATGGCTTCTGAGAGTTAAAATTCATATTGTTTAATCGTGAGATTACCGTATGATTGGAGGGTTGGAGTGCGATAACACATGCATCGTTGGATGTCAATGGGAAATGAACTGTTGTGATTGACCGCATATATGTGTTAAGCTGTGGGCCCAAGGCAATTACATAGATTATTGTTTGGGGTTTAAACCTTAGTCGAGGTGTATATTAATGTTATAACAACTGATGCGATGATATGAAGTTAAAATAAGCCATGGCTCGAATCAAAACCATAGTATATTATGGATATTGATATTATAAAATGTCGGATATCGATTCGAAGGGTTTGATATATGTTGTGGGCCAGACTTTTATGTGTAACAAGTTATATGGTTATCTGGGGATTAAAATAAATGTTTAAGCCTTGAAACTATTATAGTTCACACATAATTTAATAGAGTGAGGATGTAGTAATAAGGTGACAACCATATAAATTAAACATATGAATTGTATATGACTATTGTGCGCGGGTTAAAGGTTTGAAGCCGAGAAGTAGAACCTCTACAATGAACAGAGATTGCCCAAATTAGACAGATTGTGGACCCTTTTTGAAAGATTAATTGATGCATGAGACTTTGAGATTTATTGGTGAGCTAAACTTATAAAACAGGCATATATATATATAGCAGATATACAACTACAGTGAGCTTGGAGAATATGTACAGAGGTAAATAGAGACTACAGAATTGAAGAGGTATGCAGCGAAGGGATTTAAAATTGCAGTGAACAGGTATACATGCACAGGTGCTCAGAGTTGCAGTAAACAGAGGTATGTAGGATCGTTGCATGATAGCAACAGAAAGGAAAAAACTAGCAAGCCAAGGGGTGAGTGAAGTTTATATATTGAAACTGAAAATGTAAATGTTTAATTTTTTTATATTGTTTGTGATGCAAAGGAAAGTATCCAAAGGAAAAGAAAAATCCCACTGTAACATTGAAATTTGTACATATTGTTATTTTTTTTGAATGAGTTGGACAAAGGAATGAGAAGGTAGAAGCCAAAGAGTCATGGCTGTTCACTTCAAATTCCTTGTGGAATAAAGACAGTCATGTGATGAAATCTATATATAATATAAACTTGATATGCATAGAGAGGTTAGAGAGAGTAAGGATAGAGAATGCATAGTATAGAAGATTGAGGCAGAGAAGATAAGGAAGAGAGGAGCAGAAAGAGATGCTACAGAACATAGCTGATATCTGAGGTAAATCAGAAAACATTTCTTTAGATAAATTGAGGAAGTTGGAGCTTCCTTATCAAGTTGAAGCTTGATAGCTGTTAGTTGTAGCTGACTGAGGTTGGAGCCTCCTATAGGTTGGTGTCTGCAGAAAAAAAATGGTGAGAGGGAGTTGGAGATTGCCTTTGCATCACAACAATAATAAGATGTGGTTTTCTCCCTTTATGGGTTTCCACTTACATCTGCTGTCTCTATGTGTGTTGCTTATATGTTGATATGATCCATTCAATCTGTTTATTTTTTTGTTGATCTCACAATAAGGTTGATGTCACATTAATTTAATACTTTCTGCAACATTTTAAGATTGTTCACATATTAATCTATAAATAAGTTTGATGAAAATTAAGAAAAAAATAATGCATGTGTTAAACTGATTCACCCCCCCCCTCTCAGTTTAACCAAAGATTCAACACAATCTGTATCCAACACATCTGGGTAAAAAAAACACTTGGCTATAGTGTTTGGGGAAACATAGGGCTCGTTAGCTTCATCCCACATCTTTCTAGAGTTGATACATATCAGCCTACTATCATGATCTTCCTTTACATTATCCCGATCAAAGGTGTATCGCTACTTGAAACTAAAAATAACACATTGGAAAGAACATAAATCCACTTCAATAATCTCTTGTATCTTTCCAATGTAACCTAATTCCACTCATACTAGGTTTTGATCACGGTGGCTAGATCAAGTAGATTGATCGAACTCAACTTCCACTCCACAGTCTTGTCTCATGTGTCCATCATCAACATTTTCTATGTGAAAATGGTGTACATATGCCCACATAGATGGGAACAAATGCACCTATAAAAAAGTTAAAAAATTATAGTGCTATGTGTCTTATAATAAACCAACAGCTAAAATATGAAATATAGATGTAATTACATTTGAAAGGTTCATTATTAAGTTTCAAATGTACATAAATAGATTATTACTAAGTGGGTGCACCCAATCCCTATGTTTAGTGCATCCTCTTCAGCAAGTGGGTAACGACTGGTTGCACCATATTTCTCTTTGACTTGGTCAGTAGCCCAACTATTAGGGCATATTTTTCACATATTTTCTTTTAAATGATCAGGATAAGGCACACTTCTACCATTCAACCTTTTGAATTATTTCTTGTCACTATCCCGTTTCATCCTCTTTTGTTCGTATAATGTGAACCACGGTTGTGTCACTTCATAATTGTAAAGAACAAATTTATTGATTGCTTGAGTTTATGCATTCGTTGATGAAATAAAACCGACATATAGTACATATGAGTTCAACATTATATCAAAGTTAAACATGAATATTTACTTTTTGTAAATTTGAAAAACTATATATCGCTTACTCTTTATCAAGCGCCTTCTTCCATTCATTTGGAGCAACTCCCCTTCTCTTTTGTCTTCATCCCTTTCATCATCCCAGATCACCACACCTAGTCTCTTGTTGATCTACTTGATGTACTCACTGGCATAATAGAAAGACTCATATGATATGTACCCCTTTGCCATATAACCCTTAGGTTTTTCCTTTTTTCGAACAAAGCCTTTCAATTTCTTCATGTAGCTCTCTAAGAAGAGCATCCAACAAGAAGAAATCACCCCAAATAATTCAACCTCATATACTAGGTGTATCAGAATATGAACATGCAAGTCCATGAAACTCGTTGGTATCTCATTCTCAAACATAAAAACAATCTCAACTATCTCTTGATGCCACCGTGGAATGCTAGCCAAATGAATCTCCTTTGACATGGTCCAACACAAAAATGTAGATAATTTAGATATGGCACGTCCTAGGTATTGGGAGAATTGATGTTTCACACACCCACACATGAACAAAGGATAATGACACTGCAAAGTTATAAAAATGTGCAATAATATACAAATTTAGTTATGTTTTATGATCCTTGCATGGGTTAAAATTTATTAATAAAAAAATAATAAAATCATGATTTTGACATTATACGTACTCTTAGAAGATTCAAATGGTCATGCAATTTCAACCCCGACAAATGGTCATCCACGGTGAAGCAACACCGTACTAAAGACCCGTATGAAGATGGCACCCTCACACCCATTATAACTTCCTTTTCAAAAGAAATATCATGTTTTAAAAAAATCCATGGGACATCACCTTCTTTGAAATACCATGAATTATAGGGACCAATGCCTACCTCTAATCCTGTACTTTCTAATTGTCTTTGCCAATGTATATTTTTAGTTTTTTAAGTAATAAGATATTTCCTAACAACCATTGTGTCACTTTCTTTCGATGATATGTGCCTCCATAAATAATATGAATCATTTTTAAATATATGCATGGGATCTAATAAGTGGGTAATATTAAGATGCTCCCAATATGGGAGGTTATAAAAGATATATTTCCTTTTCATCCCAATGCGAAATTTCTCAACATAGATGTTGAAGAATTTTGGAGCATCGAACATAGGCTCCCCATTTTAATCGAACATTTCTATGAACTCCTTCTCCTTCTGTCTCTCATATACTCTAATCCATTCATCTTGTGTTGTTATTGGAGGCCGTTGGGTTATCTCTCGTTTACCATTGAAAGCCGATGCTGCTCTTCTATAAGGATGTTCTTCTAGGAGGAATACCCTATAGAATTCATACACTATCTTTCATAGGTCGTTGGAACATCTAGATTTTAGAGAAGGTCCACATCATTTACATCGAAAGTACCCTTTTGTTACAAGACCTACGAGATTATTGTATACAATTTATATGCATGGCATGTTAAATAGTATCATGAAGATCAAAAAAATTAAAATGAATTAAATAAATAATATGCGAAAGAATATTGTTACATATATAAACAAATCAATAAACATGTAAATGACTAGAACAAACTCCTAATCCCGGATAATCATGTGTATTATAAGCACATATGCCATACAACGTAAAAATCCTCTTTGTTGCAATGGGTCTTGATACATCATATACATTTATCTCATCCCATAATTCCTTCAATTCAACTACCAGTGGTTGTAAGCAGACATCCATATTCTTCACTTGTCTTCTACCAGGGACTATGAGAGCCAACATACGATGTTCATTCTTCATGGAAAACCATGGGGGGATATTGTTATTGATCACTACTACAGGCCAAACATAATAGTTTTTATTCTTGAGGGAATATGGGTTGACGCCAACCATGGCTATGCTGAGTTGTAGAATTCATACTTCATCCTTCAATTTTCAGGCCATGTATCCTCTATATGCTTCATGGCTATTGAATTAGTTTGGGTTCACATAACTCCCAACTCACTTCTGTTTGAGGCATGCCATCCCTGCAACATAGCTAATTCTTTGCAACGAAAGAGCCTTTGAATCCTTAGAATTATAGGCATGTGCCTGAATATATTTAAAGGAGGAAAACATGATTTAACCTTTTTTTATTATCATACATGTCATGCCAACATTTCAGACATATATCTTTATTTGCATATTCTCCTTTATATATAATATACTAATTTGGACATGCATGATATGATATGTACTCAACACCCAACATTTTCAACAATTTATTTGCCACTTCGCAACTACTGGGCAAGATATTATCACTCAGAAGAACCTTATCATTGAATAACCTGTAGTTGGTGGTCATGGAAAATATTAAATGTTTTACATTAATGTCGATATAATTATTAATGTTCATAAAATTCACCATTTGTAACTTTCATTGTGTGATTATATTTCTCAAAATATAAGGGAGGAATTTATGGTTATAACTTCCCTCAAATTTTTTGAGAAACATGCATTCGACAAGAAATTTTTTTCTTTCAAGTTGTATAGTAATATCGTTGCCCCCAACTGGGTAGACTTTGACTGACCACTAGGTCTAAAGAGACGGGTGGTGGAAGAAAATTTAAGGCTTTCAAAAAATGTGTCAGCGACATGAGCATCATCCCCTAGCTGATCATGGGTCTAGAATGCATCTAAAAAAAATTGTCTCCATGACAGTCGTATCCCTTAAGTAATCATCCATACCAACCTCTATTTTATTGCCTCCATTTCCAACTTGTGAAGAACTCCTATTGCTGTAGTCATTCCTAATTGGTGAATCTAGACATAGTGGGAACTGAATAGGTGGTTGATTCAACCATTCTTGGTATCGCTCCTCTCCTATTTTTTCTCTTAACTTAGCCTTCTCTCGATTTGAAATTGTCATGGGGTGGAACGGAAGATGGTAGGTAGGTCCCTCATCATTACTATAATCCTAATAATTTAAAAAAAAATATTTTAACATGATTAGTACAAAATCTATTATATCAATTAGTAAGCACATTGACAATGCATGATTAATTGGTTTGACGTTGAAATATTTATATTAATATATCAAATAATTATTATTACCACCATTGTCCCAGGATTGTGGCTAGAATATTAAATATTGTTACAATTGGCATGGTGAAGCGACTGTCCATTTTCATCTAACAAATGCCCCTTCTGTTATGCTACTCCTGATAAGAGCTTCTGAAGTTTTGGAGATGTTTGAATATTTTGTGCATCTAAACTTGATTATGAATTGTCTGCACAAGCCTACAAATTTGTATACATTAGTTATACATTTTATTAAGCTGATTGACATGGATGAAAAACATAAATTCAGTTAGATGATGAAAATATAGATAAAATATGAAGTAAATATTATGTCTCGAGATGGATAGGGAGAACTCCATGATGGAATTTAAGAAATATTATGGAACGAGCTAGATTTTGGAGAAATGTCCATTCCATATCATTATGATATTTTCTCCCTACATTTGAGAAAAATCAACAATACATTTTGGTGTACACACCTAAAAGTAAATTTTGTGCCTTAAAAATGGACTTATTTTTATCAGTGATAATGTATAGATAATTGCACCAGTGTGTTTTAGTTACTACACACTGGTGCTGTGTTATTAATTAACGCACCAAACCCGAATAGCCTCAAATAAAAAAATCTCAACTATCTTTTTTTAAAGTGAAAAAAAACAGTCAATTGAAAAATGGGCGGAAAAATATTTTCAAAAATCTAATTTCGTAAAACAATCCTTTAAATAGTAATCACTTTTCATTATTTCATTATTTTTGCAAAAGAATTCAAGGAGATATTTGCATGAAACATACCTTGAGGAGCAAGAGAACACGAGAGCACTATGGAGTAGCGAAATAATTTCGAACATAACTATTCAGACAATTATAATTCCAAACCTTTGGTGATTCAAACCGTCTAACATAGAATTTAAAACCAGGTGATTCAATTTTATTGTTTTTTAACATTTTCTGTAGTATTTTTTATGCAGTAAGTAAAAAAATTAAATTTACTGTTCATTTTCAAAGAAAAAAAACAAAAAACAATCCATTTTACGCTAAACCCTTGATTATTTTTGTTTTTCCCCTTGCTTCTTCCTGTTTATGTGATTTTAGAATTAGGTCTTTTTCATTTTAGATTTATAGGGTTTGTATTGCTATATATATAGGCCTATGACATCTAACCCATGGGATGACTTGCATAGTCGAATCCCAATCCATGTCGGCCCTTGCATAAATTAAAAAAAAACTGAATTTGTTTAATCGGTGCACTCTATGTAAACTAGCACACTGACACATTGTTTTAACACAGGGCATTGCACACATACTGTTTGATTAAAAAAAATTAAAAAAAATATTTTTTTAATCCGCGTGCCATATGTAAAATAGGGCACCGGTGCGCTATTTTATTATGGCACACCACACATGTACTATTTGAGAAAAATAAATTTTATTTTATGTGTGTGTTAATCAGTACACCATTTAAAATATAACGCACAGGGTCTCCTTGTTGACAGAGAGCACTGTACGGTGTTACCCTGTTTGCGAGGTGTGTTTATAAGAATATTTTGCACTGACCCTTCCACAACATCATATGCTACAAAGCTAACACTAGAGGATTTTTATTAATTTTTATGTGTTAATATTTGCACTCGTTAACATATAACGCACCAGTGCTCGTTGTTGACAAAGCGCACTGTGTACAGTGTTTCTATTGTTTTGGGAGTGTGTTTATAAGAACAAGATGCACTGGCGTCAGTCTGTACATCATTAAAGGTGCACCGGATTCTTGATATATATATATATATATATATATATATATATATATATATATATATATATTACCTGAAAATTTTATGATTTATTTATAAAATATACTAATCAATGGTATAGTATAGATTTCATATTGATAAAGAAATGGATGACAAGATATCAAGTACCAAAAATACTGATAGCACATCAAGAAAATAAAAAAAGGAAATTTATTTGTAAATTATTTACAAAAAATATTATTTTTGAACTATATGTAAGTTTGACTAATATGTGTTGTTTACTATGTATCATGCAAAGCCACAAAATGGAAAAGATAGATAAGATTATTTTTGATCTAGGACCAGAAGAGCGTAAAATCTTGATGGAAAAATAGCAAAATGATGAATCAAGTGAATGAAAAAATGCTATCAATCCAATGTGAGTTTCTTTTTTAATTTTCATTAACAATTTACATAAAATTATTAGATAACATGTTTCAAAAAATATATTAATTCACCTATGTTTAATGTTCTAGAGGAACTAAAAACTCATAAAAGGAATGTTATTCTAAGACAAGAAAAAAATAAAACATGCCAATGAAAATGAATTTCTCCTTAGCTCATCTGGAGTGTTGTTGGAGGTTAACGAAAGGGGGGGGGACTTTTAAAAAAAATTGATGGATCTAATGGAATGAATGTATAGAAATTATTTCCACTTACAATACAAAAATCAATCCAATGATTCCAAGAACCAAATTTTATCTAAACTACATGAAGAGTTTCCAAAGAATTAGTCAATGAGACATGTCAAACTTTTAATAGAAAAATCATACAAAAAAAGAGGAATGAAAAAGTAGTATTCCTTTAAATGTTTTTCTATAATTATATGTGTATATTAATAGAAGTCAATCATTTATAAATATCACTTTTGTTATATATACTTTCATATATCAATATAAAAATTAAATAGTTTATTGTCATGTTACATTTTCAGGAAGATTCTGATAATATGAAAAGATGAACGAGTTGATATCATAAATATGCCAGTAGGAATGTCCAAAAAGGTGTACAAGGAGATGGTCAATGAAATGGACATAATTGCATCGCATGAGGAGCCATCTCAAGAACAACGTGTTTCAAATGTAATATGTAATCATTGAATTTTTCGATTAGGTACAATAAATAAAAAATTTAGCATTAAATATTAATTTTCAAGTATTTTATTACAGAAATAAAAGAAAATGGAACCCATTCAGCACATAAAACATGACGACAAGGAAGAAAAGGGTTGATATCTAAGTTTGTACGTAATTTTTACTTACGGATAAAAACTTATCTAGATTTCAATTTTGTATATTTTAAGTTGTTTTACAACAATCCTCATTGAATGTCTTCAAATAGGTGCTAACATACAAAGAAGAACCATCAGACAAATTGATTAACATTGGGTTAAATATGGGTTGTCAGTATATGTTGGCATATCAAAAATTAATTGTGGAATTTGTAAGCATCTATTGATCTTGTTTTAATTAGCTCCGTCTATAATTAATAGAACAAAAAAATCCTTTATATTAAATATATGATTTTTTATGTGGTATAAAACTTGCAGGAAACAAAGTATGGAACTGCGCCAATAGATGAAATCTTGAAAGATGGCATGAAATTTTGTTTTGAAAGAATATTTATAGTTCATGAGTCAATTGTTGTTATGGTGCATTATTTATTTTCGATTTACATTGATGTATATTATTTAATATTGCAATTTTCATTATTCTCACCTATGTATATACACTCATTACAATTTATTTTTATGTTTGTAGATGGAAGGTGAAGAATAAGAAAATAATCAACAAAATGAACAAAACATTCCTCAAAATAACCCGTCAAGGAAGTAGCTCGAGCAGTGAAAATGGTTCAAGCGAAGAATGATGATCATTATATTTGGATATCAAATAAAGGTGTTGTATTTTTTGAAATATTTTTCTGTGAAATAAGACATTTTATTTAATGTAATGGGCATAGTGTCCCAATTGAAAGACAAAGGGATACCAATAATTGTCCCATTTTGTATGACAAAGAGTGTCTTATATATATATATATATATATATATATATATATATATATATATATATATATATATATATATATCTATATATATATATATATATATATATATATATATATATATACATTTTAATTTATTCTATTGTGTTCTCCATTGTCACTGTGAAATGTAACACCATTGATAAAATATATGGACGATTAAATATTATAATGAAGAGATGTGAAATATGATGATATGATATAACAAATTAATCCAAACATCACATTCAAATGCACTAATAAAAATTTAATTGATATAAATACTGTTATAAGATATGTGTCATTTTTTGACGAATAATGAATTTAAAAAAATCACAATAATTATGATATGATATAACAAATTAACCAAACATCACATTCAAATGCACTAGTAAAAATTTAATTGATATGAATAGTGTTATAATATATGTTCCGACTTTTGATGAATAATGAATTTAAAAAATCACAATAATTACACTGTCACGGGTCGATGTTTCTAATATCACTGGTGAATTTTTATTCTAATGTGCACCGGTGCATTTCTACGACCTATGGGCACTGCACAAATACTAATACCAATTAAAAATCTCGGTGCATTTGGGCGATACTACACACTAGTGCATTTATGTGAGACTACTCACCGGTGTGTTTCTATGACCTATGGGCACCGCACAAATACCAATACCAATTAAAACGATTAATTCATTTGTATAATACTCCGCGCCGATGCGTTGATACGACCTATGGGCACTGCAAAAATCCCAATACCAATTAGAATAATCGGTGCATTTGTGTGATACTTTGTCGGTACGTTTGTATAATACTATGCACCAGTGTGTTGATATGACCTATGGGCACCGCAAAAATTCCAATACCAATTAGAACAACCCAGTGCATTGTATCACCTACAGTGTGGCTAGTGCGGTTGTAGACCTTAACGTCCTGGTGCATGCACCTTCGACCTCCCAGGGCGGCTGTCTGGCTGACACGCACCAGGAGGTTGCTAAATGCCCCAGGGCATCTTATATTTGTTTTCAATATCGATTCTTGGTAGGTTTTCAATACCGATGTGTTCACTCTAAAATGCACTAGTGGGTTGACACCTCATTAGCACACCGATGAAAAAAACATCCGTAATAACCTCCGGCTGACCAATTTTTTTTAGTTGTGTTGAAATTTCGTTAGACGCTCCACCAAAACCTTCGTTACCGAGAACGGATGTTGTAGCAAATGTTTTTTTGAAAATTTTGGCCAAAATTATAACACTAAAACCCTCCTTTATAACCTCTGCTAGAGGGTCTTTTCCTTGTAGTGAGTATAATTTTTAGCATTGGAGCATTTGGATCTCGTAGAGCTCCTCCCCTTCCTAGTTCGACTTACAACTCTTCTTTCTAAGTTATGACAATAGATGTAACTTTTTTGAATTGATTTCTACACTAATTTATGCTACACATAATTATATTAGTATTCATAACTAAGATTGTCAAAATGATTTTGATAGTAGACAAAATTTTCCCTGTGTTGCGACCCATAAGTCCAGAGTTTTCAACATGGGCTCTAATACCATTTGTAACAACTCCCATTCACCCAAATTTTTCTTTTCTTTTTATTATTATTTTTGTTAATGATAGTTGTCCTCTTTTGACATATACAATTCTTAAATTTTTTGTTCTTGTTTTTAATTTTGAATTAGCTATTGGTTTAATGGTTCTATTCTCTAGAAGTTTCTCATTTTCCAATTTACTCAGAATTATCTTTATCTTGTAATCCAATTCCATATACCCTTGATGTCCAATTATTTTACTGTACATGTCCCCCAACATGTCTTTTAGTATCTCCACCATCACTTTAATGCTAAATTGAATTTTTTTATTTTTTATTTTTACTTCATATAGGGCGGAAACGTGAAGCTGGGTTACACTTTTGTGAGAATCGGGGGCGAAATTTTTTTTTCGGCAATAGTTCGGCCGAACATTTTATAAAGTTCGGCTGAACTATATAATAGTTCGGCCAAACTTTCTTAGAAAGTTCGGCTGAACTTTTGATTCCGTTTAGATTGACGACACAGTGACGGCGCAACAAACATAATTTTTGCCGGAGGTTTGGAAAACCGGCAACAGGAGTTCAGCCGAAATTTTACTTTTAAAATAGTTCGGCCAAACTATTTTCTATAAATACATCGCCGGCGAAGTTTGTAAGGTTACCGTTTTCATTGTTGGCGCGATTTTTGTTGTTCCTGTCGTTGGTGCTCTGTTTCTCCTTGCCGCGTTGGTGCTCTGTTCCTGCTAGCCGAGTTGTTTCTCTCTTTCGCGCTGGGGCTTTGTTCCTGCTATTACGTCCGCGCTCTTCAAAATCCGTCGGGTATGTAGTTACATCCGCACTCTTCAAAATCAGTTTGTAGTTGTGATCACTGGGAGATTATTGTTATATGTATTTATAGGAGCACTTCCTAATATGAAATTCAGGCAACTTATTATGCTTCTCCAATGAAGCTTTGTGTTTGTTTTGTTCATACACTATAGGTTAATCACAGGCTATTAGAGCCTAGCTTGTACCGAAACTTCATACTCTTAACTGGGTTATGTAGCATTGAGTTCATAGCACCAAGACATCGTGAATAAAATAACACCGAGATCTATAATATTTGTCATGGCATCCTCACCACATCTCTATCATTGTAATTACACCAAGGCTGTACCGAGACTATATTATTGAGGGAGATAGGAACTGTGTCACTTTGATCATGACTGAACTGAGACTATCTTATTGAAGGATATTTGAACTGTTTCACTATGATCATGACTGAACTGAGACTATCTTCTTGAAGGATATTTGAACTGTTTCACTATGGTCATGACTGCACCAAGACTATCTTCTTGAAGGATATCTGAACTGTGTTACTGTGATCATGATTTCACTGAGAATAGAGACAACATTATGTCACTGAGAATAGCATCATATCACCGAGCCACTGTACCACTATAATTTGCACCGAATGTGTAATATAGTTCGAACTTTATTTCAAAGAGATGACCAAAATTATGTGGTAGAAATGTGAAATCTTAGTTGGGTATTTATAGTTCGTCGTGGCAATTTATGCTGTGATTTTCTCTTTCTTTCAGGCTGACTGTTCACTAGACTGTTATAGATCTTGGCGTGCACGCTACTGTTTCTGCATCTGCTATGAATGGGTCTGTGCTAGTTGGGGCTTCGATCATGACCATTCGGAGTGGCCTTCTGTGCTGTGTGATTTACACCCACCTTCATCATCAGTATTAGAGTGTCATGGTCCCTGCCTGCACGCCCTAGTGATTGTTCTTTTCTTTAACTTTGTATTTTCCACTGGCCTCCTAATGTGGTATTGTCACGATGTTCGCGGATATATAAAGTTCTCCCATTTGCCTTGTAGGTGTTGTATAATGATATCATGGTTTTTATTGTAGTTTTCAACTTTTTAATACTAGTTATATCATCATGGTATCTAATACTATGTTTTGAATTTCGAACAGCGATGAACAATTATGGTTTTCATTGTAATATGATTATATACATATTTTCTTTATAAAATAGATTAATTAGCATGGTATCATGGTTTCTAATGTAATATGTAACTTTTTAAGAGCAATATATTGTGAAGGTTTCTAATAGTATTCTTCACTATCCTTCTCTATGTCCTCTTCAACTATGGTTCAAATATCCTTCACTATGTCCTTCTCTTGAACTATAGTTCAAATATCCTTCTCTATGTCCTCTTCAACTATAGTTCAAATATCCTTACCCTTCTCTTCAAATATAGTTCAAATATCCTTACCCTTCTCTTCAAATATAGTTCAAATATCTTTTTCTACAATGATGCCAACTTCTAAATTCGTCCTCCTCTTCATCTATAGTTCAAATATCTTTGTCTTTAACCATAGTTCAAATATCTTTTTCTATAGTTAAAATATATTTCTCTTCAACCATAGTTCAAATATATTTTTCTACATGGATGCCAACTTCTAAATTCCTATCGTTCAAATATCCTTTTCTACATAAATGCCAACTTCTAAATTCTTTGTCTTGATTCTTTTTCCTTTTTTTCCCTGAATAGCTAGTTGCTTGTAAAATTTGAGTTTCCAAAAATCTGAATATGTCTATTGTTCTTCTCTTCAACCTTTGTTTAAATATCCTTCCCTATGTCTCTCTCTTCAACTATAGTTCAAATATCCTTTTCTATATGTCTAAATTCTTTTATAGAAATAAAATAATTTGGCCCCTATTTTTAAGGTCATTTGAATTGATGCATAGTCAAAGTAAAACTCCATGGCTTTCAATTGATCATTATCATTACTTTATGGAGGGATAAACTTGTAGCATGCACCATTGAAACTCCTTCAATATGTTCATTGTTTTTTTGGTTCAAATATCCTTCTCTATGTCGTCTTTTTCAACTATTGTTCAAATATCCTTTTCTAAACTCCTTCAATATGTCCATTGTTCTTTGGCTCATATCCTTCTTTATATCCTCCTCTTCAACTATTGTTCAAACATTGTTCAAATATCCTTTTCCAGATGGATGCCAATTTTAGATAAATTCTTTGTCTTGATTCTTTTCTTTTCCCTTTTCCCCTGTATATCCAATTGATTGTAAACTTTGAGTTTCCAAAAATGTGAATTTGTGAAAACTCTTTTTCGTTTGTAAATAGTGGTCAATTTTTGCCGGTGATTTGAAGATAGAAATAAAATAATTTGACCCCGTTTTTTATGGCCATTTGCAATTGATGCACTTTAACTAAAGTAACTCCATGGATTTGGATTATTACTGGGGCATTAGACTCTTTCCCTTGAAGCGTGAAGGATCACATCTTTCTTTTGAAAGGAAACCTTCTCCTTAGCGAGTCAAAATCCCCCATCGGAAGAGCTTTTGAAGACCTACAAGTCTTTAGATGATTTCCACAAATGCTAGGTCACCTCTAGAATTTAACTAGACCAATATTGAATGACCTAATACAAGTTTTACATATTCCAAACATTTTTAAATAAGGAACATTCCAGGAAAACATGCCAAGAACATTTCTTATTGTTTTGACAAAGGGGGGACACCACCCAGTATTACATTTAAACCTCCCATTTATTTGATGAAGGGGACACTACCCAAGATAACATTTAAACCTTTTTTGGAGGGCTTCCCATGTAGGAACCTTATTCATCATGAGATACTATAGATATTTTATATTTTGGATGACATTTTGATTTCTAGATTACTTGCCTTCCTCCACCATTTTGGCTTTATCTCAAAATATTCAAATAAACAAAACATAGTTTTGGATTATAAGAACCATTAATGGAGAAGTCTGTCAGATGAATATTACCATCACCAAAGGCTTGAAAATATTCAAATAAACAAAACATAGTTTTGGATTATAAAAACCATTAATGGAGAAAACCCAAATTAGTTCATCCAATTTGTCTGTTGGGTGAATATGACCATCACCAAAGGTTTGAATGTAATTCAACCAAGAAGATTTGAAGTCATCATCCATACCCAAATCTTCAGCCAACCACCATCCTTGATGCCAAAATGAAGAAATATTTGAGATTGCAATCCTCGGTCTTCAAGCGAGTCAATCAAAGGGTAGAAGACAGGATATGACGTAGGCCCACTCCGAGGCCATGGATCAAGACCCAAATGAACTATCACTTTTTCTAAAACCTATGCTAAATCAATACCAATGAATATGAAAAGTCACCAAAGGCTTGAAAATATTCAAATAAACAAAACATAGTTTTTGATTTATAGGAACCATTAATGGAGAAAACCCAAATTAGTTCATCCAGTTTGTGTCAGATGAATATGACCATCACCAAGGCTTGAATGTAATTAATTCAGTGAAGAAAATTTGAAGTCATCATCCATATCCAAATATTCAGCTAATAACCATCCTTGATTGCAATCCATGGCGGAAGGCAGGTTATGACGTAGGCCGCTTCGAGGCCATGGATCAATACCCAAATGAACTATCACTTTGTCCAAAACCTATGGTAAATCAATGCCAATAATGTCAAATTTTTTGAAACAACATGACAAATAATAAATAAATATGTTTGATCTTGGTTTATTCAGCAATTCAATTTTCAATGGATAAAGGATCAATGCATTTTTGAATCACCAATTTTAAATGTATTTTTGATTCACCATTTAAGTTCATAAATTTTCTAGAGATCAACACCACCCACATTTGGCAACCAAATCCTTGGAAAATAAATGTAAAATTTTTAAACCCTAGGCACCAATAGCTGGGGGTTTAAAACCTTTTTATTTTTCCCTGAACCATAGAGAAGAGGAGCATAAATTTTGAATCTTTACGAAAATATTTTTGGCAATCCACCCTATAAGGAGGTCCAATACACTAGAACGACCTCTAACACTAATTTTGTAATGACCAGACACTGATTTTGTAAAGACCAGGCAAACAGCATGGGAAAGCCATATTTTACACCAACTATTCAATAATTAATCAACCTTAGCAACTAACCAGACCCAATGTTCATTTATATAACAATAGTACATCCATAGGAAATGAGCCAACATGTGCAATGTGAAGAGGTGTGTCTCCATATAGGTTGATTTGAATACTTGTGTGAAGTCGACTTGTAGGAGAGTTATTTAGGCCAACTTTGTATATTTTAGAGAATACATGAATTGGTGTGTATGGAATTTCTGTAATTGCAAGATATATTTACTGTAATGGCTTACTTTTAACACAATCTTCAAATGATTAGTACTTCCTATATACAATTGTCACCTTAATACAAATAGGACTTCCATTTTTTCTCAGAAACTAATACAAATAGGACTTCATGGCTGTAATATTTTTCCAAATCTCCAGCTTAGTTGCAGGTTTTATGATTTACATGTTTCTGGAAAAATTAGTGTTGTTATCACATTCAGCGAACTAGATGGCTCTACTTTGAAGTCTTGCATTTACATTATTGTCAAAAAGCCTAGAAATGAATTCTTCTACTTCTAAAAGATCCTTTTTATCTTCTGTTGCCTTCTTTTTAGACTAGTTAGTAGCCACTTTCTTAACTCTTTTGATATTGTCCACAAAGTGTTTCATTAAAGTTCCCCCAAAGCTTCAACATATTTTAATCAAATGTTTGTAATTAAGAATCCATCCATATCAATAAAGGTATAATACTTTGGTTCATATTGTCCATTATGTTTGTTATTCTATTTCCTTTTGTGATATATTTGAGTAATATTTGTAAGTTGTAAATTTCGCTTTGAATATTTCTATTTGGCACACCACAAATAGGAATTTAAACTATTAAATTAATTAATATAGATTTAATTTGATTTCAGATTCAGGCATTGAAACAACACACCATGATCTATTTCAAATTTAAAAATAATGGTTTTAGTCCTAGGTGAATTTGATGAGGAAATTACATCCTATTTCTCCCCCCTAGCACAATTACCAGTACAGTTAGAATTTAACAACCCCAAACCGGTTTTTACTCTCAGGTACTGGAACCTCTACAAAGGTTTGACCTGAAAACATAGTTTTTCCTCAGGTTTCTCCACTGGTTCTATGTCCAAATTGGATAACCCACAGTTCAGTATCCTTCTTTTCATTTTTTATATCCCCTCTTGGATAACCATAATATCTTGAAATGGAGCTAGCCAACTCAAATATAGTATTGCAAATCCCTGGCTAAGTTAGATGAGGATTACATATAGTCTTGAATGAGCATTTGGACTCTTTAGATATATATCTAAAGAGTCCAAAAGCTCATTCAAGACCATATGTAATACATAGCGTCCTCATCTAATATATAAAAATTTAATCCATGTGCTTAACCTTAACATTGACACAAATGGAATACAATTTTACTCACTTCTTTATGACAGAAAAATATGCAGATGAATATTGCCCACATATCTAAAGTCAAAAGGGATAGATTAAAAAGGGATGCTCCGGTCATCTATAAAAGATAAATTAAAGAAGCATGACATATTAAAGTAATGTAAATTAGATATGCGTACCAATTATGTTCATATAACACAAAAAATAGATGATTCAATACAAATGTCACATAGAAGTCATATTTATCTCATGGGTCTTCAATTTAAATTATATATCTAGCATAATACATTAGGCTATAGGAGATAAATCAAAGAAGCATTTGAATGTAAATTAAAAATGTGTAATAATTATGTCCTCATTTAATATGTACAATATGTTTGGTTGAATCCACATGAAAAACAAGACTCCCAACCATGAGAAGAGGAAATTGCATCCTATTTCTTCCCCCTAGCACAATTACCAGTACAGTTAGAATTTAACAGCCCCAAATTGGATTTTACTCTCAGGTACTGGAACCTCTACAAAGGTTCGACCTGGAAACATAGGTTTTCCTTAGGTTTCTCCACTGGTTCTATGTTCGACTTGGATAACCTACAACAACATCCTTCTTTTCATTTTTTATATCCCCTCCTGGATAACCATAATATCTTGAAATGGAGCTAGCCAACTCAAATATAGTATTGCAAATCCCTGGCTAAGTTAGATGAGGATTACATATGGTCTTGAATGAGCATTTGGACTCTTTAGATATGTGTACCAATTTTGTTCATATAACACAACAAATAGATGATTTAATTTACAAATTTCACATAAAAGTCATATTTATCTCATGGGCCTCCCTGTAAACATAGTTTTTCCTTAGGTTTCTCCACTGGTTCTATGTCCAACTTTGATAACCTACAACAACATCCTTCTTTTCATTTTTTATATCCCCTCTTGGATAACCATAATATCTTGAAATGGAGCTAGCCAACTCAAATATAGTATTGCAAATCCCTGGCTAAGTTAGATGAGGATTACATATGGTCTTGAATGAGCATTTGGACTCTTTAGATATGTGTACCAATTATGTTCATATAACAAAACAAATAGATGATTCAATATAAATGTCACATAGAAGTCATATTTATCTCATGGGCCTTCAACTTAAATTATATATCTAGCATTACATTAAGCTATAGGAGATAAATCAAAGAAGCATTTGAATGTAAATTAAACATGTGTAATAATTATGTCCTTTCTAGTTCAATAAATAGATAATAATTTGGCTCAACTATGCCTTGTACTCAACTATGCTTTGTACATGTTTTCCTTTAAACCTTTACTATCATAGCACATTTTCATCAAAAATTTGGACCTTATTCCTCTAGTGTGTCTCTCAAAAGCACGTACACATTAATTTTGGGAGGAAATTGAAGACAGAAACCAATAGCTAATTCTTCTAACTAACCTTGACTAAAATGAGCTAAATTGTACTTTTATACCAACTTGATTTGAATATGGACAAACTAGTTTTGTTGGGCTATCTCCCTCATTAGTTAAATAAAAATGTGTTTAGGATCGTCTAAAGTTAGCCAATTGGGAAGGGGTATATGTGTCAAGCTTTAAGTGTATTTTGTGAGAAATTTATTAGTTAATTAGCTTTTAAAAACTCGTGTACAAAAAATAAAATGCAAAATTTTTATTTCTATGAAATGTTTTTCCCTCAATCCAGATTATGATCATTGGACATGTAAGAGGAAGAAAGAGGGAATTCACTTTTCAAATTCTAGACCTTGTCTAAACCAAAATAAACTAGAGGTTTGGTTTTCAAATACATTCACTTATTTGGAAAAGTTCTAGCTACCAAAAGTCCATATGCCAGTCTACCTCCCGAGAAATCCATTTATTACACCACTGGTTAGTTTTTTGTATTACACTCCAAAAGGTTTTAGACCCGAATTCTCCACCCACCATTAAAATGACCCTACAAGTTGATTTTTTCAATTTTTTCACTCTATAAGCATCAAAATATATGACAAATAATATAATTATCCAATCTAGATCATTATTTAATAATTTGTTAAAATTATGAGTAAGATATACATCATGGAATTTAAATAACTAACGTTAATTTATTGAACACCCTTGTACATTCCTTGTTGATGTACTTTGAAATTAATACGTTTTGAAAAATAATTTGTTTATGGATTCTATTTTCCACATTTTGTCAACCATATCAAAAACCTTATTGTCATATTTGCAACCTAAGGTCTTTCCCATACCAAATTATGTTCTTTTAAAACATGTTTTCTTGGTGATATGGGTGATTTATAAATGATTGGGAGAGCGAAATTCCTCATTTAATATGTACAATATGTTTGGTTCATGCCACTAGGCCAAGAATTTTAAATTCAACTGACTTTTAATATAACCAACTAAATCCTGCAAAAAAGGAATAAAACAATTTATGTTAGGAACGACGCGTTTCGAACTACCAACTGTAGTTCATCATCAGGATAATGAAGATTGGCTGATCTGACAAACCCAATTTATACCAGAAAGAGAGAAGCAACGGTGAAAACCCAAATTTAACGGTCAAAAATAAAAATAGAAATAAAAACAGAAAACATAACAAACCCAACCCTAAAAACGCTAGTCAAAACTAAAATGATATAAAATCAAACCTAAAAACTGAAATGACACCAAAAAAATAAAAATAAATAAATAAATAATAATAATAATAATAAATAAATAAATAAATATATAAACAAAAATAAAATATATAAATATAAAGAAATAAATAATAAATAATAAACAATAAATAAATATAAATAAATAAATAAATATAAATATAAATCAAATAAAATAAAAAGTAAAATAATAATCAAAGTCAAAATAAATACATTAATAACTAAAATTTTTTAATTAGGATTAAAATAAAACTAAAAATAAAGGATTTAATCAATAACTAAATAAATTAATAAATAAATACATTAATAATTTTATTTATTTAATTATTTATTTAAATTTTTAACAAATAAAATTAAAAATAAAGAATTATCATTTATAAAAATAAATGTTTTAACCAATTAATAAATAAGTAAATTGATAAATAAAAGTATTAATAAAAACATAAAATAAAAATAAAGGATATAATCAATTAATAAATTAAGCAATAGGTAAAAACATTAATAAATAAAATTAAAGCTAGAGTAAAAATAAATTATTTTTATAAATATAAAATCAAAGAATAATAAAACAAAAAACAAAAGAATAAAAATACCAAAGAAAAAGAAAGGAAAGAACCTTATAAGGAGTGAAGAGATGGAATCCAGCAACTGCTAACCTTCCATCCATCATCCCTATTCAAAGTACAAGGCCTCTTTTCCAATCTCTATCGCCTCCCTAAATTTCCGATGATGGAAATGATCAACCCTAGCAAGGACTCTAGCATCTTCCAAACAAATATGATGCTTCGTGTTCTCTGCATGCTCAGCTAGCGCTGAGGACTTGGTTCTACCATGCCTAATATCTGCAGAATGCTCCTGGATCCTCTTATTAATCGATCGACCAGTTTCGCCAATGTAGGGAGTCCCACAAGAGCAAGGGATCAAATAAACACCTTTCATGCTTTTTGGGTCCAACTGGTCCTTAACCGATTTAAGGGAGCTCCGAATGGTGTTTAAAGGCTTAAAAGAAGACAAGATCTTATGCTTCCTTAAAATCCGAGCAATCTTGTCAGTAGTACCTTGAATAAAAGGTAAATGAACTTTACCAATACCACAATCCACCATCATTTTTTGTCTAGGACCTTTGCTTGCATTCATGAAAGCCTTCAAACCCTGATTTCTACTATATCCATTATCTTCGAAGACCTTAAGGAGATGGGCCTTCTCCTCATCTAAATGATCATCATCAGAAATTCTAAGAGCTCTCGTAGCTAAAGTGTTTAGAACCCCAATTTTCTGAGCAGGAAAATGATGAGAAAACCGTTGCTTCTCTCTTTCTGGTATAAATTGGGTTTGTCAGATCAGCCAATCTTCATTATCCTGATGATGAACTACAGTTGGTAGTTCGAAACGCGTCGTTCCTAAAACTCTCATGTGATTATCCGGAAGATTTATATCTAATATGTTATGGATCACAGAAGCTTGCACTCTCAAAAATTTATGTTAGGGTTGTGGATTCAGGCATTGAAACAACACACCATGATATTTCAAATTTAAAAATAATGGTTTGAGTCCTAGGTAGCTCAGAATCCTATTTTTTTTCAAATAAGGATGCACTCCCATTTTATTCTCATGATTAGGTTGTAATCATGAGTCTCTTGCTTAAGAGTGGACCTTCCCAAAATCTTGTTACGTCTTGTCACAAACAAAACCATCAAACTGAAAACACATCATGAAAGAAACATAGCTCGTTGACATATCATTTTTCTCCTTCAAAGAAAAAAAAATTCACATCATGTGAATATCTCCATGTAGTCTTACATATTGGTGTACAAAACCATCAACCAAACACAAGTCGACAAAACATGCCTCTTCAAACAACTGACTCTCAAGTCAAATAATAGAGCTCATGTACAAATTTCCATATTTGTTGCATTTAAGTGTGTCAACGTAACTCTAATTTCAACATCTTGCTTCATGCAACATGCACCATACTTGGAATTTGCAAAGAAATTCATGAAACATCAAAATACATGCAAGGCCTTAATTGGATAAGAAATCTAACCATCTGTTAGCAAACCATTTCAATGGCGCATCTTTTAGCTGCACTTCATCATGTGAATCATCTTGACCCTCATAGATTATGGAATCCTCTTTTCCATTCTTGTCGTTATCTCTTTCCACCTTCTTCAAATGTTGTGGATGACTTGTTGGATACAAAGTCCAACACTTGTCCACAAGGTGACCTTTCTTATGGAAATGAGTAATAAACAATTGCATCTTATTTTCAACATCATTTTCCTTGTCCAATGGGCCTTTGACTTTTTTCCTCATTTATTTAGAAAGTTTCAATGTGCATGGATATATTCTTCTAACATCTATAAACATTATGATTATTCAAACCAGAAATGGAACATGTGCAATTTATTTTATATATCTTATGTGAATATTTACCATGTTTATCATAATCAAAAGCAATTTGATTAAAGGAAAATTTATACCTTGAACATTCACCATTGTCGCCTTCTTGAGGAGGTGAATTTGATGAGGTAGTGGCTCTCCTCTGAATACTAGAAATGAATTCAATGACTAGATAGAGCTTTCAACATCCTCTTCTTTTACATTCTCATTAGATGCATGTTTATTAACATCTTCTTGCAAAGTGGGTGTCAAACTTTTCCATTCATCATGAACACAAACTTCACAAGCTTGAGGTAATGAACATGAAATAAAATTCCTTCTTGGAACAGCTTCATGTGCCTCCTTGGCTTTGGAGCATTCTCCATGTTTTCCATAACCAAGACCCAAATAATTACCTAGCCCTTCCTCAACAACATTTGGCTCAACTATGCCTTGTATTAACTATGACTTGTACAAGCTTGACTTTAAAATCCTTTACTTTCATAGCACATTTTCATCAAAAATTTCCAGACCTTATTCCTCTAGTGTGTCTCTCAAAAGCACATACACATGAATTTTTGCCTTCTTGAGGAGGTGAATTTGATGAGGTAGTGGCTCTCCTTTGAATACTAGCAATGAATTCAATGACTCTAGAGCTTTCAACATCCTCTTATTTTACATTATCATTAGTTTCATGATTATTAAAATCTTCTTGCAAAGTGGGTGTTAGGAAATGGGTGAAGTTGGTATTACACACCCAATTGGACAACCTCGAGGAGAAAACATTTCTGCCACTTTATTTGTTGGCATAACCTAGTAAGTGTTATTCACTAGCATGTATTTTGTAAAGGCTTTGACCTAGTTCCCATTCAACTCCATCCACCAGGTTGTAGAGGATTCCAAGCCTAATTTCATGAAAAGTAAGTTGGGGATGATCACATTGACCTGCTTGATGATGTGTCTATGAATATTAACTACCTTGAACTATTTTTTTGCGTAGTTAAAAGACACATTCCCATATAAGAGCATGAAAATTTTATTTGATATAGTTAATGCCTCTAGTGTTTACTTCTACAAGTTCTCTAGGCAGAGTCTGTAAAGGGCCAGGTAGCCTCTGGATCTCATCTTTTATGAAAGGTGACATATCTAGTAAATTCCCCTACAATCAATCTCTGGAATGGATCTAAATAGAAGTTCTTCATTTTAATATCCATAAAACACAACAAATTTAAGGTAAACTATGTACATGTGTCATTTCTCCCACAAACTAAAGTGTATAAGTGGTAAATTTTATACCAAGTTTTCTCCCACCATGTAAAGCGCAATTTGGTGAACTGATCATTTTTATAATTTCTTTTTCGATTAAATTTAGTTTCACACATGATCAATTATTGCTTTGAAAGTTGTGTTCTACATAATTTGTGTACACTAAATTACAAAATGATTTTTTGAAATCTATTTTGTGTAAATGTCGACCAATAGATATATATCATGGATGATGAACGACGAAGATCAGTCAAATCCCATATGGAGGTTCAGAGTTCGGGGGATGTTCACGGTATTTAAATATAATCTTAAATATCCATACATGTGTGTACATATGGAATTGATTTTTTTATTAACTTTGTGAGTTAAATTAGTTGTTAATAAAGTTCCTATTTTAATTAAATTAGGAGAGAAGAGGAGAAGGGTTTCAACTCCATCCATGGAGCATGGCCAAGGTTCAACCAGTCGAGGTATGAGTGGTAGCATGTTGCGGGAAGGGGGTGATATTTATTCCCCCGAAGGCCAATCAACCGTTGTTGGTTCTCAACAAGGTCATTGTGGGTTTGGTTCTCAGCAGCGTCATTCTGGGGCTAGTTCTCAGCAAGGTCATGTTGGAGAAGATGTTAACCAACAACATCAAGGTTACCATCAATTTCAATATTTTTTCATTAAATTTGTACAACTTTTTTTACACGTGTTTTTTCTAATATACGAAATTTTATATATTGTGATGCAGAGGCCGAAAATGTTCGAGCTAGTGGTAAAAATAGACGCAGGGCAGCTCGCTACATTCAAGAAGAAGGCTGTCAACCCAGCACAACTTATCCGGCTGAGATTATTGATATACCATGGAAAACCAACATGGCGGAATGCACCTTACAGAGGTGTGAGAGACTTCATGTAAAATTGCAAAGAGATCTCCTGGCTTTGACTCTACCTGCTGAGAGTCGACAAAGCCTTGAAATAGTGACACTTTCATTGGGTGAAATGGTAAATGTGTACATAAATCTTGGGCCAACAACCGATTCATTTGTAGAAATGATGAGAAAGAGAAAAGAAACAGTGATGGGTCCTGATAAATGAGAGGACGTAAAACAAAAAGTTACAAAAGAAGTGGCCAAGTCAATGTTCAATTACAAGGAAGGGCCAAAAAGAAAAATGTTGAAGGTGCAGTATTTCAAGCACCAAAACATAGCTCATTATTTGTATGATAGGCACCTTGCGGCCTATGGAAGGCTTCCATGGAACGATGAGGTTCCTGTCTATTTTGCTCAAATGTTTTATGCAATTTTTTTTTTTGGGTATGAAACCCAATTACAATGATCTTCCTTCAGAATTTTTTGGCCTGGGGAAAGGTCGATTATATAACCGTAAGGGCGCTAAGCGAGACGTGGAGTTGCCTCGCCCTGAGCCGCCACTGGTGAGTCGACCATTTTGAGTCGAAACTTTGCGATCAAAGATGGATGCGACTTCTCAGATAAGTCGAGAAGCCAGGGATGTTATGATCGAGAATGTTCATAGCGGATTGGGTGGAGTCGATCTTTCTTTAAATCGACAAAGAGAACGTGAAAATGCACGTGCCAAATTTGTTTATTGTACAGATGAGGAGATCGACAACATGAATGTTGAAGATCTCCGAACATAAGCAAAAAATTGTCACAATGGTTTGCAAGACTTAATTTTTTATGAGGAAGAAGGCATCAGAACGGTATATGTTAGTGATCTTAGGGTTTGAAAATATTTTTACATATACATGTGTAAAATTTGTAATAAATACATGTGTATTTACATGTATACATTTATTTGTATGTGTACATTAATCTAACAAAAAAATATGATTATATGTTAAAACACCATTTGCAGTTCTCAGGCATGATGCGTGATGAAAATGTTAATATCACGATCGGGACCTCTGGTTCAAACATTGCAGATGGGTCTGACCATCAAGATATGTTGGCAAATGTTAGTGTTTTTTAAGTGACTCTAAAATAAATAATTGTTGCCACACATGTACATGTATGTATATATATAATTTGATAAAATGTTTTAACAGGTACCAATTCCATCTGATGTTTTTGGTATGGCGGTACCTTCTTCTTCCTCGGGAGATGTACCTTCTACTTCCTTGGGAGATGAGCCACAAGTATGGACAATTTTTCACAAGTTTAAAATTTATGTTTAAAAGTTATATATATATATATATATTCTACCTCAAAAAGTTCCATTAAAAATTGATATATATATATATATATAGAGAGAGAGAGAGAGATCTATATTTTGAGTTATTTAAATTTTTTTGAATTTAGGTTCCTATAGAAGATTTCTTTAATCCACGGACTCTAGCGATGGAGATATGAACATCCACAGCATTTGAACAAGTTGTCTTTAGTTCCTTTTTTTAATATTATTGAAAATAAGTTTATATATGTACATGTGCATTTTCATTTGATAGTTTTTAATATATATATATTTAACTATACATGTATATTGTACAGTTTACCGCTACAGATGTTCCTATGGGAGAACTTGTTCATCAAATGGAGAGGGAACATTATGAGGTATTGCATGATTTTTTTGTTATATTTTGTTTTTTACATGAAGTTATAGATATATATTCTCATTCATTTTTAAAACATCAAATTTTAATGTTCAAGTACATGTGCATTGTGTATGTAGGTTTCCCATTCACAGGATAGGGCGCAGACTGAGACCGTAGTAAGGAAGATGCTAGATTTGTCTCCATTTGATGGACATGATTTACAGTAGATTTGATTTCAAAATTTAGATGGTTTTAAAATTTGTTAAACTTGATACAGTTTGATACTTGCGAGTTTTACAATTTTTCGACATATTTAATTACATTGTTATTATATAATTTGTTCTATTTAATTTTTGGATGGTTTTAGTACTTTTGGCATGTGAATGTGAAGTAATATTGTCATCTATAAATTAATGTTGTCATCTGAACTACATTTGGCATGTGATATTTAATGTTAAATGTTTTTGTTGGATAGTTGAATTATAATTGGCATGGCATGTGAAGTTTTTAAAACTCAAGTTTTGGATGGTTCCAATCTACATTTTTCATGTGATATTTAATGAACTTTAAATGTTTAATGTTTTAATGTTTCACAATATGTAATCAAAAGGTTTTTAAAACTTAAATTTTTGGATGGTTTCAATCTACATTTGCATGTATGTGGTACATATAATGTTAAATGTTTCTATTGGATCTAGTTGAACTATAATTGGCATGGCATGTGAAGTAACAATTTATATATAATTTAAAGTTTTTTAAACTCAAGTTTTGAACGGTTTCAATCTACATTTCGCATGTGATGTTTAATGTTTTAATGTTGCACGATATATTATCAAAAGTTTTTAAAATTTTAAAGTTTTGGATGGTTTCAATCTACATTTGGCACATGTGGTATATAATGTTAAATGTTTCTATTGGATAGTTTTTCACTATATAATTGGCATGGCATGTCAAGTAATGTTGCACAAATCCCTTTTGGATGGTTGAAGTACATTTGGAATTTTAAGATTGCTTTTGATCTCTCCATGTAGTTTTGTTTGAATGAAAAAATTTCCAATAGGAAGAACATAGCTTTTCAATGCAACTAACCATGTATCAATTGAACTCTAATTGAAAAAAGAGTTTTTCAATGCAACTAACCGTGATGCAAGCAGATCGAGAAACTTCTCACAGATGCAGAGTAGGGAAACTAAACTTCAGACAGACTCTAAGACTTTTGAATTTTTCCGAATGCCAAATGATCTTACAAAGCTAGTATTTATAATATCCTAGCAGGTCATTCGGTGACAACTTTTACCGGAAACTTGAAACAAAGAGAATCTATCCTTGGCTAGGACATCATGTAAGAGGCTTGCCATAAATAGTAAAATTGTATTTAAAAGCTGAGATTCGGGCAAGTGGGGACAACCACTTATTATCTCATCCCTTGGAGGCTAGGCCATATGGGGACTGAATTTGACCTTACAAAATAAAGTGAAATAATTTGTACCATACGGTCGAAAAACATATACAAGAACAATTAATTTCATTCTAGAATATATATATATATATATATATATATATATATATATATATATATATATATATATATAACATTTTTCATCAATGCACATGTATAGAAAAACTACTTTCAGTTGATACTGGAGCACGTGCTTGTACCCAAACAATTTGTAACATGTGCAAACCACAAATAACATAAGCAGCTCAATTTTTAGTTGAGTACTAGAAATTCTAAAACATATTTAATACAAAGATAATAAATTGTTGGACAATTCACTCAAAAAAATTCTAATGGAATTCCATCCTCAATAATCCGTTCATGATCGGATTTTGACATTTTCCATTTCTTAATTTTCAATTTTTTCTTTGATTGAACTTCTATCAACTTTATGGGTGTTGCACACACCAAGTGACTATATTGACAACTTATGGAATCAGGTTCATAGTCTTCAAAGTAAATAAAGTCTCCACTTTGATGAGTTTGTCTGAAAAAATAACCTTTCAGTATAATAGACCCTCTTTCATACTGAAATCCATTATCATTATAGTCTTGTAATAATTTCATTTTTCGTTCAGTGCAACGCATCAAATAATACTTCACACTTTCATCGTTGTCAATAGGTGCAATTACAGCAAAAACATCTCCTGCACAATAAAGTAAATTTAACATTTAATTATGCATATTTAAATTTATTTCTAGATTTTTAAATCATTAGAAAGTAATTCAAATGTTACCTTCTCTAACAAGATCAGAAACTCGATCACCATCGGATGATATTGTAGTCTCCTCTGATTGCATTTCTTCAAACATTGCAACAAACATTTTGCCCTTTGTATTTAGCTCTGTATGTTTCCAATCGTTCACATACATTTTTTTTCACAAACGTCATTGGATTTTGTGTTGTCTATGCAAACATCACAAAAACAAGAATATTTTCTTTTATCCAATGCAAACACATTTCTCGACAACTTTGTTTGAATTGAATGCAATTTTCGAGTCCCTTTTATTGTTTCAACGTCATTTCCAATTGATATATCTACGTCTTCGATTCCAATATGCCATAAAAACCTTTATATGGAAAATTAGAAAAAGAATTTGTAAATATGATATCAAAATACAATTAAAAATAATCATTGCATGATAAATGTACAATGTTTAAAATTAGATTTCCAATATAAATTAAATTGAATGTACCTTCGCACTTCTCTTGATGGGTTTTTCTCATGGCTTAGAGAAGCGATGCACCATTGAACAACTTCTTCAGCGTTCACAAGTCGGCGTGCAGAGTGGCTCATTTGATATCTTCGAAGTACTCGTTTTATGCATGCTCCTGCACCATCATGTTCTCCTTTTCCATGGCCAGTCTCAAAGAAATTACAACAATGTTTAATGCAAGTTTTCTTATGAAGACAACACAACCAAAATAATGATCGTGCAGATTTGAATTGACCTGCGCATCCGTCTGACCATATCCAATGTTCATTGAATGTTATTCCACGATTTTTCAATGAATCATAAATTCTTCCAAAACAATGTTGTACAAAACATGTATCATGTGTACGATCATCACGGATATAAAAGTGATATTCGTTAATGATATGTCGATTTTCACTCGTGCTTTCTATATGATCGACATTTTTTTCAGCATGTCTATATAGAATATGGACGAGCATGGAGACTTGGTCAGAATGATAGTATTCACTCTGAGTTTCTTTTTGTGGAACAAATGTGTAGTTTTCTGCAAAATCAATCATTGACAAAATGGTCCCTAGTGGAAAAAATTCACGATATTTTTTGAATTGCAAGTCTTGCCATAGAGCTTTATGGGAATGCTTGGTGTATTTGTAAATTTCTGCCTCAAACTTTTTCAAAAAGTCTATCAGAAAAATTTTGTCTTCTCGTAATTCGATTCTATTAACACTATTTGCACCTTGAATCGATGTATCGATATATTCATATCTCTTCCATTTCACTTTCTTGTTGGACAATGATTGATCATTTATATCAATACGATTTGTTTTGAAATTTAGCAAAATTTCCACAATCATCACATTTTTTACCACCAACACATTTCTTTTTGTAAATTTTTCATCGCTTTCTCTTTCACATAGAATTTGAGATATGAATTCATGGATAGTGGAAGGAGGAGGTGAGTCCTTCCATAATGTTCTACCGAAATCAAGGAATGTGTCATAATATAACTCAAATTCCACATGATAACGGCAACAACAAGTGTCACGTACGGTGATAGGTTTTACATACCATGGTTTTTGTTGAAAAAAAGCACTGAGTGAAACATGAATTTGATGATTCTCTTCTTTGAACTTGTTGAATAAATCTATCTGAGTGGTTTCCAAGAGACGTTTTTCATGTTCTTCGTACTGATTTCGTGCTATTCTTCTTCGCATCACATGTCTTGTAGTTGGTGAAACATGCGAATTTTTCTTCCAATATTCATATATTATTTTTTTAACATTTTCTCCAAGTCTATATTTGTATGGTTGCCTACAAATAGCTCTCCAACAAGCGAGTTCATCATTTACATCTATTTGCAGTCGAAATTTTTGATGTTTGTGCAGATTTTTTCGCGAGGTTCCCAGTGCTCGTGACATAGATGTTATCAAACGATTCTCTTGAGTACTTGGTGAAACCATTGCCATCTGTATTCCTCTACGTATATTTGAAACATCTTTATCTCTAGATATCTTAATTGACTTTATAGCACTACTCATATTTTTTATCACCTCTTCTTTCATTTTTTTATCTTTGGTTGATTTTCGAATACCCAATAGTGTCATCGCTTCTTTTAATTTCTTTGATGATAGGAGACCTTTCAACATTTAAGCCTGAACTGTCACTTGCTCATTTAAGAAATACTTTTCAAAAATGCAGTCGACACGATATCGTATAACATGGTCAGGTTTTTTATCTCCATATGTGTGAGTGTCAACATTTTCTAACATCTCATTATCGATAGTGATTTCATCTGTACATATTCAAAAAAATAGTACATATTCAATAAATAACTAAATTAATAAATATGTCAATAAATATTAGGAAAATTTTAAATATATTAATAGATCATAATATTTACATTTACATACCCGCTTCAATTTCTACTTGAGGTTGATTTTCTTCTTCAATATTTTGAGGAGTGTCTCTGTCTGTTTACATTAAACAAAATATTTTTCAAACTAGTTCATCAAATAAAAATTAAGCTTCACATTTTACATTGGGAAAATTTTAAAAATATGTCAATAGATCATAATATTTACATTTACATACCTGCTTCAATTTCTTCTTGAGGTTTATTTTTTTCTTCAATATTTTGAGGAATATCTCTGTCTATTTACATCAAACAAAATATTTTTCAAACTAGTTCATCAAATAAAAATTAAGCTTCACATTTTACATTAGGAAAATTTTAAATATATATCAATAGATCATAATATTTACATTTATATAACTTCTTCAATTTCTGCTTGAGGTTGATTTCCCTCCAATATTTGAGAGGGCTTCTAACTTTCTTTTGCGAGATTGTCTCGTCTCTTCTCTACGTGCCTCAGGGTCTCTTTTTCGATCATATTTTCTCGCACATGTTCTTCGATTTCCCATGATAATAGGGTATGAAGTTCAAAAAATTTCCTTCAAAAAATTAGACAATAACTCAATTACAAAAAATATCACAAAAGATTTAATTTAAAAAAATTCTTAAAAAAATTAAGTGTAATTTTTTTGTAAAAAATACATACTCCTATCCAAAACACACACTTTAAAAAATTCGAGAGAAAAATGTCTTATAAAAATTAAACGAAGCTCAAAAGATTTACTTCAAGTCAAAACAAGTACATACCTCGAAGAAATGTCTTTTGAATGTACATCCAAGAAATTTTTACAATTTTTGTCAAAATCACGCCGCCTCCAAGAAATGTCTTCCAAAAAAATTATTTAAACCCAAAATTGTAAAATCAATTTGCTTCCAAGAAATGCTCTTAAACTCAAATTTTGAAGAAAATTTTTTGAACCCAAATCACACCGCCTTCAAGAAATGTCTTCCAAAAAAATTCTTTAAACCCAAACTTTGAAGAAATTTTTTTGAACCCAAACCAAGATCTTTGTAAAATGAGATGAAGTAAGCGAAATGTGCGAAAATTATGAATCATTTCGTGGCAATTTATATTGACGCGAAATGTGTTTTAGTAGGGGGCTCCGCAAAACTTTCCGGTCAACGGAGAGTTATACAATAGTTCAGCCGAACTTTTGATTAGAAGTTCGGCCGAACTATTAAGACGTTAGATTTAACGAGCCTTAAGCGGAAAATATTGTTCGGCCGAACTTGGACTAAAAGTTCGGCCGAACTAACGCGTCACCAATTACGCAAAAACCAGGCTTTGAAAACGGTTCTGCAACTTTGGACTTATTAAACTCCATGAAAGGTTGTTAATTAACTGTCAGAACCAAGACAAGCATTTTCAAAATTGAATTTACTTTCAGGAAATATAACTTTTATGGAATTTCATAAACATGTATTAATTTTAATTATTTTTTAATAAAATGGGTGCAAACAATTTTTGAGGGTCATTGTAATTTAGTGCAATCAAAATTTTGTATCTCCCAAAATACATTGTAAAAAAAATTGAAAAAATTATGGGGCATTACATTGGTCCGTTGTCTCTAATGGATAGCTTTTAAATTTTTAGTTTATAACTTATATGTTAATAAATTTCTTGCGACGCGAAACATATCCAAAATACGCAGTTTTTCGTACTGGACCAGTTCAAAAAATTATAGTAATTATGATATGCATCCATTGGCTTTGTAAATATGACGAAAACAAAGTAGACTCTATCTGAATTGTTGTAACACATTTTGTTTTTTCAAAAACACAAATTTTCAATGAATACAACATTGCGTCATAACATGACTTCTTATGAATCCTTTGATTGTTAAGAAACACACACTCAAAGAAACGCTAAGTTAACATATCAAATCTGCATAAATTTTTTTCAAACAATAAGTAATAGAAAGTTAACAAAATTTCTCACAACTTTTATTTTTATCGCAAAATGAAATTCTACACAGAAAAATTTATATAGTTTGCAGAAAGTTGAAGAACAGAAAAAAATGAAATTTTTTTCTCAAAATAGGGCAAAAAGGGTAACCTAGCTTCACATTTTCACCCAAATTTTTAATGATGATGATAATAATTTAAAATAAAGTCTCAAATTAATTAGTTTTTATGATTTCCTTAGTTGTAGTTATGTGACATGTAATAATTTAACTACTAAAAAAATATTAGCAATAGATAATATCTAAGTTTTGATGAAAAAGAAAATGAATATGGATTTAATAAACTTGAAATATGACATATAATATTTTTTTGAGTTGAAAATTAGAGTTAATCTTGTAATAATGTGTCTTTTCAGTTCTTGATGAAGAGGATGATTATGATGATGGTATGTACTTATGAAGATGATTAATAGATAATGTGACTTTTCCGTTATTGATGAAGAGAGAGGATGATAATAATCATGGAATGTATTTATGAGGACTGAATGGGAGTTTTTAATATACATT
This sequence comes from Pinus albicaulis, assembly GCA_034641835.2. Lineage (NCBI taxonomy): Eukaryota > Viridiplantae > Streptophyta > Pinopsida > Pinales > Pinaceae > Pinus > Pinus albicaulis. Next base: position 126,233 of record JAXQQM020087779.1, read on the forward strand.
TCAGTTAAATAAATTTAATATGTAAAAACATAAAAATGATAGATAATAATTCCTTTGAAAAATTTAGGAAATTTTTTTTTTGACAACTAGAACATTAATTTTGAGTTTAAGTAAAAGAAACATTGGTAAACAATGTTTTCAAATTGTAAATGTGAGGATGTAAAAGTGCAAACTCTTAAGAATATGTAATCAATAAAATATCAAAATTTTTATTTTAGCAACAAATAATTTAAATTTTCATTTTAGCAACAATCGTTGTATATCCCTTTCGTCCTTAACCTGATGAAAACGTCTCAGCAATCGCTGAACATCAATGTTTGCATGCGGGTCGTCAACACATCCTAACAATCGATGTAAATCGCCAAGTAGCTCATGTGTTTGCCCTGCAAATTTGAGGTCTACCTCCCGAGAATGGGGTCCACGTGGCCGTTGGAGGTTGCGGTCCCCACGTACAACGCCTTCAGCACCTTCTAACCATCGAAGTAAATGGCCAGATAGCTCATGCAATTGCCCTACCAGTTTGCGGTCCACCTCCACAGGTTGCGGTCCTCTTACCAATCGCTTTACATCGCCAAGTAGCTGAAACGGTTGTGTTTGCTTTACGAGAGGAGGTCCCATATTTTGACCAAGCAAGTTCAAGTTCAAGTTGGGTTCTCTCTCACTCAATTCTTTCAATGCTTCCTCCTTAGCATCCAGTGCCACATTATCTTCTATCTCATCTCCCCACAAAGTACACTTCTTGTTGCATCTTTTGCACGACTTCCCTGATTCTCGGTTAGAAAGATGGCAAAAATGACGATGGTTGCGGTCCGAAATCTTCTTTTTGCAAACATAACACATTGTTTTTCTACACCTCCTACACTTGACGCTATTGCATCCATCACTCTTAACTATCTTAGCCCTGCAAGTTTTACATTCTCTTACAACGGCCTTTGTCATCCTCTCTTCCACTTCCACTCTTGTACAACGAGCAGTGTCACATATCTTTTCATTCACTTCTTCACATAGTAATGGCAGGTGACTCGGCTCCTTGCACTAGATGCATGAAGCCTTTAAAAATTTTGGGTTTGGACAGTCCATAACTTGTAAACACTTGTCCACTTCACATGGAATGCCACAAAATGGACAATAAACCAGGTTTTGCAGTTTGGCTTCAATTATAGCATCTTGAGCTTGGCGCTCTTCATATCTTTCAATCACATCTTTCGGAAGAGCTTTGTGAATATCAGACAATGGAATTGGCTTTTTGCAACCATGAGTATTCATGCAAGGCACATGGCCTCGTGCTTCATAATTTCCTCTACCTCTCGCCTTACACATCCAAAACAAAATACATGCCGGTCTGTGCACTCTATTATTTTTTCAGATGGAAATTCATCACAACAACACCCACATTCTTCCATATTCCCTACTTTAGAATGTACAGCATTGGAAGAAGCAGCAGAATAGGAGACATACTCCAAAGACGTTGAGCGTATAAAATCAGTCATTTTTGTCAAGTGTGAACTAGAAGAGGATGAAACTATCAAATTAGTAATATTCAACAGCTGATGAACAGATTTTATGTAATTCCCCAATGCAAGAATTCTTGGTGTATGGCTACAGAATCATCGAAACTGCACAACTCTGAACCATCCAGTGAAATGGGTTATATTAGTTACGAAATAATATTCATAGTAGCCAAATCAAAATCACCATAAATTGGAATGAACCCACGGCCGACCAGTCGTGTCGAAATAAGGCCAGGTGCCCCCAGTATGATCTATCTGCTTAGTGGATAATTGTCTTCCTCGTCATATCTGCTTTATGCTCATTTTACCTTTCTAACATGGAGAAAATGTGGAATTCCTTCCCATAGTTAACCTTTCTTCTAAAATCAAATTAAAATATTCACCAAATTCAATTATAATTAAATATAAAATGCACTGTGTTTTAAAAATTAATTACTAAAAGTTAGTTCTGAAAATTTCTAGATCAAAATGGAAGAGTTTGACTGTGAAGAGGGAAAATAAATGGAAGAGTTTGACTGTGAAGAGGGAAAATAGAAAGTAATGATTAGTGCTTAAAACTTTCAAATTTAAACGAAAGAGTTTAACTAGTTTAACTACGAGAAATTTTTAAAATCTAGATGAAAGAGTTTAACTAGTTTAACTGCTAGAAAGAATGATGGTATTTCTCAAATTTTAAGGGATAAAGGTATAGAGATGAAGGATTATTTATTTGCATGGTTTTATAAATGTTAAAGATTTAATCATAACATGTTTTCTTAAAAAAGTAGCAATATTTGCATGGTTTTTATCCCTTTGAAAGCTCATTTTCATAAACTTTTATAAAGTAGCAATATTTATGGAAGACCACAGTTCAATATATATTGGAAATATATATATATATATGATGAATTGATTGTATATTAATTCTGAAAATAATGATTTCATGCTTGAACTTTAAAACTAGATAAAGAGTCTAGGCTCAGTGGAATCTAACATCTTGATAATACTTTGTAAAATAACAACTTATAGCACTGAAAAAAATCAATGTAAATAGTTTGAAATAGAGTAATTTATCTCATTATAAACTATTTTTACCATAACCTTATTTTACACATTTTTACAATTAAAATATGGTAATCATTTCGCACAAGAATATCTATAAATTATGAGTAATTTTTCAATAGCATGATGTAAAAATTCAGTGAAATGGGAGGGAGCAGTTGGTAATAACAAATAATGAGTGACAAATATTTCAATGGCGAGAACCTAAAATATTAGTGTATATGGATATATAAATATAGTATACTCAATACAGATTTTATTATAAGGTGACCTTAAAATGTATGAAATTAAAACTAGAAAGAAATAATTTTAGTCTTAGTTTGTGGTTTCACTGAAGAGTGGATAACGAAGAGATAGAGAAACTAAACCATATAGAAAACAAAGCATACATTTTTTTTTTTGAATTTCAAACATTCTTATTGGTAGAGATCAATGGAGATGTTGAGATATTGAAGTAATAGTTGGAGTAAATGAGAATAACTAGTTCCATATATAAATTTGAAAATTAATATCTTGGACCAATATCATAATATGCTAATAGCCAAGACACTATAGAAATAGAAATTGATACAGATATGGAAATTGATATGATCCAGTAAGCTAAAGAAAAAAAATTATAGCTAGCAAAATAATTGTAATCAGGAAATGGTACTCTCATCGGAATATAATCTACCAATATGATTCACAAGTCCAAACACACACACACGCATATAATTTTTGTCATTTACAAAGTGTGTTACTATATACCAAAATATGAAGACAATAAATTGACATTGATCATTTTAAAATAGACTGGGAAGGACTCAAGTTGTTTCTCTCTTTGGAACTTTAAATGTATCATGAAACTACCAAGAGAGAGAAAATACCTTCATAGGGCAACATTTCTTCAAGTTCCACGTTTAAAAAGAGAGTTTTCATTTCTAGGACTTTGGTTTATCCCTATGCTTAATAAATCAAGACTTAAAATGAATCCACACTATGTTGAACCCTCACCGAATTAGTTTTTGACCAATGTTTTGAATAAGATTGCAAAGATTCAAAGAGGTCACCTCAATGTGCAAATATTTTGAGTTCAACTTATAAAATATTAGGGTTAAATTTCACGCCTCAAATTCCATGTTAAATATTTAGTCCCATTAATTGGTTTTCCATTTATTTAATTTTCCTGTAAGTCCATTGAATTTTTGTAGAGCTTTTAATGTGTAAGCATTTTTTTTATTTTCGTGATTAAATTTGTTCCTGTGTGTTTTATTTGTGCACTGAATCATTTTCTCTAAGTCTTAGCTATTTCATTTTGTATTCTATGATTTTTAGTATTTATAGGTTTCACATAGTTTTCGAAAAACATTTTTGAATTGGTTTTATAAAGTTATAGGTATCCCTCAAGCTTGAAGTGATCCCTCACCAACTTCCTAAAGATGAGTGTGTTACTCCTTTTAAGGTTTAGTTTCCCTTACTTACCTATTTTTTTATATTAAATACTAATCATATTTATATTTAAATTTTCTTGATGAGGAAAAGTCTTGCTCTCTATGATCAAGAGATCATGTCGAACTAAAAAAAAAATGCTCAAAAATGGAAATGTTAGAAATGGTTGCAGTCTGAACGACCGAAAAGGTCTCCTCGTTGTGATTCTGGTGCCATGAATGAGACTCAAATCCGATGTCGTATGTAAAATTTATTGAGGTTTGAATTTGTCTAGTAACCTCCAAAATAGGACTTTTTGACCAGATGAATTTGCCATTTTCAAAAAAAAAAAAAAAAAAAAACTTTATATGGAAAAAATTTATTTTTTATAAGGTTTTTATTGGCCTATCATAGGGTGCCAGATGGCCTGCCCAAAGGCTTCCACGCGGCCCCATGCCATAGGTTGAAAAGTGCTATGTAAAAATTCGAAGGGCATGAGGATCGAACCCTTGACTCGACTCTTCGGGAAGGGCCGACCCAACCAACACGGTAAAGGAAATTAGTTTGCACAGTGGGCGAGTCGGGTGGCATGCAAACACGAGTCGGGTCATTGAAGGTGTAAACCTGCAGTTGGGCACTTGTGAATGGCTATGCATGTCGTGAGTTGTAGCGGGCGGAGAAAGATATGGGTAAGCCCTCAGGACTTAAGCCCATCATCATGAGATCGGCGGTTATGACCCTATGCTTAATGCCATTGTAAACTAGCGGAGAGTTGGGCTTAGCATCTATGGAGCTAGCCCCTATCGCATGTGACCGCTTCCCTGTGACCGACGACGCGAAGTTTTAAAACCTTATCTGCCAGCATTATCCGCCGAAGTTTTTGCATGTGAACACGACTTCAACAGATAGTTAGCATTCAATGTTATCCCTAAATTAGTGCATGGTTCCATCATTTATGTCTTCCCGCCTATTCTGGTGGAGTTAACTAGAGTTCCTCATATTTTGGAGGAGGTTTTCTAGTGCCACTAGGCAAAATATTGTTTCGGTCATGACTTTCTCAATTTTCGACCAAACAAGATGAAATTTTAGTCAATTTTGGGTTTTTGGAGAATTGTGAAGAGTTTGGGACATGTCGCAGAGAAAAAAAAGGTGTTCTTCAACCATTTTTACTTCAGTGAAGAGAAAAGAGCCATCAGGGCCATGAGAGAGATGGAGTTGTATTGGGTTGTACTTCACTGTTTAAGGTGAGACAAAAGACATTTTTAGCTTATTTCTATCTTCTGAAGTCAAATTCATATCTTTTTTTTCATGTTTAGGCATAATTTTCAGTATGTAACCATTTTGAGAAAATTAATAGAGCAAGGACATACCATTAGGGAGCCTTGGATCGACGGATGTAGCCCAAGAGGGGTGAAATGCCTCATCGTTTTAATGTGTTATGGTATGGTGAAGTTTACTTGCTGTTTATTTCTGTTTTTATATGTTAAACAATAAATTTAATTAACAAATCATCACACATAAAACTCAAAAACATTACCAGAACTATTTTTTTTTTTTTTTAACTTGGAAGTGATGGAGAATACTTTTCACACTAAATTATATGGAAATGGATAATTTTCATAGCATTAAAAATAGTTCCATTTTCATATCACTCTATTATCAGAGCTAGAGTTTTAATCTGCATTTGGTCCTGTGCAAACATATAGTTGACTATTTGCAAGTTTTGATGCTTACTAGGCCTAAGCTCAAGAGGGGGAAAGGACAATTGGTTAGAGCACAAAATAATCCTCAACCAAGGAGGACCAAAGAGCCAGTAACTCAAATTTCTAGTTTACATCCAAGAGCCATAGAAGAAGCCTCAAGCATGTCTTCAAGAGAAGGAGAAGTTCTTGAAGACATTGATGCTAAAGAAGAAAAATGGGTATTTCGAAAGGCTTTCCAAGACATGTCTGAGATGGTGAGGATACTCTACCAAGAAAGGAATGATAGGCTTGTATGAGAATGGTCTAGACACTAGAAATAAGGAGAGGGTTCTTCAGGAGGAAAGAAAAGTATGACAAGTCAAAGAAAGGACATGGAGGAAATGATGATCCACCATCCCCATCTTCATTGTTTTCCTCTAGATCGTCATCCTCTACTTCCTTGAATCGATCTCACAAGTCTAAAACCATTGGTAAAAGTCCATTTTTAAAGCTTGATGTTAAATTTGAGTTGCCTATGTTTAATAGTGAGGTCAATGCAGAGAAACTTGTCAATTAGATAAGACAGTTGGAAGTTTATTTGAGGATAAAAAACCTTCATGAAGACAACACCAAGATTTAGTTAGCCTCTTTGAGAATGAAGGGAGAAGAATTGGTATGGTGGGAAGCCAAGACCAAGGATGAAATAAAAAAAATGGTAAGATCACTTTATCATGGGCTGGATTTATTTCTACAATTAAACATAAATTTTATCCATTAATTGATATACTTACACAATTAGCCTTAATATAAACTTATTTTCCACTAGTTATGATGAATTGATTGTATATTAATTCTGAAAATAATGATTTCATGCTTGAACTTTAAAATTAGATAAAGAGTCTAGGCTCAATGGAATCTAACATCTTGATAATACTTTGTAAAATAACAACTTATAGCACTGAAAACAATCAATGTAAATAGTTTTCAATAGAGTAATTTCTCTCATTATAAACTATTCTTACCATAACCTTATTCTACACATTTTTACTATTAAAATATGGTAATCATTTCACACAAGAATATCTATAAACTATGACTAATTTTTCAATAGAATGATGTAAAAATTCAGTGAAATGGGAGGGAGCAGTTGGCAATACAAAATAATGAGTGACAAATATTTCAATGGTGAGAACCTAAAAGATTAGTGTATATGGATATATAAATATAGTATACTCAATACAGATTTTATTATAAGGTGACCTTAAAATGTATGAAATTAAAACTAGAAACAAATAATTTTAGTCTTAGTTTGTGGTTTCACTGAAGAGTGGATAACGAAGAGATAGAGAAAATAAACCATATGGAAAACAAAGGAAACATGTTTTTGTTGAATTTCAAACATTCTTGTTGGTAGAGATCAATGGAGATGTTGAGATATTGAAGTAATAGTTGGAGTAAATGAGAATAACTAGTTCCATATATAAATTTGAAAATTAATATCTTGAACCAATATCATAATATGCTAATAGCCAAGACACTATAGAAAGAGAAATTGATACAGATATTGAAATTGATATGATCCAGTAAGCTAAAGAAAAAAAAATTATATCTAGGAAAATAATTGTAATTAGGAAATGGTACTCTCATTGGAATATAATCTACCAATATGATTCACAAGTCCAAACACACACACACACACATATAATTTTTTTCATTTACAAAGTGTGTTACTATATACCAAAATATGAAGACAATAAATTGACATTGATCATTTTAAAATAGACTGGGAAGGACTCAAGTTGTTTCTCTCTTTGGAACTTTAAATGTATCATGAAACTACCAAGAGAGAGAAAATACCTTCATAGGGCAACATTTCTTCAAGTTCCACGTTTAAAAAGAGAGTTTTCATTTCTAGGACTTTGGTTTATCCCTATGCTTAATAAATCAAGACTTAAAATGAATCCACACTATGTTGAACCCTCACCAAATTAGTTTTTGACCAATGTTTTGAATAAGATTGCAAAGATTCAAAGAGGTCACCTCAATGTGAAAATATTTTGATTTCAACTTCTAAAATATTAGGGTTAAATTTCACGCCTCAAATTCCATGTTAAATATTTAGTCCCATTAATTGGTTTTCCATTTATTTAATTTCCCTGTAAGTCCATTGAATTTTTGTAGAGCTTTTAATGTGTTAGGATTTTTTTTTTTTTTTTGTGATTAAATTTGTTCCTGTGTGTTTTATTTGTGCACTGAATCATTTTCTCTAAGTCTTAGTTATTTCATTTTGTATTTTATGATTTTTAGTATTTATAGGTTTCACATAGTTTTCGAAAAACATTTTTGAATTGGTTTTATAAAGTTATAGGTATCCATCAAGCTTGGAGTGATCCCTCACCAACTTCCTAAACATAAGTATCTTACTCCTTTTAAGGTTTAGTTTCCCTTACTTATCTATTTTTTAATTTATTAAATACTAATTATATTTATATTTGAATTTTCTTGATGATGAAAACTCTTGCTCTCTATGATCAAGAGATCATGTCCAACTAAAAAAAAAATACTCAAAAATGGAAATGTTAGAAATGGTTGCAGTCTGAACGACTGAAAAGGTCTCCTCGTTGTGATTCTGGTGCCATGAACGAGACTCAAATCCGATGTCTTATGTGAAAGTTATTGAGGTTTGAATTTGTCTAGTAACCTCCAAAAGAGGACATTTTGACCAAATGAATTTTCCATTTTCAAAAAAAAAAAAAAAAAAAAAAAAACTTTATATGGAAATAACTTATTTTTTATAAGGTTTTTATTGGCCTATCAGAGGGTGCCACATGGCCTGCCCAAAGGCTGCCACGCGGCCCCATGCCATAGGTTGAAAAGTGCTATGTAAAAATTCGAAGGGCATGAGGGTCGAACCCTCGACTCGACTCTTCGGGCAGGGCCGACCCGACCAACACGGCAAAGGAAATGAGTTTGCACAGTGGGTAAGTCGGGTGGCATGCAAACGCAAGTCGGGTCATTGAAGGTGTAAACCTGTAGTTGGGCACTCATGAATGGCTATGCATGTCGTGAGTTGTAGCGGGCAGAGAAAGATATGGGTAAGCCCTCAAGGCTTAAGTCCATCATCATGAGATCGGCGGTTATGACGCTAGGCTTAACGCCATTGAAAACTGGCAGAGATTTGGGCTTAGACTCTATGGAGCTAGCCCCTGTCACCGACGACGCAAAGTTTTAAAACCTTATCTTCCAGCATTATCCGCCGGCTTTTTCATGCGAACACGACTTCAACAGATAGTTAGCATTCAATGTTATCCCTAAATTAGTGCATGGTTCCATCATTTATGTCTTCCCCGCCTATTCTCGGTGGAGTTAACTAGAGTTCCTCCGTTTTGGAGGAGGCTTTCTAGTGCCATCAAGCAAAATCTTGTTCGGGTCATAACTTTCTCAATTTTCGACCAAACAAGATGAAATTTTAGTCAATTTTAAGCCTTCGGGGAATTTTGAAGAGTTTGGGACATGTCAGCGAGAAAAAGGTGTTCTTCAGCCACTTTTACTTCAGTGAAGAGGAAAGAGCCAGCTTGAGCTTGAGGGAGATGGAGTTGTATTGTCATACTACCGTTTAAGATGAAACAAAAAGACATTTTTAGCTTATTTTTGTCTTCGAAGTCAAATTCACATCTTTTTTTTCATGTTTAGGTACACTTACTATGTAACCATTTTGAGCAAATTAATAGAGCAAGGACATACCATTGGGGAGCCTTGGATCGATGATGTAGCCCAAGAGGGGTGAATTGCCTCATCGTTTTAATGTGTTATGGTATGGTGAAATTTTAATTGCCGTTTGTTTCTGTTGTTATATGTTAAACAATAAATTTAATTAACAAATCATCACACATAAAACTCCTTAAACATTACCAAAACTATTTTTTTTTGAATTCTGGAAGTGATGGAGAATACTTTTCACACTAAATTATATGGAAATGGATAATTTTCAGAGCATTAAAAATAGTTCCATTTTAAGATCACTCTACTATCAGAGCTAGATTTTTAATCTCCATTTGTTCTTGTGCAAACATACAATCGACTATTTGCAAGTTTTGATGCTTACTAGGCCTAAGCTCAAGAGGGGGAAGGACAATCGTTAGAGCACAAAATAATCAACCAAGGAGGACTAAAGAGCTAGTAACTCCACTTTCTAATTTACCTCCAAGAGCCATAGAAGAAGTTTCCCGTTGCTGCCTTCAAGAGAAGGGAGAAGTTCTTGAAGACATTGATCCTAAAGAAGAAAAATGGGTATTTCGAAAGGCTTTGCTAGACACAACCGAGATGGTGAGGATACTCTCAACAAGAAAGGAATGATAGGCTTGTAGGAGAATGGTCTAGACACTAGAAATAAGGAAAGGTTCTTCAGAGGAAAGAAAAGTGATGACAAGTCAAAGAAAGGAATGGAGGAAATGATGATCCACCATCCCCATCTTCATCCTCTTCCCCAGATCGTCATCCCGTACTTCCTTGAATCGATCTCACAAGTTCAAAACCATTGGTAAAAGTCCATTTTTAAAGCTTGATGTGAAATTTGAGCGTTTGGTGTTTAATAGTGAGGTCAATGCAGAGAAACTGTCAATTAGATAAGACAACAGTTTATTTGAGGATACAAAACCTTCATGAAGACAACACCAAGATTTAGTTACTTCCCCTTTTGAGAATGAAGGGAGAAGAATTGGTATGGTGGGAAGGCAAGCACCAAGGACGAAATCAAAACACTCACTTTATCATGGGCTGGATTTATTTCTACAATTAAACATAAATTTTATCCATTAATTGATATACTTACACAATTAGCCTTATTCAGTTTTCAAAGCAGAGGCTCTTCAGAGGAAAGAAAAGCATTATCAGCCAAAGAAAGGACATGGAGGAAACATGTGATCCACCATCCCCATCTTCATCCCTCCTTCTAGATCGTTATCCTCTACTTCCTTGAATCGATCTCAATGTTCAAAACCATTGCAAAAGTCCATTTTTAAAGCTTGATGAAATCCGAGTTGCCTATGTTTAGTTGGAAGTTTATTCCGAGGATACAAAACTCCTTCATGAAGACAACACCAATATTTAGTTAGCCTTTTGAGAATAAAGGGAGAAGAATTGGTATGGTGGGAAGTCAAGACCAGGGATGAAATCAAAAAAATGGTAAGATCACTTATCATGGGTTGGATTTATTTCTACAATTAAACATAAATTTTATCGATTAGCTCATTTACAAAAGGCTATCATGAACTCGGGTAAATTTTTAGACAACTTAAGGGACAAAGTGCTCAAGATTACACCTCGCAGAGTTTAGATGAAAGGCTTTATTACTTGGAATTGATTTGCATAGCCAAGAGAATTTGCTGAAATATATTGGTGGTTTACACAATTGCCTTATGCATACTATCTCTTATGTTTAATCCTACTAGTCTAGATGAGGTTTCCAGTTCAAGCCACACATTTATAGGCTGTAGGAAACAATATTTTGATGGGAATGGGGGACAGGAATTTAAAGGCAAAGGAAGAAAAGAAATGCAAACTCTAGGAAAGAAAATAAAAATTATTCCATAAAAAAATTGTTCAAAAATGTCACGATGAAGACCATTGCTTGGAAACTTCATATGGAGTTAAAACCCTTAAAAATTCGTAACCAAAGAAAAGGCCAAGAAAAGGGGGAAATGGTTGCAATAGCCGAACAAGACTTAGGGTTTGAATTAGGAGATGAAACTAAAAGCATAGCCATGGTACTAAAGAATACAAGGGAAAGAGATTGTAAAAGAAACAAATCCTACAAATGAACTATCACATAGAAGCTCCAAATGAAGAGAGGAGGATTGAGTTGTTTCATGTGAGGATAATTTCAAAACACACAAATATAGACACACTATTTGATAGTGGTTCAAGCAAGTAAATCTCATCTCAAAATACTTAGTCAAGAAGCTGAAACTTTATATAATTCCACATCTAAAGCCATATCCACTTGGTTGGACTTAAAAGGGTGCTAATTTACAAGTTTCAAGGAAGTGCATGTTGCGCTTCGCCATAACACCATTATGTTGATAACAGAAGAAATTCCTGAGTGTAGTACTCTCATGACATTAAGGTGTGTGGTGTTAAGTAACTGTACTTCTCTATGAAAAAAGAGATCTTCCTATCGCCATGAGAACAAGTATCATTTATTCAAGGATGTCAATAGAGTATATTCTGATTTATGACATCAAGAAGCTGAATCTTATTTAATGAATGTAGGGCAATTGAAAAAGGCTTGTCGCGGCAAGTCAAAATTTAATTTTGTCGATGATGAAGAAAAAAAGATTTTGTACATAGTCCTTTTCATGTTATCAAGCCGATGTAAATGATGAAATGTTTCGGCCTCGAAAGCAGTGTCGTCTTGGGAAGAAGAAGACGAGATGTTGCAGGAAGTGTCTTTTGGTGTCGACTTCCAGAAGAGAACAAAGTAAGGTGCGTGAAAAAAGTGGTGAAAGAATCCGAGAAAAGGGAAAAGTATGCAATAAAATAGGGTGACAATGTTCAAAACATGGATCAATGCCGGTTTTTGCATCGATGAGTACTACGGCGAGGAAATCAACACGGTGAATCGGCGCGTTGCTGGCTCATTCGGGGCAAAAAATCACCATAGGGAGAGTCACAAGGTGAATCTTATATTCACTTCCTTTCCTTGAAGGTAGACCATTGTAGGAGAGTAGCACGTTTTTGCAAATTTTAATTGTTGTGCTACAAATTTCAAAAATTTGTGCATCATGACACACCAAGGTTAGCAAGACTTGGTCAAGAGATTCAAGGTAAAGAAATTTATCTTTTTATGAGTAGTTCAATCATGAAATTAGGAAGATTTCATGGTTCAAGGTTGGAAGAGTGGGGAATCAATCTCCTCATCTTCATTTTCTATAACTTAGAGAGATTTTTGGGTCCAAAACTTACCATTTGGTGTGATCGTGAGATCATGTCAAATTGAAAAAAAAAAATGCTCAAAAATTGAAATTCTCGAAATGGTTGCGCTCTAAATGACCTAAAAGGTTTCATCGATACGATTCTAGTGCCATGAACGGACTCAAATCCGATGTAGTATGTGAAAGTTAATCGTGTTTGAATTCATCTAGTGACCTCCAAAACAAGACTTTTAACCAAATGAATTTTCATTTTCAAAAAAAAAAAAAAAAAACTTTATACTAATAAATTTTTTTTTTATAAGGTTTTTTATTAGCCTATCGTAGGTGCTACGTGGCCTCAGCGTAGTTGAAAATTTTCTATTTAAAATTTTGAGTGGGCATGACGATCGAACCCTTGACCCAACTCGTCGTGCGGTGCCCGACCCAACCAACACAAAGCAGAGGAAAAGAGTTTGCACAAAGGCTAGGCCGAGCGGCATGTAAGCACGAGTCGTGTTATTGAAGGTGTAAATGTGCGGGGCCGAGCACTCGTGAACGACTATTCGGGTCGTGAGTTGTAATGGGCGGAGAAAGATATGGCTAAGCCCTCAGTGGCTTGGTCCCATCATCAGGGACCGACAATGGCGACTGGCTTAATCTTACTGCAAACCAAGTGGAGAGTTGGGCTTAGCCCCTATGGAGCTATCCCCTATCGCATGTGATCGCTTCCCCGAGAACGAGGCGTTCGTTCTAAAAACTTATCCGCTAGCATTAACCGTCAAGATTCCACATGTGAACACAACTTCAATCGACATTAGCATTCAATGGCATTCAACTATAAAGGCATCACCATTTTTTCGCTGCCTATTTTGTGAGTTAATCGGGAGTTCCTCCCATTGAGGAGGTTTTCTAGTGCCACTGGGAAAAATCTTGTTTGGGTCATAAATTTCTGAATTTTCGACCAAAAAAGATGAAAGTTTAGTAAATTTTGGGTTTTTGGAGCATTATGAAGAGTTTGGAATAGGATTCAGAGCAAACAAATGTGTTCTTCAGCCATTTTTGCTTCAGGGAAGAGAAGAGAGCCATCAGGGCCATCATGGAGATGGAGCTGTATTGGGTTGTACTTTAGTGTTTAAGGTGAAACAAAAGCCACTTTTATCTCGTTTGTATCTTCTAAAGTCAAATTCATAGCTTTTTTTTGCCCTCGTTTAGCATATTTTTCATCGTGTAAGCATTTCGAGCAAATTAAAAGAGTAAGGGCATACCATTGGGGAGCCTTGGACCGACGTATGTAGCCCAAAGAGGGTGAATTGCCCCATCAATTTGATGTGTTATGATATGGTGTAGCTATTTGTTGTAGTGATTGCTGTTATATGTTAAACAAGAATACCAATAAACTCTCACACATAAAACTCGGAAACATTATCAAAACTATTTTGTTTAACTTGCAAGTCATGGAGAATACTAATCACTAAATTATATGGAAATGGATACTTTGCATAGCATTACAAATAGTTCCATTTTCATATCACTCTACCAAGGACTATGACAAATATTTGGAACTATAAGGTTTTTCACATGTAACAAAGGATGCCTTAAGCTATGCCATGTAATGCGAATGAATACCCAAGCATATTGATTTTAAGAGTTGTACTCATGTACCGATAAATGATATGTCAAGGATTTGGGATTGGGATTGATAAAATTCACATTTCAACAACATTGCAATCATCGTGTTCTCTATTAGTCACGGTGAAGTCTCGTATTGAATATAACACAATGAGAGCCGGGAAATCGTTTGGGACACATCTAGAAAATAGTCAACGTTGAGGCATGGTTGTTCCAGTATGATTTGGATTACTCAAGATGGTATATATCTTGGAGTTTTTATCTTGTAAACAAAAATTCCGTTGCGTGAGGGGTTCATCTACATGGTGTATGTTGTAAATACTCCAACTACCGACATGAATAAACACTGTAGCAGCCACACGCACGTTGAATTTTTTTGTAGGAAGGACAAAGCACATGCTTTTCAATTTCGTAGGTGCTTCACGCAAATATTAGAAAATATATTACCCGGCCTACTCTACATTATTTCTTTACCCATCGCATTGGATCACCTCTTGCCTCACATTGTCAGGCCGTAACTTTAAGGTTTACCTCTTAAGCTTTTTTCCGAAACTTAAGTTTCTATCGATGCGATACTCTGGGACCCACTATACCTCGCTCGCATTACCAATCTACCCAAAAACCTTTGTTTCTCGCTGTTTCTTACCTTTCTCCATTTCGGACGTCCCGCCGTTTAATCATCCTCCGCATACCTCACTTCACATATCTCAACGTTTAACTTTTAAGCCCCACACTAAAACCTTATATAATAAGTATGACATCACTATCGAACATCACAAATTATAACTATCACATCTAGCAAAATTCACTATTTTCCTTTTAGCGCACCCGCATACCGCACTTCGCACTTTTTTATGCTTTACCTTTTTGATCACCCGCAACTTCGCACTTCGCATGTTTTATGACATAACTTTTTAGCGCCCCGTAAGTTATTTTACGTGTTTAAATATGACTTAAATTGCATACCGTAAGCCCACAAGGATAATGCTCATAAATTAAAATATTTAAGTTGCGATGCGATAGTGCCATCGCACATGTCGCAATCGCAAGAAATTAAGGTTTCCCGTATTGTGCCAATTAAAAGTTCAAATCAACATGATTACTATTGAAATGAGAAGCAAAGTAACTATCATGGACTATGTATTAGTGATTATCAGTACAATAGGACTGCTGAGTTATACATAAAGTCTCATAACTATTACAGAGTCCTTTATAACATAAGAGGTGAAATAAGTCCTCAACTATTATAGAGTCGTAAATATACAAGATTTACATTCAAAATCCATTTCGTACATAGTTCAAATAATGAGTATAATGAAAAATTATAAAATAGGATAACCTATATTCCATAAATAAATCGGATCATATCCCCGTATTTATGCTTATACGTAGATAAGAAAATCCCAAGATATGTACCGGACCAAATTAAAAGCAGAAAAGAGTCCATTTCAATTGTTGAATGTAAAATGGGGTAATAGTTGTACTTGTGTAAATACGTATACAATAAATTACTTAAGACTATAAGCATCACATAAATGAAATATTGAAATTTAAATAGTATTATAAAACTATACGATTACCTGAGAGGAAACATGATGAATTATCTCAGACAGCATGTGGAAAATAACAATTATCACAAGTCAAGTTTGAGTATATAAAGCAAATAGCAATAAGTTAAATTACTATTTGCTAACTCAACCCAAATATCCCAAAGATTATTATGATAAATTCCCATTTGGAGTCATGGAATTTTACCGTAAAAAGTGAAGTGAGGTGAAATTCTCGAATAACAATGGAAACGAAATTATGAAATGAACAATAGTTTGTTCATCCAAGCAAATGAGGAAAATGAAGACTTCGTAGAATTGTTTATGAACGAATCCAAACCAAGGATCCGGATTCCAAATGACTTGAGTTCCAAAATAAAAGAGAAACTAAGATTTCTCATAAATAAATATGAGAAATGTAATTCTCATAAATACTAAGGGCATATACATGTTTATCCACATAAATTTTAAACACGAATTTTCCGAAAAGACATGATCCAAGAATTATGCAAAAATATCGTAAAATTGTAACCGCAATAAGAGATAATGGAAGGACGATTACGTGTGAATATACGTTGCATTCAAAATCATGATGTGGGAATCACAGACAAATATCTCTCGGGCCTCGCATTTTTCCTTCATGAAGACCCTGATCTATAATGCTGTTCCCTTCGTCATCAACAAAGGGACAAATAGAATTCTTCATAAATTAAAACGATTTCACAATAAGAATTATAATAATTTGACTAATTTTGAATTTATCCCCTAAGTAAACAAAACTCTCAATACCGAAGTATGGAAATCCCGTAACTCAAACACCTGGCATTTAACAAGATACACCGTCGTAGGCAAATTATATTTCACAATTTCCCAATTTCACGCAGGGGCATACAAATCGAACTCATAAATTGGGAAACACTGGCTCAGACGCTAGAATTACCCTAAGTTTCATTCCAAAGAATAAAAACTCCGAATCCAGGAAATTTTACGGAGAAATGGCATATCTTTGTCGTAGTCCTCAGACAAAACATAGTGAATCGATTTAATAAGAAATATAATAATCACAATCGTGAGTCAAAATCCTAATCTCGGTTATGCCACATAGAGGAGAATTTCAAAATAGGGATTTACATGTGGTTTTAAAAACCGAAAGGTGCTTACCAAAGGATCGTAACATGAGCCACGAACTCAACGTCGTGTGTCTAGTCGTAAATGCAAACACTTAGCTCTCCATCCAAATGCCCAAATGTGCGTTTAAAATATAAAACCACGCAGAGTGAAAACCTCGAGATAATATCGTTAGAAGATTCTTACCGACCAAGTGTGAAGGTTGTCTCCATGTGCCAACCGACGATTTCTTCCCAAGTAGAAGAAATGGAGCCTCACCGCTCATAAAATCAATGGAGAATACATCTCGAAGTATGAATTTCTGTGAAGGTGTGAAAGGGCCGAGTTGAACGCGTTAGACATAAATGGTAAGGGAAATGAGATCGAGTCTAAAGAGGAAGACATTTATGAGATTTGAAACCATAATAGAAAATCAACTATACACCTCAGGTACGATAACTCGGAAGAATGTGACTTCTCAGGATAAAAGCACGTACGCGAGAGACCATGGATATGGCAAGTTCAAATTAAATACAAAAATCCCGAGAAATATATTGTGTACAATGGTGGTTGTAATTTGTATACAGATCATTAAGACCATATATGTTCAAACCGAATGCCACCAAGGTTATGACTCATGGGCTTCTTGACGTGGAGTATCCCAAGATGGAGTGATAACGCAGCCCCTGTCGCCAACGACGCAAAGTTTTAAACCTTTTTTATCTTCTCAAAGACATCCGCCGAAGTTTTTGCATGTGAACACGACTTCAACAGATAGTTAGCATTCAATGTTATCCCTAAATTAGTGCATGGTTCCATCATTTATGTCTTCACGCCTATTTTGGTGGACTTAATCTAGAGTCTTCCCGTTTTGGAGAGGTTTTCAAAAGCCATCGGGCAAAATCTTGTTTGGGTCATAACTTTCTCAATTTTCGACCAAACAAGATGAAATTTTAGTCAATTTTGGGCTTCAAGAATTTTGAAGAGTTTGGGACATGTCGCAGAAAACAAAAGGTGTTCTTCGTACCCATTTTTACTCAAAGGAAGAGAAAAGAGCCATTAGAGCCATGAGGGAGATGGAGTTGTATCGGGTTGTACTTCTACCGTTTAAGATGGAAACAAAAGACATTGTTAGCCTATTTCTGCTCTCTCCGAAGTCAAATTCACATCTTTTTTTTCATGTTTAGGTATAATTTTCTACTATGTAACCATTTTGAGCAAAATTAATGTAGCAAGGACATACCATTGGGGAGCCACCGCATGTAGCCCAAGAGGGGCACTCTCCTTATCGTTTTAACGTGTTATGGTATGGTGAAGTTTACTTGTCGTTTGTTTCTTATCGTTATAGTATGTTAAAACAATAAATTTAATTAACAATCATCACACATAAAACTCGAAACATTACCAAAACTATTTTTTTTAACTTCTGGAAGTCATGGAGAATACTTTTCACACTAAATTATATGGAAATGGATAATTTTCATAGCATTACAAATAGTTCCATTTTCAGATCACTCTATCATCAGAGCTAGAGCTTTAATCGTATTTGTTCTTGTGCAAACATATAGTCATCATTTGCAAGTTTTGATGCTTACTAGGCCTAAGGTCAAGAGGGGGAAGGACAATCAAGTTAGAGCACAAAATAATCCGCAACCAAGGAGGACCAAAGAGCCGCAACTCCACTTTCTAATTTACCTCCAAGATCCATAGAAGAAAGCCTCAAGCATGTCTTCAAGAGAAGGAGAAGTTCTTGAAGACATTGATCCCAAAGAAGAAAAATGGGTATTTCGAAAGGCTTGCTAGACATGTCCGAGATGGTAGAGGATACTCTACCAAGAAAGGAATGATAGGCTTGTAGGAGAATGGTCTAGACACTATAAATAAGGAAAGGGTTCTTCAGGAGGAAAGAAAAGTGATGACAAGTCAAAGAAAGGACATGGAGGAAATGATGATCCACCATTCCCATCTTCATCCTCTTCCTCTAGATCTTCATCCTCTACTTCCTTGAATTGATCTCACAAGTCTAAAACCATTGTAAGTCCATATTTAAATCTTGATGTGAAATTTGAGTTGCCTATGCTTAATAGCAGGTCACGCAGAAACTTGTCAATTAGATAAGACAGCTTGGAAGTTTATTTGAGGATACAAAACCTTCATGAAGACAACACCAAGATTTAGTTAGCTCTTTGAGAATGAAGGGAGAAGAATTGGCATGGTGGGAAGCCAAGACCAAAGACAAATCAAAAATGAAGATCACTTTATCATGGGTTGATTTATTTCTACAATTAAACATAAATTTTATCCATTAATTGATATACTTACACAATTAGCCTTAATTGGTTTTCAAAGGAGAGGGTTCTTCAGGAGGAAAGAAAAGTGATGACAAGTCAAAGAAAGGACGTGGAGGAAATGATGATCTACCATTCCCATCTTCATCCTCTTCCTCTACTTCCTTGAATCGATCTCACAAGTCTAAAACCATTTGTAAAAGTCCATTTTTAAAGCTTGATGTGAAATCTGAGTTGCCTATGTTTAATAGTGAGGACAATGCAGAGAAACTTGTCAATTAGATAAGACAGTTTGAATTTTATTTGAGGGGATAAAACCTCAGTAAAGACAACACCAAGATTTAGTTGGGCTTTGAGAACAAGGAGAAGAATTGTATGGTGGGAAGCAAGACTGTGATGAAATAAAAAAAAATGGTAAGATCACTTTATCATGGGTCAGAATTATTTCTACAATTAAACAAAAATTTTATCCATTAGCTCATTTACAAAAGGCTATCATGAATTGGTAAAGTTTTAGACAACTTAAGGGGCAAAGTGCTCAAGATTACACCAGAGTTTAGATGAAAGGCTTTATTACTTGGAATTGATTTGCATAGCCAAGAGAATTTTCTGAAATATAGTCAGTGGTTTACACAAAATTGCCTTATACATACTATCCTATGTTTAATCCTACTAGTTCACAGATGAGGTTTGTGTCCAAGCCACGCATTTAGAGGCTAGAGGAAAACAATATTTTGATGGGAATGAGGACAGGGAATTTAAAGGAAAAGGAAGGAAAATAAATGCAAACTCTAGGAAAGAAAAATAAAAATTCTTCTATAAAAATTGTTCCAAAACAAGCCACGATCAAGACCATTGCTTGAAACTTCATATGGAGTTAAAACCGTAAATTCGTAACCAAAGAAAAGGCCAAATAAAAGGGGAAAAAATGCATACACAAGAAGACTTAGGGTCTGAATTAGGAGATGAAACTAAAAGAAGCCATGGTACTAAAGAACATAAAGGGGAAAGAGATTGTAAAAGAAACAAATCTCGCCTAGCACTTTAAACTATCACAGAAGCTCCAAATGAAGAGAGGAGGATTGAGTTGTTTCATGAGGATAATTTCAAACACACAAATATAGACACACTATTCGTACGTTGTCTACAAGTAAATCTCATCTCGAAGACTTAGTCAAGAAGTCGAAACTTGAGACAATTCCACATCTAGGCATATCCACACTTGGTTGGACTTAAAAGGGTGCTAATTTTACAAGTTTCGAGGAAGTGCATGTTGCGTCACTTACAACAGCTCATTATGTTGACATGGTTGAGTTAGATGAGCACTTCATGACATTACGTGCGTGGTGTTGCAATTCCGTACTTCTATGAAAAAAAGAGATCTTCCATCGCCATGAGAACAAGTATCATTTATTCAAGGATGTCAAGGAGTATATTTCGACGGCACATCGAAAGAAGCTAGAATCTTCTTTAATGAATGTAGGGTAATTAGTGGGTGTTTTGTCAGCCATAAGTCAAAATTTGACTTTCATGGATGATGAAGCAAAACGATTTTGTACATAATCCTTTTCTATGTTATTATGTAAATGATGAAATGTTTCGCCTAAAAGGGTGTCGCTCTTGGGAAGAAGACAAGATGTTACAGGAAGCGTCTTTGGTGTCGATCGGTGAAGAGAACAAAGTGGCAAGAAAAGTGGTGGAAGAATCCTATAGTGCGAAAGAATGCAAGAAAATAGGCACAACAAGCCAGCATGGACTATTGGCCGGTTTCGAATGGCGAGTACTATGGCGAGGAAACTTGGTTAGGAATCGACACAAGTACATGGCCTGGTTCGCTAAAATCACCATAGGGAGAGTTGGCAAGGTGAATCTTTATATTCACTCTTCCTTTTCAAGGTAGACAATTGTAGGAGTAGCATGCTTTTTCGCAAATTTTAAGTGTTGTCCTACAAATTTCAAAAATTTGCATCATGACACAACAAGGTTAGCAACACTCGGTCAAGAGATTCAAGGAAGAATTTATCTTTTTATGAGAAGTTCTAACCGATGAAATCAGAAGATTTCGTTGTTCAAGGAAGAGTGGAGAATCAATCTCCTCATCTTCATTTCAGACTTAGAGGGCTTTTGGGGTCCAAAAACTTACCATTGGGGAGGTGTGATCAGGAGATCATGTCGAATTTGAAAAAATGCTCAAAATTTGAAATGCTCTCGAAATGGTTGCGCTCTAACCGACCTAAAAGGTTTCATCGCTACGATTCTAGTGCCATGAATGGGAATCAAATCCGATGTAGTATGTGAAAGTTAATCGTGTTTGAATTCATCTAGTGACCTCCAAAACAAGACTTTAACCAAATGAATTTGTCATTTCAAAAAAAAAAAACTTTTATACAACAAATTTTTTTTTTTTTTTTAGCAAGGTTTTTATCAAGCCCACGTAGGGTGCTACGTGGCCCTAGGCCATAGGTTGAAAAGTTCTATTTAAAATTTTGGAGGGCATGACGATCGAACCCTTGACCCAACTCATTGTGCGGTGGCCAACCCGACCAACACAAAGAAAGAGGAAATGAGTTTGCACAAAGGCTAGGTGTCGAGCCGGCACAAGTACCTAGTCGGGGTTGCTGAAGGTAAATGTGCACTTCGAGCACTCATGAACGAATATTCGGGTCGTGAGTTGTAATGGGCGGAGAAAGATATGGCTAAGCCCTTAGGCTTAGTCCCATCATCATGGGGACCGACAAATATGACCCCGGGCTTAATGCTACCGCAACCAATGGAGAGTTGGGCTTAGCCCGTTGAGTCCCGAATTTTGCTCTTTTTCCATACACTTTTCCATATCTTTTTCACTCACCTAAACCTCCAAAATTGTCAATATCATGTGCAAAAGGGTATCTAACATGTAATTATGTTTGTGTGTTTTCTATTTGATTTAGATTTTGTTCATACACTGTGGAAACTTGTCACTTTCTCCACTCGCCTATGACCTTTCCCCACAGCCTATTTTGTGGAAAATCAATGTTGCTGTGTCTACGACAAAACGAGCCACATGGGCAAAGTTAGGAATGACAAGGACATGGTTCGTGTCCTATTGGTTCAAGCAAATTCGTCAAGGAAAGCCGCGGTCAAAGCCATCCACGTGAAGTCAACCATGGAGTTCTATGCTCACTGACTCGTTTCGTGGCATATAAACATCCATACGGCCGTTTCCAAGCTTTGGCGGGAGGTTAATTGACATCTCAGGCAAAGTTCTCGAGTTGAATTCTGCGCCCACCTTCCATAGATCCATTTTCCAACATGGCCATACTCCTATATCCGTGGCCTTAGTGGTTCACGTGCCGGGCCGCTATCATAAACTTCGTGAGACAAATACATTTTATTGCTTTATATAAGAGGCGTTTTTGCACACGCACGTAGAATTAAAGCTCGATAGTTGCCGAGTTGATAGTCATGAATTGTTAATTGATAGTTGATGTGCGTACTCATGTGGTGATTACGCCGTCTTTGAGTCGAATACCACCACCGTAATGACTTGCTTTTTAATGTGAAAAAACTCGTTTTCAACTTAATTTGTGTTCGGTGATCGTTACCAAAGTCGCGTAGAGGGCCCTCGCTCACTCGAGGTTCTCGTGTATTACCGTTTATATTTTTCATTTCATTTTCTTAAATGCCTGCTATTGTATCATAACTCATTACATGTCCATATTTCATAGTTGCTTCATTGCTCATTAATTTCCATTGCATTCTTGTCTTTCATGTTTTTATGATTAAATCACCGATCGTCATAAGGTGTTTCTAGGTAGATTGTACCGGGCATTTTCATAGTATTTTGGCTAATGATATGAACCTAGTTACTGGTTCTTCCGCTAGCTTCTTTCCACATCTTTTGTTTAACTTCGGCTTTGTTTTGTACACTTCTGGCTTTGTTCATTCCATTCGTAAGAGGTTAAAATTAGAATATATTGGTTACTCATAGTGTCTTCGCCTATTTCCGAAAGCCAAAATGGACCGATGGTGAGGGGCTGCATGATGAAATGTGTAGTTTAGTATTAAGCCTTTTATGCAAAATTAGATATATTAAGTCGCTCTTAGCATCTTCGGCCAGCTTCCTCCGAAAGCCACAACTGGACCGATGGTGAGGGGCCGCATGATGAAATGTGTAGTTTAGTATTGGGCTTTTTTCTCGTAAATTTAGATATATTAAATCATGTATGACATCTTCGGGCTGTTTTCCGAAAGCCACACTGACCGATGGCGAATTGAATTATGTGTGTATGGTTTAGTATTAGTTTACTTTCCCGCAAATTAAATAATCAAGCATAATAAGTTGTTTATGATTACTCTCGCAAGTCATAGTCGGCTCAATGATGAAGGGTCGTAAAATGAATTATTGTAATCTGATTTAGATTTATTTCATTGCAATTTTGAATTTGCTGCTTTAGTTTCTTTTGTGTTCAGTTATGTTGAAGAATAGTTTAGTTTTCATGTTCACTAGTTTCTCATTTTGATTCATTAGGTTAGCAAGACTTTGCATTTCTCTGTGCTATATTAATTTCATTTTCTTTTAAAGTTTTTGTCATTGTAATTTGAATTTTCTTTTGAAGTTTTGTGATTGGTAAATCATTATAGGGGATATCACTTCCTTGAACAATTATAACCAAGCTTGTTTTTCACTTTAGAATTTCCATTTCACTCCAGAAAGACCATAAATGACAAAAAGTTAAGAAAGAGTGTTATTCACATACATAGTGCGCCGCACTTCATCACTCTTACGATTCTGATTGACAATTAAATGCAGCAATTTAGGACACACTCAATTGACCAAACATTTTGGCACCGTTGCCGGGGAAGTGTAACTAGGTAGCCAATTTCTTAAAAAAAAAAACATAAATCATAAAAGAAGGGAAAACTTGATAACTTCTTGAAGTATGCTCTCCCCGCACCTAGTGTGATCCTGGAGTGATCGTGAAGAGAGTTATTGGTTTAGCAATTTCTTAAGTATGCTCTCTTCTTGCACCAGTGTGATCCTGGGAAGACCGAAAGAGAATTATTAGCCCAACTTTGAAAAAAAAAAAAAAAACTAAAAATGACATGTACAGAGCAAGAGATTCTGGGAAGGTTTATACCAAAGCCAAGAGTTCGATTTTCACACCTATCTTCTTCAAGGCATAGACCGCATTCACCACCATCTACCCCTAGCTCCGAAGATTTTTGAAGTCAAAGAATGTACTCTGAATTAGAGTGATTCTCCTATACCACCTACTAAAGCCTACTAAACAAAGAAACTTTCTCTCATCCTTCTCGATAAGAACTAGAGGACTATAAGGACTTAAAGAAACTATCAGTAAGGTAGGAAGCAATAAATAGAGGTGGAGGTAGAGGAGGAGTGAGAGGAACAGAAGATAACAATGGTGAAGGAAATAACGGTAGAAATAGGGACGTATTTTCTTGGATTCCCTATAGTTGATGAGGAAACTCATGCAACAATGAAAAATATTTCACCATCTGCTCTCCCCCCAACTTTATGGATTACGAAGTAGGATCCTAAAACATTTCGTTTCGATTTTGAAGTAGTGTGCCGAACTTATGATTATATGGAAGATTCTCTAAAAACTCAAACTGCTTTCCTTCAACTTTGAAGGACCGCTGAAATGGTTCAAGGGATTAGCCACTCAATCTATCGGACTTCCAATGATATGAAACAAACATTTTTGGATAGATACTTTGACTATTGTATGCCCACCAATCACAAGGATGAGGTATTCAAAATGATGCAAAAAGAAGATGAAAATTTGGAAGACTTAATTGAAAGATTTCAATACAACTTGAAAAGAGCAAAGATGAGCAACTTAGATAATGAAACTGGTGTTCCTCCTATTAAAAGCCATTAGGATGAATGGATAGACATTTTAAACATGATGGGCAATAGACATTTCTCAACTCCCATTTCATGATATACCGTAATCCATGTATCCAATTCTCATGAAGATCTAAACTCGGAAAAGGGCCTAGGATTCTTCTTTATTAGGGCTAACAAATCTGCAACCGGATCAAGAAGTTAGGGAAGAGATCGGGTAATATGCTTCGATGAGTTTAAAATCGATATCCTTCAGTGGGGTCTTAGTGAACAACTAGACACCCTTAAAATCCAAAATGCTATAAAAGGTAAAACAAGTGCTTTAGCCATCTTTTGTCCGAAATGTAGAAAGAAATGCGATGGCGAAGGAATGTCCCTTGATGCAAAAGTCGTAGGAACATGTATGATTTTCTCAAAAAATCATGAGATCAAGGATTGTCCTTCAATCAGACTAAAGTCGTTTTTCAAGAATATTCAAATTCAATAATCATAAACAAAAAGGAGACTCAAGGTGATTAACAATCTCATGGGGTTTAATAACCCTATGAATCTTCAAACCCCACCAAATTGGACTCCTTGCAATAAATCCCTGCCCCAACATCAAAACTTATATCAGCCATGGGTACAAGGGATGCAAAATCTCAGGAGATTTGCTCAATTTTATCAATATCCTCCATCTTTTCAAAATCAGCAAGCTCTACAATTTCCAAACCAACCACAAATAACTTTCACTGGCCATTTCCACAACAACAACCTTCTCAACAAAATATAAATCCTCAACTCATGCTCCCATACCAATTTGACAAATCAACTTCCAAAATTTCACCACTGCCAAATCCTAACAAGAATCCTCAAAATACTCTATATGCAGAAGGACAAACAATTTCCTACCTATATGATTGTTCCTCTCAACGATGTACAACTCGTATCCTGTAGAGTTTTAGAAAAACCTTTCTATAGACATTCAAGAGCAAGATACTTCCGAGGAGGACTCTTCAAGTCAATAAGGGTTCCGAGGAAGAATCTTCAAAATTCAAAAATTCAAAAAAGAAAGAAAAGCTAGCATCCACAACTCCTATAGTTGAGCAACCCGTATCTTCATCTACACCTCCTTTTCCTAAAGATTACAAATTGATAAGGGGGTGGAAAACAAATCTTGTTGCTCAACTATGACTTTCTAGATGAACTTGAAGAATGTTTGTATCAAGATTCCATTGCTACAAGCCATTCGAGAAATTCCTATTCTAGCAAAAACCATAAAGGAGTTGAGTTTCAAAAGACCAGAAAAGCTAAAGGACACAAGAAGAATCCAATTGCAGTGTGAAAGATTGCGTACATTATGATGGGAAAAATTGCCATGCGTAAATATGTAGATCCAGAAGTCCAATCACAAGACATAAATGGGATAGAAATTCCAAACACATTGATTGACTTAGGGGCTGCTATCAACATTATGAGTATTTACTCATGGAACAGCTAAAAATTCCTAACCTTCTTTTACACCTACCTTATTGCAACTTGAGATCGCATCGGTTATTAAACCGTATGGTGTATTAGAAGATATTTCAGTCTCCTTAGATTCTGGGAATATCCAGAGACTTTATGATTTTGACTCCCAAAAGTAATCTAGGAGGACATCCAATTATCTTAGGAAGACCTTGGTCAAGCACAAATTCGATGCTTTTATTAGTTGTAGATCCGAGGACATGTACATTTCTAATGGTACTCCGACAAAGAAATTCAATTTGTATCCTCCTCGCAAGAGCAATTAAGGTAACAGGGAGACAATGAATGGGTCGATGATGAGAACATTATACAACCCGTCTTTACCATTTCGAAATCAAAGGAGGATAGTCAAATTTCGAACACATTAGAAAATTTTGAAGTAACTTCGAATATGACCCCACACAATTTCGCTTGGAATCTCGACATAGAATATTTATCATCAAGACAAATGTCTCTTTACTCTATGGAAGAATTTGGTAATTCTCCGTTTTTGAGATTTTTCCGTGGGTGACATTGAATATCAACAAACATCCGGAGAAGTCACAACAAGAAGAACTAACCGTAATCTTGCAAAAACATTCTATCGCATTTGCATGGGGAGTATACCGACATGAAGGGTATTGATCCTAAGACTTGCATCCATCATATCTATATTGGAGGAAAACAAGAGACCAAAACTCTAGACAACCTCAAAGAAGGATGAATCCAAATCTTAGGAGATAGTGAAAGAAGAGCTCCAAAAACTTCTCAATGTAACCCCTATTTATCCAATTCCCCGTATAGCCGATGGGTTTCCTCTTGTAATAGTACCCAAAAAGAATGGTAAATGGAGAGTATGCATCGATTACGGTGTGGAGTCAACAAAGCAACTTTTTAAGGATCACTTTCCTTGCCTTTTATTGACTTATTAGATACACAGCGTAAAAAGTACTTTCATTTTGGATATTTTATGGCTATAATCAAATTCGTGTAGCACCGAAGATCAAGATAAGACCACATTTACTCGTCCATGGGGAACTTTGCCTACCGAGTGCTTCCTTGCTATGTAATGCACCAAAGAACATTCCAAAGAGTGAAGATTTAGGAATTTTTTCCGATCTAATCCATGATTGTGTAGAGGTTTATATGGATGATTTTACAGCTTTTTGCAGACCATTTTGAGGCATTAGAAAATTTGGAAAAAAGTTCTCATAAGATGTAAAGAAACAAACCTTTCATTAAGCCATGAAAAATGCTTTATGATGTTTACTCTAAGGGATTGTTTTAGGACATCATACTTCGTGAGATGGAATTAGGTTGATAGATCAAAAGTTGAAGTCATCTCCAAGTTGCCTATTCCAAATTGTCAAAGAGATGTTAGAAGTTTTCTCAGATTTACTCAAGTTACTATAGAAGATTTATGTAAAACTTCACTAAAATAGCATCTCCACCTTCAAGCGTTTACAAAAGACCGTGAATTTAAATGGGATCCCGATTGTCAATCAAATTTTTGAAACTTTGAAAACAAGAACATTCAAGCACCTATCTTGAGAGGACCAAATTGGAAACTTCCTTTCCATATTTCTACAGACAGCCGTATACGCCTTGAGCCGTGTTGGGTCAAAAAGATTTAATTCCTTATGCCATTTATTACACCAAGAAAAATTTGACCTACGCAGTTGAATTATATCGTGACCGAAAGAATTCTTAGCCGTTGTTCATGCAATTAATAAGTTTAGACATTACATAATAAAGTTATGAAACTTTTATTCATACCGACCATTCGCACTAGATATTTAATGAACAAACTCGTTACCAATGGCAGAGTGACAAGATGGCTTTACTTTTGCAAGAATTCAATATTATCGTGTTAGATAGACCAGAAAATGTATCACAATAGCTGATTTCTTGTCTAGAATTCAAAATACTAAAGAAGATTCTCCGTAGAAGATGTTTCCCCGATGAATATTTGTTTGCGTAACTATTAAGACCCCTTGGTATGCGTATATTGCTAACTATTTGGTTACAAGGAAACTACCTTCACATTTATTTCCAAGAGAAAAACGAAAATTATTCAAAGAGAGTTCAAGATGCCATGGATTTCTAACGAATTGTTTAAAACAGTGTCAGTATCTTGTGGATCGTAAGATGTACGTGAAGATGAAATGCCCGATATTCTTAAGGCATGTCATGATGAACTACAAAGTGACACTTATGGACAAAAGGACGGCTCATAAAATCCTTTCCTTGGGATATTATTGGCCTTCTCTTCTTCAAAGATGCAAAACAATATGTCAAAAGGTGTGATAGTCGCCAAAGAGTAGGGAAACCTACCCTTTCAAATGAAAATGCCATTGCAAACACAGTACTATCGAACCCTTTGGAAAATGGGGCTTTAGATTTCATTGGACCAATTAATCCACCATCGAAACAAAAAGAAGTAGCACGTTTGCAATTTATTATGTTACTAAATGGGTAGAAGCTAAAGCATTAGTATCAAGCATTGAAAATTCAGTTGTTCATTTTCTTTATGAGGATATTTTTACCGCTGGGTGTGTTCCAAGAGAAATTAAAAGCGTATCGTGGGAGCCAATTCACATCAAATTTGTGATAGGTTGATGGAAGAACACAAAATCGTTACTTAAAATCTACCTCTTACCATCCACAAGCAAATGGTCAAGTGGAGTCCATAAACAAAGTTCTTGAAAATATCATTACCAAAACCGTTCATCTACATAGAAGAGATTGGGCAGAAGGCTCGTGCTCTCAGGCCTGCTTAACTACATGGAGGAATACAACAGACATTCTCCCTATGAACTTGTTTATGGGAAAGAAGTCTTTGTTCCCCATTGAGTTCCAAGTCAAGACCTTCAAGATAGCGCTCGCCTTGGGGAATGGACTTATCAAGCCCAAAAGCATAGAATGGAGCAATTGAATGAGCTAGATGAGATCGTACAAGAAGCAATTCTAAGAACCGATCTAGTTCAATATCAAAGAACTAAGTGGCATGACAAATATATCAAAGAGAAGAAGTTTCAAGAAGGAGATTGGGTATTGTTATTTGACTCCAAGTTTAAAAGACTTTCAAGGGAAATTTCAGACTCATCATCAAGCTAACATATGAGATCGGGACAAGATCTCTTTAACAATGGAGCCTAAGAATCAAGACCATTGATGAAGCTAAACTCTCTTTTTAGTGAATGGGTCATAGATTGAAAGTTTATCATAAGCCACTTTCTAAAGAGGATTTTGTCAAGTTGTTTCAAGAAAGTTCCGTAATCAGCCGGCATGTGTAATAACTTTTCTCTACCAAGCTAGTTTTTGTTTTTCAAGTTAAAAAAAAAGAAAAAAAAAAGAAAAAGAAAAAGAAAATGGTATAAGCCCCAAAACCAATCATTGATTGCGCTCATACGTAAAATATGGGGTGAAAATCGTGGACACTCGACACTCTATATTTTCCAAAAAAAAATCTCGTTTCTTTATTTCACTATCTCACCACCTACTCCATTTCATTCCACTCCATTTCATTCCACTTCATTTCATTTCATTTCATTTCATTTCACTTCATTCCACTTCATTTCATCCATTCCATCAATAAAAATCTTTTTATGGCCATTTCACCTAGTCATTTGTTCATTTCTATTTCGCCCATAATAGTCAGAGCGCTCGGTACCGACATTCAAGCCTGCAACACTCAGCTTTCCACAAATGCCAGAGCAGATTCCGCAAAGTACTACTACTCCGTTTTCAAAAAGAACGAAGGAAGCATGTTGTTGTTTTCATAAAATCATGAAATAAAAATGCAGGAGAGGATCAATGGGACATTCAAGACACTAATGAAGATCAATCAAGCTTGAAGACCAAGGGCAAAAAGCAAGGATTCCAAAGGTATGAATAAAGTTTATTTCAAATAGTACAAAAACACATTTTTATGTAATTTTAAACTATGAAGCTCTACCCATAACACGCAATGATTATAATGGACAAATCGTAACCTTCCACGATCTCTATGTTATCCTCTTGCATTTATTCACAAACGGTTTCATTATTGAAATTCCGACTTTACTCATGTTCAAATAGCCCACCATAGATAATGATACGTATTTCTGAGTTGACAAAGGACTCTTACAAGCCGCATAACTCCACAATTACCGATTGAAACGTGTTCATATTTATGACACAAACACCAAAATTCAAAATGCGGCCGAATGCATTATACTTTGTTAACCTCTTTTGTCGTTTCCGTCGTGTTTACAAACCCCCACTTCTACTCACCTTCACTCTCTCCGTTTCATTCCATTCCGTTCACATCATTCCGCATATCCACTGTAATGTATCTTATTCCATTCTCGTTTTTATGGTGCTCATTTCCGTTTTGTGATAACATCCTCACGTATCGTGCCAGACTCCGTGTATTCCATCGTTCCATTTCCGCTTAAAACCCCCGCGCAGGCAAGCCGTGGAAGTACGTAGAAGTAAATGGGAATTATTATGCGTATCGGGAAGGACCGAAATTTATAGAGGGATTTCCACAAGCAAAAGAGATGTTGAGAAAAGCCAAATGACAAGTGCTGTAAATTCGTGGTTACCAGAAGTTACCAAAGTTAAGCCCGCAAGACTGTCTGAAGGCTCGGAAGCGTATGAGACCTCAAGTTTTTAGTCAATGAAGCATCAATAGCAAGCAGCCTCCACAGCTTCTTCGTGAAGGAGAACGTTGGTTCAAAAACAAAAGTATCGTTGATGAGGCATGGAGAACAATTCTCCGAAATCAAGGTATGGATATCAATGCTGTAAAAGAGAACTCATGGCATGCAATAAAAGATGAATGGGCCACTTTATTACTCATTGTTCGGTAAATTTATCACATGTGAAGGCCGCTTCTGCCTATGTACATGTATCATACTAGGGATATTGATGAATTTCCTTGAAAACCAAACTCTCAATCTTCCTTATTTCCTATTCAATAGCTTGAAGAAAATGGTCGTGACTATGCAAAAACACTCTAGAGATGTAGAGCTCATTTATATCATCATGGGCTTATAAAAATTTTGATTGAAAAGGAGCTAAAAAAGAGAAAAGATACATGGAACAATTCTAAAGTTAGAAACTTCTTTGAAGAACTTCGTAAAATTCCCGAAGGTAATCCAATTAGAAGGAGTAGAAGAAAGAAAATGGATGTTGAAACCCAAGTTGCTCCTACACAGAAGTCTTCAGCCTAGCACAAAGCAAAAAGAAGTAGAAGGAAAATAAATACAGATGAACCAAGATACTTCTACTATTACTAAGTGAAGAAAAATGATAGAGAAGAGAGATTGGTAAAAAGGAAGAAGAAGGAAATCAAAACTAAGAAGCCAATAATATCAAAAAGGGAAAGAAATTGTTGAGGTCGTCTGATAAAACTTCTTCTTCTCAAGAAGAAGATCAACAAATTCTCTATCCGAGAGATTAATTTTTCTTCAAAAAAACAGTCATCTCTATCCAAGAAGGCAAAACAGAAAACAAGAACAAAAGGGTAGTGTACCACAAAGATGTGAGGAGAAGCAAAAGCTAAGGGAAAACCGAGAAAAACACAATTAGAGGTCCTCATTTCATTGATTTGGGTGAGGAGACATCTGGCCGCCCCCAATCGACCATAGTCCATTTCAACAAGCAGTGAACCCGACTTTCACTCCCAATCAGACAATGAGCCGCACTCCATCTTATTTCCTATGAAAATATTGATGAAAGTTCTCCTACTCAAATTTTGAACATAATTGCAAGATTTTGAGAACAATCCAATGAAAAAGACACCCAAGTAGACCCCAAACAACAGGAGGTCTATGACTATATAGAATCCTTGGGAGAAGGCAGCTAAGGCCCAAGTACCTCTTCTATTCAAATTACATACTGCAGGATGACTTGGTTCAAGCCCATTAAACAGAGATTTTTGAGCTTCGAGCTTTTGAATCGGCATATCAAAAATGAAAATGAAACACTCAAAGAGCAAGGCAAATCGGACAAGATTATCCATGACAATACTATGTTACATTTGGGTATTGCAAAAGAAGAATAAGAAGCTAAAAAGAAAATGCCAAAATTGGAGCGGGTAGCATCAGGGAATATCAAATTCAGGTGCCTCATGAAGAAACCCGAATGATGTATGAAGACAAAGAAGAAAAGAAGGGGTTAGATGTGTTGGTCAAGTATCAAGGCACATGAATTGAACAAAGAGTGTCGAAATTTTGCTGTATGATGACACAACACCTTCACAAAAGGCATGTTGAGTCCCTGAAATTGGCTTCTTTTCCATACACTTTTCCATATCTTTTTCACTCACCTCCAAACCTCCAAAATTGTCAATATCATGTGCAAAAGGGTATCTAACATGGTTTTTAATTATGTTTGTGTGTTTTCTATTTGATTTAGATTTTGCTTCATAAGCAACGTTGAAACTTGTCACTTTCCATAAATTCTCACTGCAACTTTCTCCGTTAAATTTGCTCTAGGAAATCAATGAAAACATGTGTCTACAAAGGAAACGAGCCACATGTAAGGTGGTTAGGAATGACAAGGACATGGTTCGTGTCCTATTGGTTCAAGTAAATTCGTCAAGGAAAGCCGCGTCAAAGCCATCCACGTGGGAAGTCAACTATGGAGTTCTGCGTCTACCGGACTGTCAGGGTGCATATAAACATCCATACGGCCGTTTCCAAGCTTGCGGAGGTTAATCGACATCAGGCAAAGTTCGGAAAGAATTCAAGTCACTCACCTTCCATAGATCCGTTTTTCCAACATGGCCATACTCCCCATATCCGTGGCCTTAGTGGTTCACGTGTCAAGTTGCCATCATAAACTTGTGGAGACAATACATTTTTTATTGCTTTATATAGAGCGTTTGCATACGCACGTAGAATTAAAGTTGATAGTTGTCGAGTTGATAGTTGTTGGAATTGTTAATTGATAGTTGATGTGCGTACCGTTATGTGGTGATTACGCCGCTTTGAGTCGTAATACCACCGTCCGTAATGACTTGCTTTTTAATGTGAAAAACTCGTTTTCAACTTAATTTGTGTTGAGTATCGTTACCAAAGCCGTAGAGGGCCCCCTCGCCGCCCGAGGTTCCGTGTATTAATGTTTATATTTTTCATTTCATTTCAAATTGTATCATTGTACTTCAACCTAGTTTACATGTCCATATTTCATAGCTGCTTCATTTCTCGTTCATTAATTTCCATTGCATTCTTGTCTTTCATGTTTTTATGATTATTAAATCACCGATCGCCTTTCTCGTGCGTTTTAGGCAGACAAAATGTAGGCATTTTCAGTATTTTGGCTAATGATGTTTAAACTGACATTATTCGCTGCTAGTTTTCTTCCATTAAATTTTTGTTTAACTTCTACTTGTTTTGTACACTTCTGGGCCTTGGCTATCCGATTCGCAGAGTTAAAATTAGACATATTAAGCTACTCATAGTGTCTTCGCCTACTCTCCGAAAGCCATGTACCGGACCGATGGTGAGGGGTCGATGATGAATGTGTAGTTTAGTATTAGTTTTCTGCAAAATTAGACATATTAAGTCGCCTAGCATCTCGCTTGGCTTCCGAAAGCCACAAATTCGGACCGATGGTGAGGGGCTGCATGATGAAATGTGTAGTTTAGTATTAGTTTCTTTTCTCGCAAATTTAGATATATTAAATCATGTATGACATCTTCGCTTGCGCTCCGAAAGCCACAACTGGATCGATGGCGAGGAATTGAATTATGTGTATGGTTTAGTATTAGTTTACTTTCTCGCAAATTAATAATCGATATACAAGTTGTTTATGATTACTTCCGCAAGTCATAGTCAGTCTAATGATGAAGGGTCGTAAATGAATTGTTGTAATCTCGATTTAGATTTATTTCATTGCAATTTTGAATTTCCATAAGCGTAGTTTCTTTGTGTTCAGCTTTGGCAGCAAGAATAGTTTAGTTTTCATGTTCACTAGTTTCTTGTTTTGATTCATTAGGTTAAAGACTTTTCATTTCTTGTGCTAAGACACTTTTTACTTTCTTTTTAAAGTTTTGTCATTGTAATTTCAATTCTGTTTAAAGTTTCGAGATTGGTAAATCATTATAGGGGATATCACTTCCTGAACAATTATAACCAAGCTTGTTTTTCACTTTAGAATTTCCATTTCACCTTAGAAAGACCATAAAACGACAAAAAAGTTAAGAAAGAGGTTATCTTGCACATATAGTGCGTTGTAATTTCATCACCACGATTCCCGATTGGACACCAAATGCAAGAATTTAGGACACACTAAATCACCAAACAAGCCCCTATGGAGCTATCCCCTATCGCATGTGACCGCTTCGTGAACGAGGGCATTCTGTTTAAAAACTTATCCGCTAGCACAATCACAAATTCCGCATGTGAACACAACTTCGAATCGACGCTAGCATTCAATGTTGTCCTTAAATTAGTGCGTGGTTCTACCATTTTCTCCGTTTGCCTATTTTGGTGGAGTTAAGTGGTGTCTTCAGCTTTGGAGGAGGTTTTCTAGTGCTGATCGGGGAAAATCTTGTTTGGGTCATAAATTTCCGAATTTTCGACCAAAAAACAGAAAGTGTAGTCAATTTTGGGTTTTTGGAGCATTATGAAGAGTTTGGAATAGGTTTCGTAGTGAACAGAGGTATTCTTCAAACTCATTTTTCTGTGGAAGAGAAAAGAGCCACTGTGGCCATCGTGGAGATTGAGTTGTGATTGGGTTGTACTTTAGTGTTTATGATGAAACAAAGCCACTTTACCTCGTTTGTATTCTAAAGTCAAAATATAGCTTTTTTGGTTCGTTTAGGCATATTTTTCACTATGTAAGAATTTTGAGAAAATTAAAAGAGTAAGGACATACCATTGGGGAGCCTCGACCGACAGACAGCTCAGAGGGGTGAATTGCCCCACCGGCTTGATGTGTTATGATATGGTGAAGTTTACTTGTTGTATATTTGTTGTTATAAGGTTAAACAATAAATTTAATTAAAAAATCCTCACACATAAAACCTCTAAACATTATCAAAACTATTTTGTTTAACTTGCAAGTCATGGAGAATACTTCGATCACTAAATTATATGGAAATGGATACTTTGCATAGCATTACAAATAGTTCCATTTTCATATCACTCTACTCAAGGACTATAACAAATATTTGGAACTATAAGGTTTTTCATGTAACAAAGGTATGCCTGCTTGCTATTAATGTAATGCTAATGAATACCCAAGCATATTGATTTTAAGAGTTGTACCTATGCATCATTGAGTGAATGATAAGGGTCAAGGATTTGGGATTGGGATTGATAAAATTCTACTTGGTAACAAAATTGCAATCATCGTAATTTTCTGTATTGCAATCATCGTGTCATGTATTGAATATAATACGATGAGAGTCAAACCGTTTGGGACACACTTCCAGTAGTCAACGTTGAGGCATGGTTGTCTCGAGTATGATTTGGATTATATGGTATATATCTTGGAGTTTTATCTTAAACAAAAATTTCGTTGTGTGAGGGGTTCATCTGAGTATGGGTGTATGTTGTAAACATCTCCAACCACCGCCATGAATAAACACCAAGAAAGGTACCACACGCACATTGAATTTTTTGTAGGAAGGACAAAGCACATGCTTTTCAACCGTAGGTGCTTCACGCAAATATTAGAAAATATATTACCCGACCTTACTCTACATTATTTCTTTACCCATCGTATCGACTCACCTCTTGCCTCACATTGTCGCCGAGCCTTTTAAGGCTTACCTTCTTAAGTTTTTTTTCCGAAACTTAAGTTTCTACGATGCGATATCGTGGACCCACTATACCTTGCCGCATTACCAATCTACCCAAAAACCTTGTTTCTCGCTTTGTTCTTACCTTTCGCCATTTCGGACGTCCCGCCGTTTAATCATCTCGCATACCCTCACTTGACATATCAACGTTTAACTTTTAAGCCCCACACCAAAACTACGTGTTGCGATGTGACATCACTATCGAACATCACAAATTATAACTATCACATCTAGCAAAATTCACCATTTTCCTTTTAGCTTAATTCGCATATCGCATTGCACTTTTTTATGCTTTACCTTTTTTGATCACTCCGTAACTTCGCACTTCGCATGTTTTATGACATACATTTTTACGTCGTAAGTTATTTGATTTAAGTTGCAATATGATCGCAAATCGCATACCGTAAGCCCACAAGTGATAATGTCATCAATTAAAATATTTGTTGCGATGCGATAGTGCCATCGATGTCGCAATCTCCAAGAACTTAAGGTTTCCCGTATTGTGCCAATTAAAAGTTAAAATCAAGATGATTACTATTGAAATGAGAAGCAAAGTAACTATCATGGACTATGTATTAATGGACACGCACAATAGGACCGATGAGTTATACATAAAGTCTCATAACTATTATAGAGTCCTTTATAACAGAAGAGGTGAAATAAGTCCTCAACTATTACAGAAATGAATACACAAGATTTACATTCAAAATCCATTTCTAAAAGACATAGTCTAGAATGAGTATGATGAAAAATTATAAAATAGGATAACTCTATATTCCATAAATAAACTGGATCATATCCTCGTATTTATTCCGATACGTAGATAAGAAAATCCCAAAATATGTACCGGACCAACCTAAAAGGAAAGAGTCCATTTCAATTGTTGAACAAAATAAAATGTAGTAATAGTTGCAATTGCAGTAAATACGTATACAATAAATTATTTAAGACTATAAGCATCACATAAATGAAATATTGAAATTTAAATAGTATTATAAAACTATACGATTACCTCGAGGCGGGAACATGATGAGTTATCTCGCATGCGGGGAAAATAAATAATTATCATAAGTCATTTGAGTATATAAAGTAAATAGCAATAAGCTAAATTACTATTTGCTAACTCAACCAAATATCCCGAAGATTATTATAATAAATTCTACTTGGAGTCATGGAATTTTTACCGTAAAAAGGGAAGTGAGGTGAAATTCTCAACAACAATGGAAAACGAAATTATGAAATGAACACAGTTTGTTCATCCAAGTAAATGAGGAAAACGAAGACTCCCGTAGGAATCTCGTTTATGAACGAGTCCAAACCAAGGATTTGGATTCCAAATCACTTGAGTTCCAAAATAAAAGAGAAACTAAGATTTCTATAATAAATATGAGAAATGTAATCTTCATAAATACTAAGGGAATATACATGTTTATTCACATAAACTTTAAACACGAATTTTTCGAAAAGACATGATTCAAGAATTACAAAAATATCGTAAAATTGTAACCACAATAAGAGATAATGGAAGGGATTGATTGGCGGTGTGGAATATACGTTGCATTCAACATCAAGGATGGGAATCGTAGATAAATATCTCTCGGTCTTGCATTTTTCCTTCATGAAGACGCTCGATTCATAATGTCTCGCTAAAAACAAAGGGACAACAAATTTTTCATAAATTAAAACGATTTCACAATAAGAATTATAATAATTTGACTAATTTTGAATTCTATCCTTAAGTAAACAAAACTCCCAATACTTCCAAGTATGGAAATCCCGTAACTCAAATATTGGGTATTTAACAAGATACACCGTCAGAAATTATATTTCACAATTTCCTAACAATTTATTGTGAGGAAGTACAAATCGAACCGATAAAATTGGGAAACACCGGGCCTTTCGTACGCTAGAATTACCTCAAGTTTCATTCCATCAATAAAAACTCCAACTAGCAATTTTTACCGAGAAATAGCATATATTTGTCGTAGTCCTGGACAAAACATAGTGAATCAATTTAATAAGAAATATAATAATCACAATCGGTGAGTCAAAATCCTAATCAAGCTATGCCACATAGAGGAGAATTTCAAAATAGGTATTTACATGTGGCGAAACCGTAAAGGTGCTTACCAGTTGACTACAACATGAGCCACAACCTCAACGTCGTGTGTCTAGTCAAAAAATGCAAACACTTAGCCTTCCATCCAAATGCCCAAATGTGCGTTTAAAATATAAAACCACGCAGAGTAAAACTGAGGATAATACAGTGGAATATTCTTACCTCGGGACTAAGTGTGAAGGTTGTCTCCATGTACAACCGACTATTCTTCCCAAGTAGAAGAAATGAGCCTCACTGCTCATAAATCAACGGAGAATACATCGCCAAGGAATTTCAGGAAGGTGTGAAAGGGCTGAGTTGGAACGCGTTAGACAGAAATGGTAAGTGGAAATGAGACTGAGTCTAAAGAGGAAGACATTTAAGAGATTTGAAACCATAATAGAAAATCAATCATACACCCTTGTGTAATATAGCTGAAGAATGTGACTTCCTTGTGGATAAAAGCACGTAATACGAGAGACCATGTGATATGGCAAACATAACACATTGTTTTTTTCACACTTCCTGCACTTGATGCTATTGCATCCATCACTCTTAACTATCTTAGCCCTGCAAGTTTTACATTCTCTTACAACGGCCTTTTTCATCCTCTCTTTCCACTTCCACTCTGTACGATGAGAAGTGTCACATATCTTTTCATTCACTTCTTCACACAGTAATGGCAGGTGACTCGGCTCCCTGCACTGATGCATGAAGCCTTTAAACATTTTGGGTTTGGACAGTCCATAATCTCTGTAAACACTTGTCCACTTCACATGGAATGCCGCAAAATGGACAGTAAACCAGGTTTTCTATATTGGCTTCAATTATAGCATCTTGAGCTTGACGCTCTTCATATCTTTCAATCACATCATTCGGAAGAGCTCTGTGAATCTCAGACAATGGAATTGGCTTTTGCAACCATGAGTATCTGGCAAGGCACATGGCCTCGTGCTTCATAATTTCCATATATGATTTCCTCTACCTCCCGCCTTACACATCCAAAACAAAATACATGCCGGTCTGTGCACTCTACAATTTTTTCAACTGCAAATTCATCACAAAAACACCCACATTCTTCCATATTCCCTACTTCAGAATGTCCGGCATTGGAAGAAGCAACAGAATAGAGTATATACTCCAAAGACGATGAGCGTAGAAAATTATTTTTGTCAAGTGCGAACCAGAAGAGGAGAGCCTATCAAATTAGTAATATTCAACCGCTGATGAACAGATTTATGTAATTCCCCAACGCAAGAATTCTGGGTGTATGGCTACAGAATCGTCGAACCACACAACTCTGAACCATCTAGTGAAATGGGTTATAAGAATACGTAAAACAATATTCATAGTAGCCAAATACTAATCACCACAAATTGGAATGAACCCACGGCCGACCAGTTACCGAAATAAGGCGAGGTGCCCCCAGCGTGATCTATCTGCTTAGTGGATAATTGTCTTCCTCTTCATATCTTCTTTATGCTCATTTTACCTCTCTAACATGGAGAAAATGAATTCTCTTTTCCTATAGTTAACCTTTTCTTCTAAAATCAAATTAAAATACTCACCAAATTCAATTATAATTAAATATAAAATGCACTGTGTTTTAAAATTAATTACTAAAAGTTAGTTCGGAAGAGTTTGACTGTGAAGAGGAAAATAAATGGAAGAGTTTGACTGTGAAGAGGGAAAATAGAAAGTAATGATTAGTGCTTAAAACTTTCAAATTTAAACGAAAAGAGTTTAACTAGTTTAACTACGAGAAATTTTTAAAAATTCAGATGAAAGAGTTTAACTAGTTTAACTACTAGAAAGAATGATGGTATTTCTCAAATTTTAAGTCAAGTTTGAGAAAAAGAAACAGCAATAATTTAAATTACTATTTGCTAACTCAACCAAATATCCCGAAGATTATTATGATAAATTCTATTTGGAGTCATGGAATTTACTGTAAAAAGTGAAGTGAGGTGAAATTCTCGACATCAATGGAAACGAAATTATGAAATGAACAATAGTTTGTTCATCCAAGTAAATGAGGAAAATGAAGACTTCGTAGGAATTGCTTATGAACGAATCCAAACCAAGGGATTTGGATTCCAAATGACTTGAGTTCCAAAATAAAAGAGAAACTAAGATTTCTCATAAATAAATATGAGAAATGTAATTCTCATAAATACTAAGGGTACATACATGTTTATCCACATAACTTTTAAACACGAATTTTCCGAAAAGACATGATTCAAGAATTACGCAAAAATATCGTAAAATTGTAACCGCAATAAGAGATAATGGAATGGATTGATTACGTGTGGAATATACGTTGCATTCAACACTGCGATGGGAATCAGAGATAAATATCTCTCGGTCTTGCATTTTTCCTTCATGAAGACGCTGATCTATAACAGTGTTCCTGTCAAAAACAAAGGGACAAATAAAATTCTTCATAAAATTAAAACGATTTCACAATAACAAGAATTATAATAATTTGACTAATTTTGAATTCTATCCCCAAGTAAACAAAATCCCTTAACATCGAAGTATGGAAATCCTAACTCAAACACTCGGGTATTTAACAAGATACACCGTCAGAAATTATATTTCACAATTTCCTAACAATTTCACAGAGGAAGTACAAATCAAACTCATAAAATTGGGAACACTCTGGCTCCGTACGCTAGAATTACCTGAATTTTTCATTCCAGCAATAAAAACTCCAAACTAGCAAATTTTACCGAGAAATGTACATCTTTTTGTCGTAGTCCTGGACAAAACATAGTGAATCGATTTAATAAGAAATATAATAATCACAATTCCAGAGTCAAAACCTAATCTCTGCTATGCCACATAGAGGAGAATTTCAAAATAGGATTTACATGTGGTTTTAAAACTGACAAAAGCTACTGCTGACTGCATTACGAGCCACGACCTCAACGTCGTGTGTCTAGTCAAAAATGCAAACACTTAGCTCTCCATCCAAATGCCCAAATGTGCGTTTAAAATATAAACCATGAGAGTGAAAACCCGAGATAATACTGAAGACTTACCTCGGGACCAAGTGTGAAGGTTGTCTCCATGTGCCAACCGACTATTCTTCCCAAGTAGAAGAAATAAATGGAAGAGTTTGACCGTGAAAGAGGGAAAATAGGAAAAAAAGCAATGATTAGAAGTAAAACTTTCAAATTTAAACGAAAGAGTTTAACTAGTTTAACTACTTGTGAAATTTTTAAAATCTAGATGAAAGAGTTTAAATTAGTTTAATACTAGAAAGAATGATGGTATTTCTCAAATTTTAAGGGATAAAGGTATAGAGATGAAGGATTATTTATTTGCATGGTTTTATAAATGTTAAAGATTTAATCATAACATGTTTTCTTAAAATATAGGGTAGATATATTCACGATATATACAAAATATATAAATTTTAGGAGATTGTATTAAAGTTGTGAGTTTTTTTGGGATAAAAAGGAATTTACATAAATAAAAAAGTGAGTTTAGTAGTAAATGTTATCATAAATAATGAAAAAATTAATTAAGTTGAAAATTAATTGAATACTTACACAATTAGTCTTAATATAAACTTATTTTCCACTAGTTATGACATGTTAAATTTGAATTAAATAAAGATTATATGTTAATGAAACCCACTTTTAAATATCAAAAAGTTCAAAATCTAAAATATTAAAGGGGTAAAAAGAAAAAAGAAAAACACTATCCTTCGAAAGCTCATTTTCATAAACTTTTATAAAGTAGCAATATTTATGGAAGACAACAAATTAATATATATTGGAAATATTGTAACCATCGCTTTAGCTAAGAATAAAATGATTAACTCTTATTAGTTAAGAGTTAAATTATGATTATAGTTTTATCTATTAATTGGAATATTTGAACAAATCAATTTTGGGATATTAAATAAAGAGTTACTCTGAAATTAGCTGTTGAGTACCTGATGGTAAAAAATAAATCAAGAACTGGAGTTGGCTACTGCAAATCGTCCTACGCTTAACCAAAGAGGAAAACACCGGAATAAAGGAGGATTTAAGGGAGTTTGGGGGTTCTTCATCCCGAGAGAGGAAGAAAGAAAGAACAATCCGTTTTTGACCGAAAAGAGGGAAATTTTCAGAAGACAAAACTGCTATCAAGTTGAGAGTCGACCGGATTGTCTAAGTCCTCCCTGCACTCCGCCCACCGGAGTTGAGTGGACCGGATTGTCCCGAGTCTCTCCCTCCAAATCGTGTAGGACGCCTCTCCGTACTTGAAGCTCGGGGGAGAGAAGGGGGACGTAATCGCAAAGCTCGCGGAAGGAGGAAACAAGAACCACTACCAAATCAAATTTAAAGTGAGTAAGGATCATAACCTTGTCTTCCGCAAGGTAGGAAACGAATCGTTATTTCATTATTCTACAATACCGTTATGAAGAGTCAAAAAAAGATTGTTTTGTTTCCGTTTCATCGGACTTGTCGGATTAACGAATAAATCGGTTAGAGAATACCCTAGAATTTATTTTTTATTGTTTCGTCGGGTTGTTACTTTGCAAAGCAGAAAATATTAGAAAAAGAGAGCTCCTGGGAAGTAAATTACTCGAAAAGACCGTTAATCCCAAGTCGAGGTCCGCAGCTAGAGATTGGTCGCCTTTTCCTCTATGATACTTACACCGAGGATGGGCGTCCGTACTTACACAAATTACAAGAAACTTCTACCCATTAGAAAAATTATGAACAAGATCTAGAGGTCAAAATTCCGTATAACCATTGTAAACAAGATAGCAAACAATAGCCCAACCTGTGAGATATGTCACTACGTAAAACAGAAATATGAAACTAACAACTTAGAATACGAGCATCAAAGCATTGTACTCAGTTTACGCAATAAACCGAAAGACGCATATAAAACAATATCTTTACACCAACCACAACACCATATCTCAAACCCGAGATGGAATTGACCGTAAACAATGAGGAAGGTATTCAAATAAACTAGTCTTTAGTTAATGAAAATAGAGAAGCGTAGTAGTTCTCCATACAAAACTACGTACCGTAATAGCACAAAAGGAATAAAGATTAATTCGACTGTTGAAGAAAAGTATGCCTTCAATAAAGATTGTTGAAGCAGACAGAGAAACCTCTTAAATCGGGGTATGTATTTATACATTTAGATGCCAAGTAAAACACCCAACCATAGTTCTCGAAGCAATATGCACAAATTTCCGTCTAAAATAAAGAAGAACTAAAAATTCTCAACAATAGAAGCTCGAGGGAGCTTGCCATATCCCGTCGGGGCCGAGGCCGGGACCGTGGGCAACCGAACAATACAATCGACAGGTTTCAGACTCTACCCCCGTGTTCTATTTCAACTCCAATAGACAAAAAAATATAGTAGTTCCCTCTCCATCATCGTACCGTAGGTCACGCCGAGAACCGGCCGTCTAGCCATTTGGATGCAGAGGAACCGGAGCGTCTCTGTGCGCATGACCGGAGCAACGTCGAACCTATTCACACAGAAAACCCCGTTAGTTTATGAAATTAAGCCGCAAGAAACAAAAAAAAAAAGTAAAACGCAACACGAGAGAAAGGAGATCGAGTTGCTTGTGAACATTTGCATTGATAGTTATCCGACTTCATGTTGCCAAAGAATCCAAACAAGCATGAAACGAGTAACCGCAGATGAGACGTACCTCGCAAGAGGTGCGACAATTCCAAGTTAAACCGCAACAAACCCTAAT
This sequence comes from Pinus albicaulis, assembly GCA_034641835.2. Lineage (NCBI taxonomy): Eukaryota > Viridiplantae > Streptophyta > Pinopsida > Pinales > Pinaceae > Pinus > Pinus albicaulis. Next base: position 170,311 of record JAXQQM020087779.1, read on the forward strand.
GCAAAAAAACGGAAAAACATTATCACTGGCCGACCCCAAATCCAACTCGAGAAGGCAAGCACCTCCGCATAAACCTGGCAGAGAGAGAAAAATGTAGGCATATCACATACCCGTGTTCAAGAAAAGGACCTAATGGGGTCACTCTATAACAATCTCGACGGAGGCAAACACACATACTCCATTTCGTCGCAGTTAGGACCCGGGATGGCCCTCCGGGAATCCCCAAGGAAATGGTTATGACCCCTCAAGGTGATAGCAAACCCTAAACCTTGTGCACCGTAGGACGAGTTACATCGACGACCGATTCATGCCACGTTTGGATGGGATTATAAATTTTATTTACTCCATTTTAAATGCTCACACAACATCCCATCAAATTCCGCAAATTATATTGTATTGAGTTATGGGTTATTCAATAGGGTTGAGCATTAACCAAAATCGAAGGACACAGTAAATCAACAGAGATATTAAACAATGGGGAATCCGTATCTTTAGTGACGAGATAAGTCCGGAACCATAGAATTAATCGATGTAACACATATGTAATCCGAAAAGTTCCGTAGTCCAGAAAATAGAGTATTATTATTATTTTTATGGTAATAACATAGATTGCAACCCAACATGGTATGATGGTAAATTTTTTTTTTTATGCTCATAGTGATGATCGGTGACAAGTAGGATTTAGCAAATACATAACGTCGGTCCCTATTGGGTCAACCGACGTTACAAAATTGTATGATTTCATGCACAAACAGATAACTAATGGAACGACAACCAAGACTTTATTAATTTCACAATAACAAAGCCGAAATGTAGGGAAATTCAAACTCCACCGCAAGGAAATCCCGAAAATGTGGGTTCAAAATTGGAACATAACAAAGATCGCCGTCCAATGCATCGATCAAGAGCAAGAACATCGTACCCGCATTTTGTTACACACAAGACAATAGTTGCTGTGAAGAGATGGAGAGAGTACGCAAGGAGAATGCATGACGCAGGATCAAGAGAGGATCTTGAAGAGCCTCTATAAACAAAATCAAAGGGTCGAAAACCCGCTCCGAAGGTAGGAATTCCAAGAAAGAAAATGAACAAAAATCGCAGGAACAAAAGATAATCGAAGGTCGAAGGGAAAGAAGTGTGTCTCGGGCCGAAGTCACCCAAACAGAAATTTTAATGAGGGTGAATCGAGAACCAAATTGAACGGAAGTTAAACAAAAGTAGAGGGTGGAGCCGCACGGAGAATTCGTAAAGATAAAGCCACCTACGTTCGATGGCGAAAGAGGGCGGCTTAGGCACGGTTGATTAATATGAACAAATATCATCCAAGTGTATGATTATGACAGTTGGTCTTAAAGCATGGCTAGCCATCTATCACTTGAAGACAAAGCCACCTTATGGTGGGAAGAAGTGAAGAATGTGTGGAATAGAAGATCAAGATGTGACATGGGAAAAGTTTCAACAAGATTTCAAGGACAAGTATTTGACCGAACGCTTTTAGATGAAAGGCCGAGAATTCCATGAATTAAGGTTGTGATGTACCGACCATGGATGAGTTCATTGCCAAGTTTACATAATTACCGCGCTATGTACCGTATTTAAGGGAGGAGAAAGCTAAAGTTCAAAGATTTCGGAAAGGTCACCCGTTCACATGAAAGAGCGTATTGAGTTTGAAAATCCTAAGACAATGGATGAGGCTATTAGGCAAGGTCGGTGGTTATCGCAAGCGAAAACAAGACAGACTAGGGAAAAGGATGGCAAACAAAGAAGGACAACAAAATACGTCGGGTTCAAGAAAGGCAAAACTAGCAATTTCGCAGGTACCGCTAACCTCAATCAACAAGCAATTCGGGTAGGAACCACCGGATTAGGATACCGGAGAAGACAAACGGTAAAGCTCAAAGAAAACTCCGAACAGCCGCAAAACCGTAGGCCACCACCGCAAAGGCTGGGGCCGCGGCGCCGCACCAATACCGAGATTGCCCACAACGGGGCAAAAACCGATGCAAAAGAAATACCCAGTGTGAAGCCTCTACCGTGGGAGATGTCGCTTCGAAACATACCCGTAATTAATGCAAATATTGGAGGACCGGCAAGCCGATTTTCAGCACCTCACCAAGTGACAGAACTAGAAGGTAATTTGTTATCCCAAACCGTTTCCTCGTTTTGCAGATCCAGAGCCAATTTACATATAAGTCCCAAATTAGTAGAAAAGTAAATTCCCAAGTCGAAGTTTGGGTGGAAGGCAAGCTTGCTGGTCCCATTAGCTTGTGGGACAACGGAGAATTGTTGCCAAAATACCAGACCGTGCACTCATAAATCGGTGGACAAAAGAACTAGAAAATTTAAATATTCTCGCCTTGGGATCTTATGACGTACCGTTGGGTATGGATTGGTTGGAGAAGCACTGACTCTTATGATCGTATGAGAAGGTAGTTTATTACAGGATCAAATGGTATTCGCTAAGAGATTCAGGCGTAAGGAAGTCCGTACATCCGCGCCCAATTGCGCTCCTCAAATGGGGAAATGCATAAGGAAGGGATGCCAACTATACGCTATACAAGTTGGACTATCTAAATCTAAGGGTAAAATCACATATTAGAAAATATACTCCGTAATACGGTGAATTTAAGGATGTGTTTCTCGAAGAAGTGCCGTGGATTGTCCCCAAAAAGAGAAGTTGATTTACAATAGAATTGCCGCCAGAGCATCACCAATCTCGGCGAACTCCCTATCGTATGAGTGTGCCTAAATTGGACCGAGCTGAAATGCAAAATTTTTAGGAATTATTGATAAGGGGGTACATACGACTCAAAGGTGTCACCGTGGGGAGCACCTCGTATTATTCGTTAGGAAAAGGATGGAACCATGCGCATGTGCATGGATTATCGATGCTTAAATAAGTCGATTGTTAAGAACAGTATCCCTTACCCCGTATTGATGACCTCGTTCGATCGTAAGGGGCCACTGTAGCCTCAAAGATTGATTTGCGGTATGTATAATACCGATCGTAATTAAGGATGAAGATATACAATAAATCGTCATGACAAGGTACGACCACTATGAATTCGTGGTATTACCTTGTTTAACTAATGCACCAAACCTAATTTCCTCATGAGACCGATGCATAGTGTTTTTTCACCCCTATCCGGACAATTTCTGCTAATCTTCATTGATGACATACTGATCTATTCAAAGAATGCGAAGGAACACAAGGAGCATTTGCATGGTACCGGAATTGTTAAGGAAACACCAACATATGCAAATTCAAGAAATGCGATTTCTTCAAAGAAGAGATACAAAGATTCGGACATGTAATATCTACATGGGTATAGTGGTAGACCCGAAGAAAATAAAAACTATCATGGAATGGAAGGTGCCACGTGAGTGTGCGTATACGATTTATTTATGGGCCTCGCTGTGGCCTATTATCGGCGATTTATAAAAGGATTTTCGAAGACAGTTTTTCCCATCACTTATTTACAAAGAAAAGGAAAATTTTCAGATGGACAAAAGAATGTCGTGGAGAGTTTCCAAAGATTGAAGGCGTTTATTGACAACAGCATTCGTGTTAAGTGTAGCTGATCCGTGATATGAATTCAGGTCTCAGCGTACGCATGCAAAGAAGGAGTTGGGGTTGTATTATCACAAGAAGGGAAGGTGATCACATACGAATCCCGGGCCAAAAGATCATGAGCGCCGATATTCACCACGACTTGAGCCGACCGTGTTGTGCACGCTCTCCGAGCATGGGAGAATGGCTTTATCGGGAAAGAGATTTGTATTGAAGATCGATCATAGTAGTTTAACCAACTATTTTAAATGTCGTATTTAAACTCCCGACAAGCCGCATGGAATGCTTCCGAGCGAGTTTGATATAGATTTGTAGCATGTAAAAGGTAAAGAGTAAATGGTGGTAGCGATGCATTGAGCGTTAAAACCGCACGGTGTTTATGAGTTATATGTTAACCAAATTGAGATCGCATTTCCCAGGATCAAACTGAATGGAAGCGTACAAGGATCCCGAATATAAATATTTGTGGCAAAGAAACACAGCACCTCAAGGCCAAGGTGGACATGGAGAATTATGAGATCAACCAAGATGGGTTGTTGGTTTTCAAAAGAGGATAGTTATTCCAACCGAATGGAATTAAAAACCATGATACTAGGGATGAATATCATAGAAGCAATTATGTGGACACCCAGGATATCAAAAGATACGACAGCTATAAGGAAGGACTACTCTGGCCGTCAGAATAAGGATATTGCAAGCTATCTAACCAAGTGTTTAGAATGTCAAAGAAGTGAAAGTAGAACATAGGCACTAACAGGGGCTTGCACTCTATACCCATTCCCCGAATGGAAATGGGAGGTGATTTCATTGGATTTTATCACCGGATTACCAAAATCGGAAATGAGGTAATGATTCCATAATGGTAGTTGTGGATAGGCTGGCAAGTCAAGACATTTACACTGGTCTAATCCACCTATAAGACAGCTGCGTATAGCAGATTTATTTATGCGGAAATTTTCGACCGCATGGCATTCCTAAGACCGTTATCTCGTACAGAGATGTAAAATTTACATCACTTTTCCGGAAAGCGCCTGCTAGCAGGATTAGAACATGTACATTTTTTAGTACCGCATATCACTCCGCAAACGGACGGCCAAACAATTCAGTAAATAAAATAATCGGAAGACATGCTACATGTCATGCAGCAACCAATTAAATGGGAGGAGTATCTACACTTGATAGAATTTTCCTACAATAACGGTTACCAAGAATCATTAAGGATGAGTCCGTTTCGAGGTGCAATTAGTATGGAGTGTAAAGGTGACTCCCATTAATTGGAGCAAGTTCTTAGAATAGGCTCATGCTAGGACCGGATATGCTAGCGTAATGTGGAGGCAAAGAGGTGAAGTGAAGATTCGACAGAATTCGAAGACAAAAAGATGTGCGTAAAGTGTACGTGATAAAAAGAGGTCATATCGGGAATATGAAGTTGGAGACCACGTGTATGTCGAATTAAACCCAAGAAGAGTACATTGAGATGGACACCGGTGCGAAGTTGGCACCTCGATTCCGTGGTCCCTTCAAATATTGGAAAGAGTAGGACCGTGGCATACCGCCACTCTTCCTAATCACATTCGGCATAACGTTCTTCATGTATCGTTATTGAAACGATATATTCATGATCCAAGACATATTATCCACTTAACACATGTAGTGGGTGAGCATAAGGATTAGAATAGCATGAAGTTAAAATATTTATAAAATTAACGCTCGTGCTTTTAGCAGTAGAACCTGACGGAGAATTTCTCGGTCGAGCCCCCACAAGATAATCGACCGGAGGGAAATCATGTCAGAAACGAGCTATCGCCTGTGTTAAAGTGCAATGAGGCACTTCGGACTCGCAGGAGGCCACCTCGGGAGGACAGGAGCTTTGTCCATGAATCATATCCCGAATTTTTGGCTAATTAAAGTAAGAACACCAGGGACTCGTGTTCTCTCCGCAGGGGGAACCTAACCACCCATGAAGGGTAATAAATGATTAACTCTTATTAGTTAAGAGTTAAATTATGATTATAGTTTTATCCGTTAAGTGAATATTTGAACAAATCAATTTTGGATATTAAATAAAGAGTTACTCAGAAACTAGTTGCCGAGTAAATTTGATGGTAAAAATAAATCAAGAACTCGAGTTGGTTTACCGTAGTAACCGTCCTACGCTTATCCAAAGAGGAAAACTTCCGGAAGAAAGGAGGATTTCCAAGGGAGTTTGGGGTTCTTCATCCCGAGAGAGGAAGAAAGAAAGAACAACTGCTTTGACCGAAAAGAGGAAATTTTCGTAAGACAAAACTGGCGATCGGGTTGGAGAGCTAGACCGGATTGCCCAAGTCCTCCCCTGCACTCCGCCTCATCGGGAGTTGGAGAGTGGACCTGATTGTCCCGAGTCTCTCCTCTTAACCTAGGACGCTCCAGACTTGAAGCCTTGGGGAGAGTAGTGGGACGGGGACCGCCCAAAACATGAAGGAGGAAACGTGAACCACTGCTCAAATCAAATTTCAGCGAGTAAGACTCTCGTTGACCTTGTCTTCTCGCAAGGTAGGAACGAACTCGTTATTTCGGCTATTGTACAATATCGTTATGAAGATCTCAGGTAAAAATATTGTTTTGTTTCTATTTCACTTCCGGACTTGTCGGATTAACGAATAAATTGTTAGATGAATACCCTAGAATTTATTTTATTGTTTGGTCGGGTTGTTACTTTGGTAAAGCAGAAAATATTAGAAAGAGAGCCCGAAATTAAATTTACCGAAAGACCGTTAATCCCAAGCCGGAGGTCCGTAGCCAGAGATTGGTCGTTCTTCTCTATGATACTTACACGGACGATGGGCGGTCCGGACGCCATACAAATGACAAGAAACTTCTACCGAATAGGAAAATTATGAACAAGATCTAGAGGTCAAAATTCAGATAATCCATTAAAACAAGATAGCAAACAACAAATTTCAAACTCCAGGAGATATGTCGTATACACAAAACAGAAATATGAAAACTAACAACCGTAGAATACGACATCGAAGCATTATAATGCTAAGCCGTACGTTAGTCAAACTCGAAAGACGCATATAAACAATATCTTTACGTCCAACTACAACACGACATTCAAAACCCGAGATGGAATTGACCCAGAACAATTACCGAGTATGTATTCAAATAAACTAGCCTTTAGTTAATGAAAATAGAGAAGCGGCAGAGTAGTTATCCATACAAAACCACAGACCGTAATAGGCATTAAAAGGAATAAAGATTAATCCGATCGTTTAGCAGCAAGTATGCTTTCAATAAAGACTCGTTGAAGAAGATAGAGAAACCTTAAACTCGGGCATGTATTTATACATTTAGGGGCGCTAAGCAGAACAGACCCGGCCATATAGTTCCCGAAGCAACATGCACAAAGCTCGTCTAAAATAAAGAAGAACTGAAAATTCTAAAACAGACAGAAGCCCACGAGGAGCTTGCCATATCCGTCGGGCCCGAGGCCGTGGACCGGGCAAATTCCTCGAACAAATAAAATCGATGGTTTTTTAGACCACCCCCGTGTTGTATTTCAACTCCAATAAATACAAAAAAATATAGTAGTTCCCTTTCCATCATCGTGTACCGTAGGTCACGCGAGAACCTCGGCTGTCTAGCCATTTGGATGCAGGAGGAACTTGAGCGTTCAGCGCATAATCGGAGCAATCACGAACCTATTCACACAGAGCAAAACCCCGTTAGTTTATGAAATTAAGTCACAAGAAACAAAAAAAAAAAAAGCAAAACTAAGAACGCCGCAGAGAAAGGATACTCCGGAAGTTTCTTGTGAACATTTGCATTGATATTTATCCTGCTCATGTCGCCAAAGAATCCAAACAAGCATGAAACGGTAAACTCAGGACAGTAGGACAGACTTCCAAGAGGTGTGACAATTCCAAGTTAAACCGTGAACAAACCTAATGCAAAAACAAAAACATTATCATTTGGCCGAATTCCAAATCCAACTCCGAGAAGCAAGAATTCCGCATAAACTCTATGGAAGAGAGAAAACAGAGGCATATCACGTACATGTGTTCAAGAAAAGGGACCGAATGGGTCACTTCCGTAACAATTCGACTAGCAAACATAGCCACACTCATTTCCGTCGTTAAAGAATCGATGTTTCCTAACCCTCGTTTTAAAATGAAAGAATGAATGAGTGAAACGGTTATGACCCCAAGGTCATAGCAAACCCTAAACCTCAGGTACCGTAGGATCGAGTTACATTTTATCACTGTATCTCATGCCACGTTTGGATGGGGTTATAACAATTTATCCATTTAAATGCTCACACAACATCCCATCAAATTCGAGAAATTATACGTATTGAGTTATGGGTTATTCAATAGGAAGAAAGACAGTAGAGTTAACCAAAATCGAAGGACACAAAAATCAACGGAAATATTAAACAATGTAACCGTATTCGTAGCACGGCATAAGTCCTAACCATAATTCAATCGATGTAAATACATATGTAATCGACAAGTTCCGTAGTCCGTAAAATAGAGTAATATTATTATTTTTATGGTAATAACATAGATTGCAACCCAATATGGTATGATGGTAAATTTTTTTTTTATGCTCATAGTGATGAATGTGACAAATATATATATATATATATATATATATGATGAATTGATTGTATATTAATTCTGAAAATAATGATTTCATGCTTGAACTTTAAAATCGAGCAAAGATTCTAGGCTCAATGGAATCTACGAACTTGATGTAATACTTTGTAAAATAAACAACTTATAGCATCAAAACAATCAATGTAAATAGTTTGCAATAGAGTAATTTCTTCATTATAAACTATTTTTACCATAATCTTATTTTACACATTTTTACTATTAAAATATGGTAATCATTTAACACAAGAATATCTATAAATTATGAGTAATTTTTCAATAGCATGATGTAAAAATTCACCGAAATGGGAGGGAGAATGTAAATACAAAATAACGAGTGACAAATATTTCAATGGTGGGAACCTAAAGATTAGTGTATATGGATATATAAACATAGTATACTAATACAGATTTTATTATAAGGTGACCTTAAAATGTATGAAATTAAAACTAGAAACAAATAATTTTAGTCTTAGTTTGTGGTTTCACTAAAGAGGGATAACGAAGAGATAGGAGAAAAGAAACCATATAGAAAACAAAGCATACATGTTTTTGTTGTTCAAACATTCTTGTTGGTAGAGATCAATGAAGATATGAGATATTGAAGTAATAGTTGAGTAAAATGAGAATAACTAGTTCCATATATAAATTTGAAAATTAATATCTTGGACTAATATCATATGTTTAATAGCCAAAGACACTATAGAAATAGAAATTGATACAAGAGTATTGAAATTCATATGATCCAAGAAGGGTAAAATAATATCAATTATATCTAGGAAAATAATTGTAATCAGAAATGGTACTTACCCAGACATAATCTACCAATATGATTCACAAGTCCAAACACACACACACACACACACATAATTTTTGTCATTTACAAAGTGTACATTATATACCAAAATATGAAGACAATAAATTGACATCGATCATTTTCTTACAGACTAGAAGGACTCAAGTTGTTTTCTTGGAACTTTAAATGTATAAAGAAACTATGAAGAGAGAGAGGCCGACTCTTCATGAGGAAACATTTCTTCAAGTTCCACGTTTAAAGAGAGAGTTTTCATTTCTAGGACTTTGGTTTATCCCTATGCTTAATAAATCAAGACTTAAAATGAATCCACGCTATGTTGAACCCCACCAAATAAGTTTTGACCAATGTTTTTACAAGATTGCAAAGATTAAAAAAAGGTCACTCAATGTGCAAATATTTTATTCAACTTCTGAAATATTAGGGGTTAACTTTCACGCCCAAATTCCATGTTAAATATTTAGTCCCATTAACGTTTCTCATTTACGACCTTCGTAAGTCCACATTGAATTTTTGTAGAGCTAAAAATGTGTATGACATTTTTTATTGTCGTGATTAAATTTGTTCCCAGTGTTTTATTTAAAACAATCAATCATTTTCTTCTCTAAGTCTTAGTTGATTTCACATGTAGTATTTTATGATTTTTAGTATTTTCATAGGTTTCTGCTATAGTTTTCTAAAAACATTTTTTGAATTGGTTTCATAGAGTCATATATCCCCAAGTTGAGTGATCTCACCAACTCTCAAAGATAAGTATGTTATTCTTTTGCTGTTTAGTTTCCTACTTATCTATTTTTTTTTTATATTAAATACGAAATTGCTACTTATATTTCAATTTTTCTTGATGAAAGAAAAGTTCAGTTTCTATGATCAAGAGATCATGTCCAACTAAAAAAAAAAAACAAAAAATGGAAATGTTAGAAATGGCTGGGAGGCATGGTGGAACCACCTAAAAGGTCTCCCTGGGTTGTGATTCTCAAAAGCCATGAACGAGACGCAAATCCGATGTCGTATGTGAAAGTTATTGGAGGTTTGAGTCGGTCTTAGTAACCTCCAAAACAAGACTTTGTGACCAAATGAATTTTCCATTTAAAAAAAAAAAAAAAAAATTGTATGGAAAAATTTATTTTTTATAAGGTTTTATTGCCTATCATAGGGTGCCACAATGGCCCAGTTGCCCACGCTGTCTCATGCCAGGTTGAAAAGGTTATGTGTGACCGATGTAAGGAGGGTTTCCAACCTCACCCGACTCTGGGGCAGCCACCCACCAACACGGCAAAGGAAAATGAGTTTGCACAAAGGTGAGCTCAAGGGCATGCAAACGAGAGTCGGGTCATTGAAGGTGTAAACTCGCAGCTTGGGCAATCATGAATGCACATGGCATACGCAGCGAGCGGCAAAGAAAGATATGCAGAAGCTTCCTTAGGCTTAAGCTCACTGCCATGAGATCGGCGTTATGACCTCTAGGCTTAACGCCATTGAAAATCGGCGGAGATTTGGGCTAGCCTTCTATGGAGGTAGCCTCGTTGCATGTGACCGTTCTCAAGGTGGGATCCATCAGCGGAGTTTTAAACCTTATCCGGCCAAACATTATCCGCCAAAGTTTTTGCATGTGAACACGACTTCAACAGATAGTCGATTCAATGTTATCCTTGGAATTAGTGCATGGTTCCATCATTTATGTCTTCCCCGCCTATTCTCGTGGAGTTAACTAGAGTTCCTCCCGTTTTGGAGGAGCTTTTCTAGTGCCATCGGGCAAATCTTGCTCGTCATAATCCTCTCAATTTTCGACCAAACAAGATGAAATTTAGTCAATTTTGCTCGGAGAACTTTGAAGAGTTTGGACATGTCGCGCAGAAAAAAAAAAGGTGTTCTTCAACCATTTTTACTTCAGCGAAGAGAAAGAGCCATCAGGGCCATGAGGAGATGGAGTTGTATTGGGTTGTACTTCAATCGTTTAAGATTAAACAAAAGACATTTTTAGCTTATTTCTATTTTCCTAAGTCAAATTCACATCTTTTTTTTTTTTTTCATGTTTAGGCATAATTTCTACTATGTAACCATTTTGAGCAAATTAATAGAGCAAGGACATACCATTGGGAGCCTTGGACCGACAGATGTAGCCCAAGAGGGGTGAATTGCCTCATCATTTTAATGTGTTGGGTGGTATGGTGAAGTATTTGCCGTTTGTTTCCTCGTTGTTATTTGTTAAACAATAAATTTAATTAACAACCATCACACATAAAATCGGGAAACATTACCAAAACTACTTTTTTTTTTAACTTCTGGTCATCTAGAATACTTTTCACACTAAATTATATGGAAATGGATAATTTTCATAGCATTACAAATAGTTCCATTTTCGTATCACTCTACTATCGCAGGGCTAGATTTTTTAATCGCATTTGTTCTCGTGCAAACATACGATGACTATTTGCAAGTTTTTGATGCTTACTAGGCCTAACTCTCAAGAGGGGGGAAGGACAATTGGTTAGAGCACAAAATAATCAACCAAGGAGGACCAAAGAGCAAGAACTCCACCTTCTAATTTACCTCCAAGAGCCATAGAAGAAGCTCAAGCATGTCTTCAAGAGAAGGAGAAGTTCTCGAAGACATTGATCCTAAAGAAGAAAAATGTGGGTATTTCGAAAGGCTTTGCTAGGGACATGTTCGAGATGGTGAGGATACTCTACCAAGAAAGGAATGATAGGCTTGTAGGAGAATGGCTCAGACACTAGAAATAAGGAAAGTGTCTTCAGAGGAAAGAAAAGTGATGACAAGTCGCAAAGGAATGGAGGATGATGATCCACCATCCCCATCTTCATCCCTTCCTCTAGATCGTCATCCTCTACTTCCTTGAATCGATCTCACAAGTCTAAAACCATTGGTAAAAGTCCATTTTTTTAAAGCTTGATGTGAAATTTGAGTTGCCTATGTTTAATAGTGAGGTCAATGTAGAGAAACTTGTCAATTAGATAAGACAAATGGAAGTTTATTTCGAGGATACAAAAACCTTCATGAAGACAACACCAAGATTTAGTTAGCCTCTTTGAGAATGAAGGGAGAAGAATTGGTATGGTGGGAATACAAGACCAAGGATGAAATCAAAAAAATGGTAAGATCACTTTATCATGGGCTGGATTTATTTCTACAATTAAACATAAATTTTATCCACTAATTGATATACTTACACAATTAGCCTTAATTGGTTTTCAAAGGGAGAGGTTCTTCAGAGGAAAGAAAAGTGACACAAGTCAAAGAAAGGACATGGAGGAAATGATGATCCACCATCCCCATCTTCATCCTCTTCTCTAGATCGTCATCCTCTTCTACTTCCTTGAATCGATCTCTACAAGTCTAAAACCATTGGTAAAAGTCCATTTTTAAAGTTTCGATGTGAAACTTAGTTGCCTATGTTTAATAGTGAGGAAATGCAGAGAAACTTGTCAATTAGATAAGATGAAGCTTGAATTTTATTTGAGGATACAAAATCTTCATGAAGACAACACCAATATTTAGTTAGCCTCTTTGAGAATGAAGGGAGAAGAATTGGTATGGTGGGTTGCCACTGTGGATGAAATCAAAAAAATGGTAAGATCACTTTATCATGGGTCGGATTTATTTCTACAATTAAACAGTAAATTTTATCCATTAGCTCATTTACAAAAGGGTATCATGAATTGGTAAAGTTTTAGACAACTTAAGGGACAAAGGCTCAAGATTACACTGTGAGCTAGATGAAAGGCTTTAATACTTGGAATTGATTTGCATAGCCAAGAGAATTTGCTGAAATATATTGGTGGTTTACACAACCTGCCTTATACATACTATCCTTATGTTTAATCCTACTAGTCTAGATGAGGTTTGTGTCCAAGCCACGCATTTATAGGCTAGAGGAAAACAATATTTTTATGGGAATGGGGACAGTGAATTTAAAGGCAAAGGAAGAAAAAGAAATGCAAACTCTAGAAAGAAAAATAAAAATTCCTCTATAAAAATTGTTCCAAAACAAGCCACGATGAAGACCATTGCTTGAAACTTCACATGGAGTTAAAACCAAAAATTCGTAACCAAAGAAAGGCCAAAGAAAAGGGGAAAATGGTTGCAATAGTCGAACAAGACTTAGTGGTCCGAATTAGAGATGAAACTAAAAGACAGCTAAAGGTACTAAAGAAAATAAAGGGGAAAGATATTGTAAAAGAAACAAATCCCAAGCTCTATCACTTTAAACTATCACATAGAAGCTCCAAATGAAGAGAGGAGGATTGAGTTGTTTCATGTGAGGATAATTTCTAAAAACATTATACAAATATGTACACACTATTTGGAGCAAAGGTTCACAAGTAAATCTCATCTCAAAAAGACTATCAAGAAGTCGAAACTTGAGACAATTCCACATCTAAAGCCATATCCACTTGGTTGGACTTTAAAAGGGTGCTAATTTACAAGTTTCAAGGAAGGCGTATGTTGCGCTCGCCTATAATGTACCTCATTATGTTGACAGTATTGAATTAGATGTAGTACTTCATGACATTATTATGTGTGTCACAGACGTATGAAAAAAGTAGGATTCTCTCCATCGCCATGAGAATGTTAGTCATTTATTCAAGATGTCAAGGAGCAGGTTCGATTGCACATCGAAAGAAGCTAGAATCTTCTTTAATGAATGTAGGGCAATTGAAAAGGCTTGTCACAAAAGTCAAAATTTGACTTTGTTGATGATGAAGCAAAAGATTTTGGTGTTATGTCCTTTTCATGTTATTGCTGATGTAAATGATGAAATGTTTCAACAAAGGTGTCGTCTTTGGAAGAAGAAGACAAGATGTTGCAGAAGTGTCATTGGTGTCGATCGGTGAAGAGAACAAAGTGGCGAAGAAAAGTGGTGAAAGAATCCGAGAAAGGGAAAAGCATGCAAGAAAATAGGCACAATGTTCAAAGATGGATCAGCTGTTTCAGAATGGCGGAGTACTATGGCTGAGGAAACTTCTGTCGAATCTACACATACATGGCTCATTCGCAAAAAATCACCATAGGGAGAGCTATGGTGAATCTTATATTTAGCTTCCTTGGAAGGTAGACCATTGTAGGTAGTACGTTTTCCGCAAATTTTAATTGTTGTCCTACAAATTTCGAAAAATTTGCATCATGACACAGTCAAGGTTAGCAACACTGGTCAAGAGATTCAAGGAAGACTTCGTTGTCTACAATAAAGAGTGAGAATCAATCTTCATCTTCACTTTCTATAATTTAGAGAGCTTTTGGGGTCCAAAACTACTTTACTGGGAGGTGTGATCAGAGATCATGTCAAATTGAAAAAAAAAAATGCTTTAAAATTGAAATGCCTTAAATGGTTATGTACTAAAATTATCGAAAAGGTTTCATCGCTACTTTCATTCTAGTGCCATGAACGAGACTCAAATCCGATGTAGTATGTGAAAGTTAATCAAAGTTTGAATTCATCTATGACCTCCAAAATAAGACTTTTAACCAAAGGAATTTGTCATTTCAAAAAAAAAAAAAAAACTTTATACGACAATTTTTTTTTTTAATAAGATTTTTATTGGCCTATCGTAGGAAAGTACGTGGCCCTGTGCCATATGTTGAAAAGTTCTATTTAAAATTTTGGAGGGCATGACGATCGAACCGTTGACACAACTCGTCAGTTATGGCCGACCCGACCAACACAAATAGGAAATGAGCTGTATAGTGGGCTAGGGTCGAGCGGCATGTAAGCACGAGTCGGGTTGTTGAAGGTGTAAATGTGTAATGTAGCACGTGAACGACTATTCGAGTCGTGAGTTGTAATGGGCGGAGAAAAGACATGGCTGGGCTCCGTGCTTAGTCCCATCATCATGGGACCGACAAACATGACCCTCGGGCTTAATGCCATTGCAAACCAGCGTAGAGTTGGCCAGCTCCCATGGAGCTATCCCCTCATCGCATGTGACCGCTTCCCTGTGAACGAGGGCGTTTCCGTTATAAAAACTTATCCGTCAGCATTAACCGCTCAAGATTCCGCATGTGAACACAACTTCAACCGATAGTTAGCATTCAATGTTATCCTTAAATTAGTGCATGGTTCTACCATTTCTTTCTGCTTGCCTATTTTGGGTGGAGTTAATCGGAGTTCCTCCGCTTTGGAGGAGGTTTTCTAGTGCCATCGGGAAAAATCTTGTTTGGGTCATAAATTTTCAATTTTCGACCAAAAAAGATGAAAGTTTAGTCAATTTTGGGTTTTTGGAGCATTATGAAGAGTTTGGAATAGGTTTCGTAGCCACGTCAGAGAAGTTCTTCAAACTATTTTTGCTTCTTGTGGAAGAGAAAATAGCTAATAGGGGACACTGTGTGAGATGAGCCGTATTGGGTTGTACTTTAGTGTTTAAGGTGAAACAAAAGCCATTTTTACCTCGTTTATATCTTCTAAAGTCAAATTCAGCTTTTTGTTGCCCGTTTAGGCATATTTTTCAATCGTGTAAGGATTTCCTATGTGCGTTAAAAGAGTAAGGACATACCATCGGGGAGCCTTGGACCGACGCATGAAAACAAGAGGGTGAATTGCCCCTTCGCTTGATGTGTTATGATATGGTGAAGTTTTACTTGTTGTATATTTCTGTTGTTATATGTTAAACAGTAAATTTAATTAACAAATCCTCACATATAAACTCGGAAACATTATCAAAACTATTTTGTTTAACTCATAAGTCATGGAGAATAATTAGATCACTAAATTATATGGAAATGGATACTTTGCATAGCATTACAAATAGTTCCATTTTCAGATCACTTCCCATCAATGACTATGACAAATATTTGGAACTATAAGGTTTTTCATGTAACAAAGGTATGCCTTAAGCTGCTAATGTAATGAATGAATACCCAGGCATATTGATTTTAAGAGTTGTACCTATGCATCATTTAGTGAATGATATGTCAAGGATTTGGAATTGGGATTGATAAATTCACATTTCAACAAATACTGCAATCATCGTGTTCTCTATTAGTCGTTGTAACCATGTATTGAATATACGCACATGAGAGTCAAACCTGCTGACACATCTAGAAAATAGTCAACGTTGAGGCATGGTTGTCCTAGTATGATTTGGATTATTTGTATGGTATATATCTTGGAGTTTTTATCTTAAAACAAAAATTGTGTGAGGGGTTCATCTATATGGTGTATGTTGTAACACTTAACCATCGCCATGAATAAACACCGGTAGCACCCACATGCACATTGAATTTTTTTCAGAGGAAGGACAAAGCACATGCTTTTTCAACCGTAGGTGCTCACGAAATATTAGAAAATATATTACCCGGCCTTACTTGATTATTTCTTTACCCATCGCATTGACCCACCTCTTGTCATTGCTGCTCGCAATGCATACACTCTTGCTTTTTCCGAAACTTAAGTTTCTCGTCGTATGCGATACTCCGTGGGACCCACTATACCTCGCCGCATTACCAATCTACCCAAAAACCTTTGTTTTCGCTTTGTTTCTTACCTTTCGCCTATTTCGACGTCCCGCCGTTTAATCATCCGCATACCTCACTTCACATATTCAAACGTTAACTTTAAGCCCCCACCCAAACCTTGCGGTGTTGCGATGTGACATCATCATCGAACATCACAAATTATAACTATCACATCTAGCAAAAATTCACCATTTTCCTTTTAGCGCACCCACATACCGCACTTCGCACTTTTTATGCTTTACCTTTTTTGATCACTCCCCCAACTTCGCACTTCTCGTATGTTTGCGATACCTTTTTAGCGCCGCAAGTTATTTGATTTAAGTTGCAATATGATTGCAAATCGCATACCGTAAGCCCACGAGGATAATGCTCATAATTAAAATACTTAAGTTGTGAGATAGTGCCATCGTACATGTCGCAATCGCAAGAACTTAAGGTTTCGTATTGTGCGAATTAAAAGTTAAAATCAACATGATTAATATTAAAATGAGAAGCAAAACTATCATGGACTATGTATTACCGATTATCAAGACAATAGGACCGCCGAGTTATACATAAAGTCTCATAACTATTATAGAGTCCTTTATAACACAAGAGGTGAAATAAGTCCTCAACTATTACAGTCGAATGATAAAAGATTTACATTCAAAATCCATTTCAAGACATAGTTCAGAATGAGTATAATGAAAATTATAAAATAGGATAACCTCTATATTCCATAAACAAACCGGATCATATCCGTATTTATGCCGATACGTAGATAAGAAAATCCCAAGATATGACTGGACCAACCTAAAAGGAAAGAGTCCATTTCAATTGTTGAACAGAAAATGGGGTAATAGTTGTACCTATGTAACATGTATACAATAAATTAGTTAAGACTATAAGCATCACATAAATGAAATATTGAAATTTAAATAGTATTATAAAAACTACACGATTACCCGAGAGGAAACATGATGAGTTATCTGCATGCAGGGGAAAATAAATAATTATCAAAAGTCAAGTTTGAGTATATAAAGTAAATAGCAATAAGTTAAATTACTATTTGCTAACTCAACCAAATATCCCAAAGATTATTATGATAAATTCCCATTTGGAGTCATGGAATTTTTACTGTAAAAAGTGAAGTGAAGTGAAATTCTCGACAACAATGAAAACAAAATAATGAAATGAACAATAGTTTGTTCATCCAAGTAAATGAGGAAAACGAAGACTTCGTAGGAATCTCATTTATGAACGAATCCAAACCAAGGATTTGGATTCCAAATGACTTTAGTTCCAAAATAAAAGAGAAATCAAGATTTCTCATAACAACATGAGAAATGACTTCATAAATACTAAGGAAAGTATACATGTTTATCCACATAAACTTTAAACACGAATTTTCCGAAAAGACATGATTCAAGAATTATGCAAAAATACCGTAAAATTGTAAACTGCAATAAGAGATAATGGAATGGGATTGATTACGTGTGGAATATACGTTGCATTCAACATTGCGATGGGAATCGTAGATAAATATCTCTCGGTCTCGTATTTTTCCTTCATTAAGATGCCGATCTATGTCGTTGTTCCTATCAAAAAGGGACAAATAAAATTCTTCATAAATTAAAACGATTTCACAATAAGAATTATAATAATTTGACTAATTTTGAATTCTATCCCTAAGTAAACAAAACTCTCTAACATCACATGGAAATCCCAGAACTCAAACACCGGGTATTTAACAAGATACACCGTCAAGAAATTATATTTCACAATTTCCTACCACTTAACAGAGGAAGTACAAATCGAACTCATAAATTGGAAAACACTGGCTCAGACGCTAGAATTACCTCGTTTCATTCAAACAATAAAACTTCGAACTAGCAAATTTCATCGAGAAATGGCATATCTTTGTCGTATTCTCGACAAAACATAGTGAATCGATTTAATAAGAAATATAATAATCACAATCGTGAGTCAAAATCCTAATCTCGGTTATGCCACATAGAGGAGAATTTCAAAATAGGGATTTACATGTGGTTTTAAAACCGGAAAGGTGTTTACCGTGCTGACTACAACATGAGCCACGACCTCAACGTCAGTGTGTCTAGTCAAAAAATGCAAACACTTAGCTCTCCATCCAAATGCTCAAATGTGCGTTTAAATATAAACCACGAGAGTGAAAATCCTTGAGATAATATCAGTGAAGATTTCACTCGACCAAGTGTGAAGGTTGTCTCCATATGCTAACCGACTATTCTTCCGCAGCATATGAAATGAGCCTCACTGCTCATAAAATCAATGGAGAATACATCGCGAAGTATGAATTTCAGGAAGGTGTGAAAAGGCTGAGTTGGAATGCGTTAGACAGAAATGGTAAGTGGAAATGAGACTGAGTCTAAAGAGGAAGACATTTATGAGATTTGAAAACCATAATAGAAAATCAATCATACACCTCTTTGTGTACGATAGCTGGAAGAATGTGACTTCCTTGTTTATAAAAGCACGTAATACGAGAGACCATGTGATATGGCAAGTTCAAATTAAATACCAAAAATCTCGAGAAATATATTGTGTACAGTGGTGGCTGTAATTTGTATACAGATCATTAAGACCATATATGTTCAAACTGAATGCCACCAAGGTTGCGGGACTTGTTGGGCTTGACGTGGAGTATCCCAAGATGGAGTGATAACTCTACAACCTGACACGTAGGGTTAACCATTGAAGTCGTAAAACTAATATGAGAGATATTTTGCGAAGTTTTGTGTTCTTTCACATTGAATGACAGTAGAAGAAAGACAACGACTTTAATAAATGGGGGTATATGTGTCAATGGTTTAAATATTGCTATATATACATTGCCAAAGAGTAAGTGAAGCATATGGTGTTTGTGGCATCAAATATGCAATCATGTTTAGCGTTTAGTAATAACATATAGGATTATTAATAACATATATTTATGTTGTTATTACTGCCTTTTTTAATTAAATTGATTAACTAAAATAGATGGTATAGACCAACAAGTGTCATTTGATGTGAGTTATGTTCTTTTGTGTTTGTGATATGGATAAGTAGTGATATTGGCACATGGTATTGTAGCAAAGCTTATTTGAACATCCGTATCATCCATGTAAAATAGAGTAAATTTCATGATCAAGAAGCTTATTAAATATATATGTTTAAATCGTATATTGTTCTTTCATAATTACAATAATAATGATGATGATAATAATTTAAAATAAAGTCTCAAATTAATTAGTTTTTATGATTTCCTTAGTTGTAGTTATGGTGACATGTATTAATTTAACTAGTAAAAAAATATTAGCAATAGATAATATCTAAGTTTTGATGAAAAAGAAAATGAATATGGATTTAATAAACTTGAAATAGGACATATAATATTTTTTTGAGTTGAAATTTAGAGTTAATCTTGTAATAATGTGTCTTTTCTTACCATGAAGAGGATGATTATGATGATGGTATGTATTTATGAAGATGATTAATAGATAATGTGACTTTTCCGTTATTGATGAAGAGAGAGGATGATAATAATCTGTGGAATGTATTTATGATGACCGAATGGGAGAGTTTTTAATATACATTTCGCTTAAATAAATTTAATATGTAAAAACATAAAAATGATAGATAATAATTCTTTTGAAAATTTTAGGAAAAAAAAAATTGACAACTAGAACATTAAATTTTGAGTTTAGCAAAGAACATTGGTAAATACTGTTTAAAATTGTAAATGTGAGGATGTAAAAGTGCAAACTCATAAATATGTAATCAATAAAATAATGTACTTTATTTTAGCAACAAATAATTTAAATTTTCATTTTAGCAAATAAATTTTCATTTTCATTTTCGTCCTTAACCTCGCTGAAAACGTCTCTGCTAATCGTCGAACATCAATGTTTGCATGCGACGCGCCTTCAAGCAATTGGGTTCTGCTCGCTTGCGTCAACCCACAAAAGTTGCGGTCCTCTTAACAATCGCTCTACATCGCACTACAACATAAAGGGGGGTATTAAGACAATATTTAAGACAATTTTGGGGTAAATTGTCTTAAATTGAGACAAAATAAAACTTGTGTATTGTCTTAAATATTGTCTTTAAGCGGGTGTCTCAAATTAAATCGTCTTAAAATTAAATCAAGCCTTAAAATATTGTCTCTATAGAGACAATATATAACACAAGCATTTTGTTCTCCAAAGACAATTTCATTTTTGTCTCTCCAAAGACAGTTTACTGTCTCTTATGAGACAATTTCATTTGTCTTTCCAAAGACAATAGTTGGAATTTGTCCTGATTCATCTATTGTCTCTCTAGAGACAATATAAAACAATGAATCCGTAAATATTCAACCATTAAAATAAATCAATATAAAATTATTTATTAAAAAATCTACAATATCATTTAACAATTTATGTTAGGCACAAGCAACCTAACCACCAACCTCCCCATGTATGTGTGCTCTTCCATTGAGCTAGCAATTCTTTAAACAATTATGTGAGTTATGGCAGCCTGAAATTGTATAATAGGCATTGATTTTTAAAAAATGTTCAACACATAATGGCATACCTTGTAAAATATATAATCATGCAAGCCCCTATTTTTAACTTAATAAAAAATAAATCAATGGAGTTAGCCCACCGTGACACCTTGTAGCTTGGCTTGCACAAAAATGTACCTTTGTAGGTAAAGTTACCTTCGATGTTAAAATTGGCATCACCGTAGCATCTTCTAAGATAAAGTGTCCGCTAGAGTTTCTTTCTAAACCCAAATCTCACAAATGTATCTAACAGCTTCTAGAGTAGGGTTTCGCTTTTTTGGGCTTTTTTTGTGATCCAAAGATAGATTCTCGTATTAATATCTTAAAAAAATGGTTACATTCATCACCGTAAGGGTCCCGTCAAAGGTGAAACCGTACAATTTTTAAAGCTCAACACTATGTCGTCTCGAGAAAGTCCAAATGTATCCGCTATAACCTAAGACCTTTTGCAAATCATATCTATACCGTACAAACATCAATACTAACAAGTAAAACCGTAAAGCAACCGGAGCTATCCAATAAACTTTACCATATTTTTCCCTATCTTATAATAAATTAAATTAATACTACTATAATTAAGAATTGTATTATTTACTCGTCCACTAATAAAAGAGAGAAAATAATCGAAATTGAACCATGTGAATCCCGATTATTATTGAGATAATCCAACTCGACTTTTGTGCACAAATTTCGCTTCTCAACGTATTTTTTTAGTTTTATAAAAACTCGTGTGATTTCAGTGTATCAATATGTATTGACTCCAAATATAATGGAAGTCTTCTCAAAAAGGTTTTTTTTTTTCAAGAGAAAAAGTTAACAAGAAAAAAAGTTGTTACATTTTTAATGATAAAGATGATTCCGGGTTCCTATGTGTAACAATAAATGCGTGTTGAGAGAAAATTCAAGTAGTGCAAGAGAAGGGGAATCATGGAGACTACTCCGCCGAATCCTAGAAAAAAAAACTTACGATTACAGAATTCAAATTCAGATTCTATTAAAACTAATTTCCAAAAACATCACATAAAATGTATAGTTTTACAAAATAGACCTATGATCAACAAAAAACAAAAAACCATGAACCACAATCTACAAAAACTAACCAAAAGCTTGATATGTACATCGATGCCACAAATATAAAAGCAAGAAAGAGGTACATCTTTCTAACTTGAAACATTTATCTATCGTTCTTGTAATAAAAACTTAAGTCTCTTGCAAAGAGACAATTTTTTGTAGGGATATCTACCGTGGAGTCGATCCAAGGCCCTCACGTCGATGAGTATAATTTTCACTATCGAGAGATCATTGGGTGTATTCCCACCAAGGACTGGTGACATAGAAACTATTAATGAATCAATGAACAAGATTGAAGAACATTTGTCAACATTTTCCAAATTACAAGTAGGATCTATTTTCGTGACATTTGTTAGATTCTTCTCAAATGCAGAAGCCAAGAAAAGATCCGCTCGATTTCGCATCAAACTCGTTATTATAAAGCCGTAACACCCAATATAAATGAGTGAAGATAACAATCGTATTATCTATTTTCCAAATCAACAGCCAAGCTCGTACAACCATTGAGTAAGCCCTAGTCATGCAAACAGCGATAGGAGGCTAATAATCATCCCTAACCACCGCTGCACCGTCCGGTCAATACCCCGTCCATCGGAACACCGTTGCCAGCCCGACCTCGCTTCCAACAAGAGGGCAGGAATGTACATTTTGAGTGTAAAAGCCTTACAACATTCTTTCCGCATTGATAGATTGTCGGATATCCCGTAAAAATTTTGTAGGAGGAGAGGCAAGACCATATTTTGACCTCACGACCGTGGAACCTATTGAACTAAACCTAACATAAGTTTTATATTTTGACTCGTAACATGTTTATCCATAAACATCTAAGCGTAGCACTTATATCATCAATGGCGTAGTCTACGTAGTATATCCATATCTTGTGGTGGATGAAGTAGAGGTTTCTAGAAAGGGAATGGTTTACTTGTTGTGCTGCAGGAAATAGTAGCAAAGCCAAGTCCATTTATTGGAGATCCAAGTCTAGCGTATTCAAAGTATATAAAGATCTAGTGCGCCGGAGCAAGTAGCACCGTTTGGACTCGTGTTTATTAATTGCTGCACCAATATAGCCATATTTAAATGAATGTTTATAAATCAAAGTAACTACAAATCTCTTCAACATTAAAAATATAATTATAGATTTTTCTGCCTGATGATATTCATTCTCCTGGCTAAATCACGAATTTCTTGCAGAATTTTTTTCTAATATCCGAATTATTTAAAGCAAATGAAAACCAACAAAGGTTAACTATAGTTGTGTTTCGGCTGCACTATCATGAAATTCAGAATAATATCTCGGTAGATACTTGTCCCGTAATTATTTTAGTGTTTCTCACTTAATGTAATAAAGGTATTAAATATATGTGGTTTTAACCGTAAAAGTATTTGAATTTAGTGACGTCGCAGAAACAAGGTCATGAATACCATCACTCGTACTACCCGTTGTTTGTAAACTAGGCTTCAAGAACAAGCATAAGCGCGCAAAGAACTCGTCGCTATGATCTAACACTTTATGCGTCACTGTCTTAACTGTGCTAATACCTAGACCATAAAGCAAGATTAACCCACAAGTCATTTTTGCCTGCTGCCTGAACCGATTTTTTAAGGTTGCATCGCATTGTCTTTCGAAACAAAAAGAATTCTAGAGAAGGCGTGTATAGAACTAAAAGATCATAAAATGCAGTAAAATGCATTCATTAAGTGCACAATGCATGCCTTCATGTCAATGGCTAGCTGATCGTATCAATCACTAGCAAAATGAAGGACAGATTTAGTGCCTCGAGAAGACCTAACGACAGACTGCCGATGGGCACCACTCAAAGATATTGATGAATCGAATACTTGTTTGTCCTAATAAAATCAATGATAACCTACAATTTTTCTTGCAATACATTTCGTAATAAATTTTACAGATCAAAGGTTAGGGGCAAGAGCGTGATTTATAAAACACCGGAGAAATCCAAGAAGAATGCGTTCTCCCCCGAGGGCCTTTGGTCGAACCGGGCCTACATGGCGAACGCTAGCCACCCATGGAGGGTGGATGAACGCTTCCGATTAAAAGGGTTGCTCACACTTATCCGTTGGAAAGACTCGAGCTAACAGGGCGCCCGGAGGACAACGAGGCGCATATTGAATCTCGTATAGTGTCGTTGAGTAGGGTTTGTGGGTGGTAGTATATTAGAGAAATTTACACCGAAGTAAATTCCAGGGACAATAATGCGACATGAAACTCGGCATATGTAAAGAAATATTTGTGTGAAATCGAATAATTTATTGTGTATTGTGAGAATTTGAGTTTATATCTTCCACAATAATTTTTTGTCTTATGGTAATGCATTGTAGGTGTTGTAGGTAAAACTCGACAAAGATCGAATATGCTTCCGAAAGGTTAAAAATGCTTCAATCATCAAGCGACACCATGCATGAAGCGCATATTTAGCACAAGTTCTCATCTTTATTTAATCGTTGCTTAAAAATGCATAAAAACCACCCTTTTATCGAAGAATTGAATCTTATTGGAGTTTTCTTGCTTTATCTCGTATTGTTTTGTCGAAGCGGCAGTGTTTCAGTTGTGGGGACTACCTTCTGCTTTATGTTTTACTTCATGGTTATCATGGCACAATTAGTTTTGGTGTTTATTATTTTCATAATTGAGAGGAGTTTGGATGGTTTGACAAGGCTAAGTTCACCGATTTAGCATTTGAAATAAAATTTTACCAGGTAATACAAGAAATTACCTGGTTTATGAAGATGGAGTTAAGATGATATGAAGGAAAGAGATATTTCCATATATGAATGGGCTAATCGGAAATATATCTTGATTACACATGAATGCTCAAGTCTGTAATCGTTGAACTTTTAGTATATTTTGTTCAAAAAAAAAGTTCATCTCGAAAATATAGGTTTTACCGTATAATTAGGACTAATCTCATTAAAAAATCAACACTTGGCTTTGGTGACTAAGTTTGAATAGTGGCTTCTAACTTCTTGTCAAATTCATGCCTTTCATCGAGTGAGACTAATACTCAATCAATCAACACTCCATTGCCCTTAAAGCTAAGAAATGCAAATGTAGGATTATAAATCAAATTTTTGGCTAAACAATATAAAAATAAAACTCTTAGAGAGACTCAGATAGAGGACATGGCCTTCAAGCAAATTTTGAATAGACAAAAAGGCAAGCACCCAACCCCAATAGAGTATGTTAGCGTCGTCGTAAGCTACCAGAAGTTGATGGTGGCCGCTATTTCAAGAAAGTAGGGTGACTACCTTGTCCTCCAACCCATAAACATATTTTTCTCGTACTTCGATTTACCTCGGTTTTCCCTTGTCGCTTCAAAAACATGAAGCAAATTGACAATTTAAGAAATGAATATGCATTAACTAAAAGGTCCTTATTCCACCACTATATAGAGGAATGTTTGAATTATATGCCCTTGCACAGTTTATCTCATTCAGATTTCCATTAAAGCGTCAGCTCACCCTCGCCTCTTCTTCCAGCATTTATCAAGTAAGTGAGCGTAAGATTTCTTGGCTTTTTGATGCCAAGAAGAATATGAGATAAACTTTTAAAAGAGTAATTCTATTTTTTATTATTTTTTTTATTTATCATAATTATATCAATAAACGCAGTGTGAACTATCAAGCGTACGTAAATCAAATTCTTTGCACCTAAAAAACTCTTTGGGAAAAGGTGCAACAACTTCTGTACTAAGAGTCCCGCTTAAAAAATCACCAACGTTAATAGTGATTTCTAATGATTCCCTTCAAAGAATCTTAAAGAATATTGAACCCGAAAATAAAATTGAAGTATTATAAATATATCACCCTAATGTAGTAGCAAGTCTAATGATCACTTAGACAGAGTAACAAAAATTCCTTCAAAGATTCATCAAATTGAACCAGCAGAACCTATCAAATTAATATTCCAACAAGATTTCTCGTGTGCGTAGTTACCTTTCAAACAAGAGGATAAAAGAAAAATAACTAAATAAATAATGAAAGAGGCTCCGTGTGTGCTATGTAATGCAAGTACAAATATTGTTGCTAGGGACTTGTTTGGCCGGGATTTCATCTTTCTATTTTACATTAACGATTATTTTATGTATAGTAAGAAAATTAATAAATTTGTACCTTATCCCGGCCAGCCCTGGCTTTGCCCGCTATAAAAAGCCGCACCATATGTCTCTTCATCGTTGCCCTCCTCCCCGCCCACTTGTTGCATTTTTCTATTTTCTAATAGCACGTCCTTCTCAAATTTTCCTGTCGAGGCAATCATAAATAAAATATGCCAATATGCATACTAAATAATCCACCCTCCGCTCGACTGAAAGTGAAATTCTCATGTACAATTTATAGTACGGGTTACAATGCACAACAATCCCTTCCAACCTCGAACTGCCAAGCCAATCCTCCAACGCGCTATTGTCTTTTTTCCATTTCAAGTCCATCGATAGTCCCTTTGAGTCTCTCCAAAGTTCTCAAAATGTTTCTGCCACATGTTCCTCAAATTGGGTTTAACTCTTATGTTCCGTTCTCCCATTGTTGGAACTATCAACAAAGTCCAACAAATCCTGTGCGTAGGAGTGTGCTTCCATAACATCATTAATATCCCCGGCTTTTTTATACGCCTTAGCAACCTTCTCTTCGATATCACTATTAATAATATTATCTCCGGGTAGCATCAAACGCATCGTGTCATCATACAAGTGGACCATGCAATGCATCAACGAGATTACTTCTTCTCTTTTCCAAGACATTTCCAAGAAATAATCTTTATGTTCATTCTTCAATTCAGCTTTTTTTTTAATTAATTTGGATCAACTTCGTACTATCATCCTCACCATTTCGTACCGCTTCAAAAGATTTTGTTTTCCGTGTCATTTCTCAAAAGCCGAAGTTGAAGAGACTCACATGCTTTACAGTTTTATGTACAAAATGTCGCATTGAAATGCTCAATTAGACAAGAGGATGAAAATTTCCAAGCGATCGTCGGGGAGGAAGATGGAAGAAAATACCATGAATCGGCTCGTGCACTATTATCAAATGAAGATGAAGAGGATTCAATGCTTTACTACCTTATGTGCACAAATGCCATATTAAAACGCTCAATTATAAAAGAGGATGAGATTTTATCCGTTTTATTGTATAGTCAAAGCGAAGATGGAAGAAAATAGTCCGGGTTTCCGTGTGTTATCTAATGAAGTCGAGGAGAATCACATGCTTTATCGCCTGTTTTGAATGTTTGACCGAAACTCGAATTATATAAGAATATTGATTTTATAACTCCGTACTTTCAAGCACGAAATGGAAGGAAATAGAGGGTAGGGCCGCAACAAATCGAGATACCATTTCTTTATTGCCGCGTCATTGGTATAAATATCATCATATGTTGAAATTATATTCTATGGCAAACCAACCAGATAACACGTAATATAAATGAAGAACTTTAAAATTTTCTAATAAAAAATTGATCTAGAACAACAAAGTATCTACTTTCAGCCTTACATCAACGTCTACGCATTTCAAATCAATTATTGATATGCAAGAACTACCTCTACATTCCATGTGCATTTTCAAATCTAGTTTTATGGATTTAGAGAAAATGTAATGTTAAGGTTATGTACCTCGTATGTCACTGAATAACACGCCATGGTCAATAATAAGAATGACTTACTTATGGCATATAAAGAACTTTTGGCATCCCCGAATGGATTCAATGAGCATCGAGCCGGCCATCACACCTAATAAGAACAAAAATGGGGAATCGAAGGAGATACTTACCATCCTCGGCCCGTTCACCCTTCTCATCCCCGGCATCGTCTTTAACACCCTAAACCGCGTCAAAGCAGAAAACAATTATAAACCCTAACCCTAATTGTAGAACCTCGGCCACCGATGCAAGTCTAGTACCGCAAAATGGGGATCAAAAGGGGGCCGTTAACCGTAAGATCGGCATGAAAGGAAGGAAGGGAACGTGGAACTTACCCCATGTCCGTGAGCAAGAAGCTTCTGAAACTGTGAATCCGGAAAACGACCCACTTCCTTATTAGTTCTTTGTTTCTTGAAACCTTTCATCATGCCATGGTCATCTCTCCTCATGCCGCAAAGAATCTCTTCCTCCGCTATCAAATACAAGAGGACGAGAAATGGCAATGGCAAGAGCTTTTGAATTAATCATCTTTTGTCATTAATTCAAAGCGCAATCGCGTAGCTTAGGCATTTGCGAGCAATGGGAAACGTGAATGATTGGCTCGCCTTTGGCAATTGCATGAATCCAAAAGCAAGATAAATGCATTTACCTCCTGATTAGATCGAATGCCAGCGCGTAAATGTGAAAGTAAAGATGGCCGTGAAAGTAAAGATGGTTGCTCCTCTTTTTAGAATCATGAGCGCTAAGTCTCTCCAAAACATGAGCGCTCCATGGGTTACCTCGCACGTAATATCCAAATTTATCGATCAAACAGTCTTCATTCAAATTTTAATGCACAAATGAAAATAATTTGTTCGATCAATTGATCCTACCACCGTGCTATACAGACCAACATCGTATTTAGCTTCAAACAGTAATCAATTTTCCACAAAACCCCGTCAAAACCCCCCGCAAGGAGGCGAGGTTGGCTCTCGTCTCCTGATTCGAGAGGGAAAACAATGTAACAATGTCACGACTCGCCTCCAAACTTCATCGTGTCTATTTTCCTTTCTTTTCGTCATTTTGCCGCCGGAACGAACTTTAATTTCCAATAGTTTTCGTCATTTTGCCGCTCGAACGTGAATTATTTTTAATTTTAACTTAATGCTTTTTGTCATTTTGCCGATCAAACAAATTGTTTTAATTTTAATAGTTTTAATTAAAAATGGTTAATTTGTTTAAAATAGTTAATTCAATTTCGTTTTCTAATTTCTAATAGTTTTAATTAAAATAGTTAATTTGTTTTAATTTTTAATAGTTTTAATTTTTAAATTAAAATAATAATTTAATATTTTAAAACAAAATAGTTAATTCAATTGCTCTAATTTCTAATAATTTTAATTAAAATAATTAATTCATTTTAATTTCTAATAGTTTTAATTAAAATAGTTAATTCATTTCCTAATAATTTTAATTAAAATAGTTAATTCATTTTAATTTCTAATAGTTTTAATTAAAATAGTTAATTCATTTTAATTTTTAATAGTTTTAATTAAAATAGCTTTTAAATTAAAATAGTTTTAATTTTTAAATTAAAATAGTTTTAATTTTTAAATTAAAATAGTTTTAATTTTTAAATTAAAATAATAATTTAAGATTTTAAAACAAAATATTACTCCTACTAGTCTTAATTTCTAACTTATTAAAATAGTTTTAATTTTTAAAACTAAAATAATAATTTAGAATTTAAAACAAAATATTAGTCCATCTTAACAAAAAAAAAAAAAAAATTAGAGTGATATAAAAATAAACTAAATAATAATTTAGGATTTTAAAACAAAATATTACCTATCTTAAAAAAATTGTTTGCAGTGATATAATTGTTATGTGGGGAGTAGTGATAATCATGGCGGTTGTTTAATCATTTATTTGTTTTATAAATAGAGCATTACTATTTTTTTTTTTATTCATGAGGATTATTTGGGATGTTTGTGCATAGTTTAGGTGGGTGCCTATACTAATCCAACATAAAATGTTGTTTTTTAGTGTTTTAAAGACGATAGAGATTAAGTACAAATTAGATTATAGAGGGATGTGATGAGTTTCTTAATTAAAATACATGTGAAAGATTAGATGGAAAGAAGCAAAGAATATGCACGTTATATGAAAGTAAAATTTAAATAAGTGCACTTTAATGACAACACAATCAGAGTATGACAACATATACAAAACAACCACATGAACTCAAAGAGCTATAAAATAAGCATATTAGAATCCATTTGATATGTGAATGAAGGGTTAGAAAGTAAATCATAAAGGCATTGTACTAGGCTACCTGTCAAGCTCTTACATGCAAGAGTGGAAGTGCTCGAAGTCTACGGATGAGGGTAAGTGATGAGAAGCTCTTGACACCTTTGTAAGTAAATCCACCCTGTAATGAGGACTTGCACTCTCTTCTTTATAGAACAAAGATGGGGAGGAGAGATAATGTAGTCGAGGAAAGAGAAGAGGGTCAAACAGTGGGTTAAAGGCTTGTGCTAGATCCCTTCCACCGAATTTTCTCTCTTTCTCAAAACTAGGTTTGTTGAAAGTACACACCCTCGCTTCAAAACACTTTGTAGCTAATGCTTTTCCTTTAATTGACAAATATGTTGAAATTATCTTTAGTGAGGCATGTCTTATAAAATGTGTTGTTTTAGCACGAATACTCATGATAATGCATTAAATGTATGAGCAACAAGTCAACACAACACCGTGGCACTGCTTCTCCACGATATCTATTTTTTTCTTATTATGAAGTTCCAACCTACTAAAATAGTTCAATATGGTGTCCCCTTTGTAATAACTTGTTTTTTTCCTTTAGTAACCATATATATCTATCGATTGTCGTTGTATGGATGAAATACAAACATTGCCTAGAATTATCCACAAATGTGGGTGTCACTCAATTAACCTATGGCATAGCACGTGCGTTCGTGGCATACTAAACAATTACCCTTAGTTTGACTACATATTGGAAAATACCTCTAAAAATCACTTTATTTAACCCCCTACCAATACTAACCCATTGCATTTTCCCAATTTAAAAACCCCCTACTTTCACTAGATATTGTAGGTATCCATTTTTTCGTTAACACTTTTTATACCCCTTTATATTTATATCCTGCCCAATTTAATCATGTCTAATTTTAATTTTTGATTAATTAGCAATAGCAAAACAATACATAAAAAATACATGTCACTTTCCAAGTATTCATAAATGGTAAACTAGGTAGACCATCAGTATTGATTACAGTGCATAACCCCAAAGGAATCACAGGAGTTGAACTTGTGACATACCACTTCAAAGGAATCACAGGAGTTGAACTCGTGACATCCCACTTTTGAGAAGTTCAATGTCTGATTCCAAGGCCAATCAAGCCAATCCTCGGGGCTCAAAAATAAGATAATAAAAAATATTTGTATTTGGTAACAACGCATGATACCTATCATCCAGCTCAGAAAGGATATAGGTTGGTAACAATTGAAGTAGACTTACAAATTAGCTAATTTAGACAGTTTCATTGTGGGAAAAATCAAGAATCTCATTCTAGATTATGATTCAAGTTGGGAATAAAACCCTACTCAAGGACTGAGATTTGCCAAACCCCTTTCCAGTACTAATTTAAATATGTAGACTATAGATTGGCACTCCCCAACTGAAATTATCAAGCAGCACATCAGTAGCTCCAGAGTGATTGATACAGATGTGGATGCTTCTTCTCCCTCTACTTTTTACATCTATCCCTAATGACAAGTAATGGGCACTCCCACAGTATGTTGTAATTGGTGTAATTTTGAGCCCCATTGACCTATCTTTTTGTCGCCCACTGCCATTAATAAAACTAGTCTTATCTTGTCTTTTGTCATCCGTTAATAGGAAATGGTACTGTAATATAAAAACAATACTAAATAGCCAGGACTAACTCTCACCAATTTAGATCCTCATCTAGGAGTGAGCACTTAGTGCCTATACTTTCTTTTATATATTTAAGGCCAATGTACATCGAGGAATTACACTGTACAATACAAGTATTCAAGAGACATCTGCTATCAATTCCATCTCAGCAACACCAATCTCAGTTACATACCATGAACCACGTAATCCAAATGTACATCAAGAAATTAAAGTGTACAAAAAAATTATTCAAGCGACACCTCCCATCAGTTTCGTTTCAGCAAAAACAATCTCAATTATCTACCCTAAGCCCCAGATACAGGAACATACTAAACAAAAAACTTAATTTCATGGACCCAATTCCAAAAACCATAACACCCTATATCCAAAAAAACCTGAAACTAGAAAGCCGGACTACTATTAAGGGAGAAACATGGACATAAAAACCATAATTAACAAATCAAACAAACCCTCCCTTTACAAAAAACATATGGTGTCATGTGATAGCGGGCTCCCTTGCTGGCCTCACAATTTCATGCTCTGTGTCTATAACAATAACTCACTTCTTCTTTTAGCCGAATAATTTTAAATCTGTCTAATTCCTTAATTCCTTGTTGGATTTTCTATATCTCAAATCGGATATTAGAGCAAAGTTCTAATGATCTTCAAACTCCCCATCTCTCCTGCGGAAGATTTCTCCTTCTACCATGGTTATAAGACCAGTGGAATAACCCGCTCTATGATCGAATAAATAAATACTCAAATTTCAGTCTAGCCCCAAAGTTTGACTTAGACTTCACCCCTTATGAGAGCGCAGATCAACATTCGCTTTTTTTTCACCAAGACACACTTATATGTATTTTAATATTTCGACATCAACAACCAAAGGCCTAGCCACCAATCTCATACTTTAGCCTTGCTTATGGCATTTCTGTAAAAAAATGCGTCAACATATGTATTGTTCTTCAACCAAGGTTTAAAACAACATATAAGACCTTGCGCTAGATTTTTAAGCCAAAGGGTAACCATGTATAAGAGTCTTCGGGCCCCACGCTTACGCTGTGTTCTTACAAGGATCACACCCCAGCCATGGAACGCATATAATAATTGAATCAACGTTTCAACATAACATGATGAACCTATTAACTTCTCGACGCCCACTGTCAACAACGCCTAGTTACTTCGCCCATACATATGCATATCGACCTTATTAAGTTCAACTTAAACATAAGTTAAATGAAATCCCCGCGCCTAATTCTCATTGAACCCATCGGGCCCACTACACTATTAATTCACCTCGTTCATCCAACGGCGGGCAGATCATCACTTCAACATTCAAGATCCGACGATGGTGACTGCATGTTGCATTTTTTTTTTCTTTCCGAGCTTTAGTGCTCAGAATTTACGCGAAATTTGCGGTATTCCAACATCGCTCAAGGACATGTGCCCTACGTCAAGCGATATTGCGTTATTTTTACGAAAACAACTTACCACCTTCACCTTTGCGCGATACTGCTGGTTTCGGCCTTCAAACTACTGCCACTGTTCGTCGAGGTTCCGCTTGGCCCTCGAGGAGAGATTTGGCCCTGGCTTGCAGCCTACATCTGGTGTTCTTGTGTTTGCATTGTGATATTCTATTGGAATTTTTCTTGATGATAAAATAGAACTAAATAACAATACTAATTCTCCAAGTTAACTCACAAGAAAGTGTCAAGAACTGCCAAGAAATCAAGTAATAAATTCTATATCTGTTTTGCCTTAGATTTCTCAACATGATATCAGAGGTAAGGCTTTGGAAAATGGGCAGAAAGAAAATCAGTTTGGCATTACTATACCTCAAGAAAGATCGAGTTCCCTAGACCAAAATTGTGGAAGCAAGAAGTAGAAATTCTGGGCAGTTTTACAAAGCCCTAATTACAGAGATTAGGCTGCAGGTCCTATCAAGGATAGAAAAGGTACTAAAAGAGCATTTTAGCTCTGTTTCAAGAGACTGAATGAATAAGGGAAGAACCCTCTCAAGACCGCACTCTCTGGAAAGTATTTTTGCTTCTCCATCAGCTCTAATCTCTGATTATAAGCTGCAGACCTATCCACTGGAGATCAAGGTCATAAATAAGTCCGTTTCTATGGAGCGAAAGGATAATCAATCCCATCAAAGCAAGCTGCATTCTATGGTATAGGAGCAAAGTTCAAAAAGTCTACAAATATCTCCAAATCTCTGGTATGCATATCCTGTTTCTGTTACAAATTGTTTTGGGCATTAGAAGGTGTCAAATGCCTATCTAGAATCCCTTGAAAGAGACAAAATCATCTATGGTATGGTTCTGTGCATTTGTATGCCCTAGAAGAAGTGTCAAATACTCTTTATACCCGATTCAACCTAGTAACTAAGTGTCTTGATGATAAAACAGAACTAAATAACAATACTAATGCTCCAAGTTAACTCACAAGAAAGTGTCAAGAATTGCCAAGAAATCAAGTAATAAATTCTATATCTGTTTTGCCTTAGATTTCTCAAAATGATATCAGAGGTAAGGCTTTGGACAATGGGTAGAAAGAAAATCAGTTTGGCATTACTATACCTCAAGAAAGATCGAGTTCCCTAGACCGAAATTGTGGAAGCAAGAAGTAGAAATTTTGGGCAGTTTTACAAAGCCCTAATTACAGAGATTAGGCTGCAGGTCCTATCAAGGATAGAAAAGGTACTGAAAGAGAATTTTAGCTCTATTTCAAGAGACTGAATGAGTAAGGCAAGAACCCTCTCAAGACCGCACTCTCTGGCAAGTATTTTTGCTTCTCCATCAGCTCTAATCTCTGATTATAAGCTGCAGACCTATCCACTGGAGATCAAGGTCATAAATAAGTCCGTTTCTATGGAGCGAAAGGCTAATCAATCCCATCAAAGCAAGCTGAATTCTATGGTATAGAAGCAAAGTTCAAAAAGTCTACAAATATCTCCAAATCTCTGGTATGCATATCCTGTTTCTGTTACAAATTGTTTTGGGCATTAGAAGGTGTCAAATGCCTATCTAAAATCCCTTGAAAGAGACAAAATCATCTATGGTATGCTTCTGTGCATTTGTATGCCCTAGAAGAAGTGTCAAATACTCTTTATACTTGATTCAACCTAGTAACTAAGTGTCTTGATGATAAAACAGAACTAAATAACAATACTAATGCTCCAAGTTAACTCACAAGAAAGTGTCAAGAATTGCCAAGAAATCAAGTAATAAATTATATTTCTGTTTTGCCTTAGATTTCTCAACATGATATCAAAGGTAAGGCTTTGGACAATGGGCAGAAAGAAAATCAGTTTGGCATTACTATACCTCAAGAAAGATAGAGTTCCCTAGACCGAAATTGTGGAAGCAAGAAGTAGAAATTCTGGGCAGTTTTACAAAGCCCTTATTACAGAGATTAGGCTGCAGGTCCTATCAAGGATAGAAAAGGTACTGAAAGAGAATTTTAGCTCTGTTTCAAAAGACTGAATGAATAAGGGAAGAACCCTCTCAACACCGCACTCTCTGGCAAGTATTTTTGCTTCTCTGTCAGCTCTAATCTCTGATTATAAGCTGCAGACCTATCCACTGGAGATCAAGGTCATAAATAAGTCCGTTTCTATGGAGCGAAAGGCTAATCAATCCCATCAAAGCAAGCTGCATTCTATGGTATAGGAGAAAAGTTCAAAAAGTCTACAAATATCTCACATACCAGTTGAAGCAATCGCAGCTGAAAACTCAGAATCGTGTTTACTTCCCTAACCCCGCTCCTCCAGTCCAAGCCAATCGAACCAAAACTCCAACCAAAGCTCAAAATCAGATTTTCCTATTCTCCCGTGCTCCTCCGCGCTCTGTCTTCCCACCTTGCTCTGCTCCGAACCCTGCACCAGTCGAACCAAAACCCCTCAATGTCTTCCCACCTTGCTCTGCTCCAAATGCACCTTCATAGACCAAATAGACAAAAGCAGTAGGCTATCGACCGTGGTAAGGCTATTGACTTCAAAAGCTGGTGAGGCACACTTCCCTAAATGAATGAATCTATCAATGCGTGCATCCGGCTCCATCCACGGCAGCTAATCGGCACCCCGTCCTTTGTATGATAATGAAATGCATCTATTACATAGTCTTCGAGAAGCGTATAGATCTCCAACCGTATAGAGATGAAAGTGTATATGCCGAGTAAAAGGTGGACAGTACCTCAGACCTGGAAGGGAAGGTGAGTTGTGCTCCAAATGCACCAGTCGAACCAAAACCTTGCTCTGCTCTAGTCGAACCAAAAATGGCATTTTCCCCCTCCTTCTCGCCTTTCCATGACTTGCTCTACTCCAGTCGAACCAAAAATGGCATTTCCCCCCTCCTTCTCGCCTTTCCACGACTTGCTCTGCTCCAATCGAACCAAAAATGGCATTTTACCCCTCCTCCTCGCCTTTCCACGACTTACTCTGCTCCAGTCGAACCAAAAATCGCATTTTCCCCCTCCTTCTCGCCTTTCCATGACTTTCCTAACTCCGCTTGGCCATAAAAATTAAAAAAAAAAAACCTCAAAATATAAATATTTTATATAATAAATAAAAAAACCCTCTCCCCTCTAGTTATAAAGGCAATATAATGTTTTTTGATTTTTTGATTTTTTTTACCCCAATATGAATGCACGTGATATAATATTGGTTTGTGAGTGACGCCCCCATGGAATTATCCTCCTTGAGCACACCCTCTCCAAGACTGTTCACTGTTTGAATGGTTGAAACACAAAATCTGCCAATAATAATCCCTTTTGACTACACCACCTCTCAATATTTGTCTTTCTCATTGTAATAATCAACATGTGTGGATGAAAGTAGATCTAATTCAACTTCATAAAGAAAAGCAACCTTGCATATATGGCTAGGTTGAATTGCACCATTACCCAATTAACCCAGTCATTATCATCCTCCTTAACCTCAGTCCCTGCATCCTCCTTGATTGCACATACAACTCAACCCCTCTCCACTCCTTCAACTGGGATGAAAAGGATTCAATTTCAATAGGAAGAATCGACAAGATGAAGAAACTTCAGTAAGTTGCAATCCCTTCATCCTCCTTGACTATTCCTGTGACTCAACCTGCTCAGCTCCCCCTCATCTCCTTCAGCTGGGATAAAAAGGCTTCAATTGCAATAGGAAGAACATGTGGGATCGGGAACCTCGAGCAAGTTGTAGTCCATGCATCCTCCTTGGCTTCGTCTGCAACTCAACCCCCTTAGCTCCTTCAACCTGGATTAAAAGACTTAAATAGGAAGAAATGGTGGGATCAAGAACCTCCTACAAACTGCAATAGGAAGAAATAGATAGATCAAACTGTGCCATTAAAAACAACAATATAACAAGATTTTCTCCCATGCGGTATAAAAAAAAAATTGTTTAAGGATTTGTTCCATATTTGAAATTTTAATAGACGAGAAACTCAATGATATATAGACAAGTTAAATGTGCTTTGTAATAAATTAGAGGTTTGTAATGAACATTGCAAATATGGCGTTTGAGCTTAAATATATTGGAGGAGAAAAGGACATACATGTTGTGCATCTACAACACAAAACCACCTACATATTGAATGGTAAGTCCTCCATTCAAATAAGAGGAAACTACCACCAATTTTTCTTGGATCATAACCTAAGAGGAAATAAATTTTAAGGGAAAACCAATCCAAACCTAGCTAAGCTAATAAAAGAAGGGCCTAAAATTTTGGGAGTGAATTTAAGGCTTATGCACCATGTTCATTAAATCTGGATAGATGAAAGCTTTTATGATACTTGTCAAATTGAATACAATCTTCATAAAGACACATCTAAAAACCTTGGATATGTACAACATCACCTAGATGCACTAAAATATACCCAAAATGTTATTGGCACACACCAAAGGAAATACTTTGTTCCAAAACTAGTAGAAGTTCTAGAAAAAAAGGTTTTCATGAGAGATCGAGTCAGATAAAATTGGTTGAAAAGATAGAGGAGAAAGGACGAGGGAAAAAACGAAATCTAAATAATATACACCAACAAAATATCATTTTATCCCTAAATTGATCAACGTTAGCAATCTCTCGGTGCATATAAATTTTTTACATTGGCTTGTATTTATTACTTCAATCAATTTTAAAGGCATGAAATTTACTCACCGATAAAAACCGGGCCCTTGAAATCTGAACCAAAGGGGAAGGCGCAACATTTTATCCTATGTACAACCAACCCTGCACTATGTAGCAAGAGGAAACCCAAAACAAATATGGAAATGAGAAATCAATGTAAGAACAAAGGTCGACATCCAATTAATGGCAATATATAAGTCAAAAAATCACTTCCCACCATACCTTTGAGTCTTGCTGCCCCATGGGTGATGGTAAATAATGGAGAATGACCGTGAAATCGACAGTTGTTTCCTTATCTATTTGTAAGGAAAGTTCCCAACTAATGAATGAGTCTTGTGCCATTGGTATTGGGGAAAGCAAGTTATCTGCCAAATATATTATGGAGGTGTGAGCCAAAATGTCCATTCTCCTCTGATACGAACCATGTCATCATTGTTTAAAGCTTGGTCTTCACAAACAAATCTGTCTTGAGCATTATAGGGACCCTTGCTCAAAAAACCTCTAAATGATAAAACCTATGACTTTCTAAAGGGTGCACCCTAACGCTACTCATGGTAGGTTTTGGTCTTTCCAAATGATGTCCCCATTCATATTCGGCAGAACTAGAAATGAGTAATGATCTCATCCAAATCCCAGAGGTTTTTATTATCTTTACTTTGAACAAGGTCCTACAATTCGAGATTGAGTAATATATGTTTACTCCCAACTCTTACTGGTTCAAATAATAAGGGCAGATAGGAGATTTGTTTCATGTCAAACTCTTTGAGTGAAAGCTCTATTCATTTATCTTGCCAATAATACCACATGAGTGCACCCGAAAAGTAGAATATTGCAAGGGCCTTCGAAAGGGGAATTTATGAGCCAACACCTCTCATTATGTTTCCTAGCAAGCGACTGAATTCACAAATGTGGACTATTCGTGTCTCGTGTTTTGATAGATTGGAAAATCAAAAGACAAGGCAACATCAGAACCAATCTTTAGAGTTACAGGATCTAGTCCTCCTGTTCTCAGAGAGGGATCTCTCAAATGTTTGTTTGCAAAGGTTTATCTTGTGTGCTTTGAGTATTGGTTTTAGACTAGTTATTAAGTGCAGGTGTTTGTTTGTTTGATTGGTTGGCTGACATAGCAGAACATGAAAGATCTAAGAAATATATGTAGAGAGGAGAGACATCTGATTCATTTGGAAATGGAGTCAAAAAGAGGTCATGACACACTCATCAATGGATATGGGATATTAGAGGGAAAATCTAACTTGGCCGTAGGATCCTTTGGTTTTGGAATGAGATGGACATCAATGATTGGGGGCTTTCATACTAAAGGCTAATCGCATCGGAGGGTTAAATATAACAAAAAGACTTGCACACTGTGATTTTTCAATGGTCAACTTGGACTAAGATAATTCTATGAAAGTGGTGATCAAGTTTGTACATTATGCTTAAGATAAGGTGCTTATAGTCACTAAGTGATGGTTGTAGTTACAAGGATAAGGTTTTGGTGTTATAATGCAAGGATTATAAGGAACAAGGGTTGTGAAGGCTAAGCATTGTTGGAAATATGGATTATAAGGTTAGGGGTTTTAATGCAAGGATTATAAGGACTAAGTTTGTAAATATTAGGGATTATTTAAAATATTAAGGATTATTAAGTGTGGCAAGGGTTATAAGGATTGGGTCTTATAAGTTTTAGAGGAATTAGGGCTTAGGATTAAAGTTCATATGAATTAACAATAATATAGGTTATATGTTAGAGGGATTAAGGACTATAGGGTTGTTGACAGGGCAAAAATTCCACCTTGCCAACAAGGGGGAATTAACTCGATCGTAGGTCCCAACTAGACCAGCTTTCGTTTGGAATGGCTAATCCCAACGAGTTTTAAGGATTGTTATAAGGGTTAGGGAATAATGAGTTAGTGGTTAAGGGATTAGGGATTAGGGGCTTAGGGGTTAGAGGAATAGGGGCTTAGGGGTTAGAGGTTTAGGGTTTAGGGGTTAGGGGAATAATGAGTTAGTGGTTAAGGGGATAGGTATTGGGGGTTTAGGGTTAGGGGATTTAAGCGCATGTAGGGGTTAGGGGAATAATGAGTTAGTGGTTAAGGGGTTAGGGATTGGGGGGTTATGGGTTAGGGGATTTTTTCCTTGAAAACGAGAAGAAAATAGAGCTCTAAACCTAGAAAAGAGTGTCCTTTGACAGAGGGAAACATTAGTAAATAATAGTCTTCCTAAGGGTCCTCTACACAAAACCACATCTTCCATCTAGCATGAAAAGAGTAACCACTTTCTTAGATGCGAACATACTCATCCATCCCAAAAAAAGCCAAGTTGAAAGCATATGTTAAAACAATCTTCAATTTCCAAAATTCAAGTTGCAGGTGCCCATAAAATGAGAGGAAACAGAGTATATTGTGATGCTAGCACCAAATCCCAAGGATCATGAAAACATAAACATAAACCGCCAACAAAAGACCAAGTAAGCATAATACTAACAACAACAATGGGAATCCTCCACTTCCAGAGCATGTACAGTGAGACCAAATGAAGATCCACTCTAGATACTCTCTCCACCATCAACAAGACCCTAAATATTAATACAATCTTGTACAGGTGACAATAAAACATATTTTCCATGCTTAAGGAAATAATAATAAGAGTTTGTACATGATCAACTGGAGGATCAGTAAGGTCCCTGGAGGCAGAGTCACTAACCAAAAAACCTTCAACGCGAGCCAATTAGGAGTCCACCCTATCGAAACAATACCATAGGTTGCGAAGCATTATTTTGACATCTTCAAGGGAAAAAAATAGATTATAGGTCTCAACTTGTTTATCTTGAAGTACTAGCGAAACAAAGTAGCCAGCTGTTGGTGTAAGGCCAGCTAATTGTGATTTTCTTCCGAGGTTTTCCAGGGTCTTGTATCCATTTCAAATCCTCGCCCATCACCTCAAAATCTGAGTGATAAGGGAGACCCTCAACCTCTTTACTTTCCAACAATAAAATCTCTTTTTGAACTTCCAAAGGAACGACATTGAAGAAGGTGGCCATTAAGTCAAGAACAAGCCAAAAGAGAAATAGAGATCGATACTGGTTAGAAGTGATTCCATTGAATGATAACTACAAACCCCTATCCATTGAATCAATGTGTATAATATAGTGGTGGCTAGGGGGTAATTTCATTTATATATCTCTACAAATGTATTATGACATCATTCTTGTTGTGGATCAAAGTATTCAACATCGATTCTTCAAGGAGAGTTGGGTTGTCGAAAGAAAACGAAAGATTAGAGACCCCAAGGATGTATAATACCCTAATATAAAACATTCTTTTAAGATCAATGCTTCAAAGCATGAGACTTTAACTAAGGATTGATGGGGATTTTAACAGCCAATAGAAATGTTTCAAACTGAATAGGTAGAGGATAGAATCTTGTAGGGTTAAGGGTCAAGTTTTAAGAGGATATGGGATTAGGGTTTATGGGTTTCAAGGATTCCATGTTAGGGGTTAGGGTTTAAGGGGTTAGTGGCTTGGGGTTTAAGGGATCAAGGGGTTAATTTTTTATGAGTTACGAGTGTAGGGGTTAAGGGATTGTGGCTTTGGGGTTAAAGGGATATAGAATTTAGTGTTTATGGGTTAAGTTCTTATGGGTTGTGATAATGTGTCCCCTAATCCCCTTATCACAACTATTGGAGGTTCCCCTATCAATTTCTCTCATTTCCTTACTTATAGGTCCCCTAGCCCTTGTGGCATAAGGCCCTAAGGCTCCTTCTCATTCTTTAATGTTAGTATTATAGATCTCAATATACCATGCACTAACCTCTCACTTCTACCCATCCATGATACCCTTATGTCCCCTTGCCCCGTTCAATACACCAAAAGATCCCCCTCCCCCAAAATTCATGAGAATTGAACATTTGGAGGCGATCATTTAACAAAAGCTTCTAAAAGTTTTATTCTAATGAATTTTTTTGGGGGGGTGAGGGTTGTCCATCAATGCCTCCAAAATTTACATTGTCATGACCTTTCAGGGTGAATCAGGGATTCTAAGTTGAGAACAAAAAATACCATGAACAGACAAAGAATCCAATGAGTTGAAGAGCTAAAAAACATACCACCCATAATGAACATTTTCATCCAAATATTATTCCATGTTGGGCCACAACAAAACCTTTCGATAGAAATTTCATGTAGCCTACTACTACAAAGGAAATTCAAACCACAACTTTTTGTTCCACTTCTAATTTTACCCAAAATTAACTCATACTTAAAGGTATCACCATATCTTATACCAAACAAAATTCAAAAAATAGATATCCTTTATAGAAATAGGATCATAAAAAAAAAATGAACCATGCATATTAATGAACCATATTTTATATATTAATATTAGGATGAACCTATTTTATTATTGGAAAGAGAGAGAATTTCATAGATACTGATGAATCCTTATGCATTACCTGCATTCTAATGAGTTAATAGAAATGGCACTCGGAGAGTGATGATATCGTGTTTTTGGCAAAGATCTTTTATCTCTTCCTCCAACGCCAAGATGTTTCTTGTATGTTGCTGAAAAAATGGAAATCCCCAATGGATATCGTTGCCTTCACGACTACTCCATTATACTGGTGTCTTGGGCATAAAATCAAACTCTTTTAGGCTATATCTATTAGATGTCATTTCATTGATCTATAATGATAGGTGAGAGCTATGCATAAATCACTAAAGGTGTATCAATAGGCTATTAGTCTATTGCATATAGAATTGGACTCATTTTATTTGTAACTTAGCAAAATGGAAAAGATGTGGAAATGGAAATGTAACTTAGGACATTCTCTTTTTTACCTGTGTCTCAAGGCCTTGCTCGCTTCTTATCCCATTTCCCTTTATTCGTTGCATTACCTTTCCAGTCTGGTTAGTCTTAGATCTACGCTTTGATTGCTCATAACAATTCTTTAGCTTCCATATGGCCTCCTCCAATGATCTATGCTCATCAAACTCAATCCTGTCTTTGAATGTTATCGAAAACCCATTGATGAATCGTTGAATCTTGGCCTTCTCCTCCTTGAGGTAAGGCACATATCTCAACAACTCCAGAATTCTGCTAGTTTATTCCTCATCGATAATAGAGTCCATATTTAGCTCATAAAACTATTTTTCCTTGTCATCATAGTACATCTTCGATAGATACTACTTCCTGAATAGTCTCTCGAATTCACTCCAAGTCAACTCCTCATGAATATCTCTAATGTTCTTTACATCTTCACACCAAATATCTGCGTTACCTTTAAGACTGAATGTAGATATCTCGGCTTTCATGTTCTCTAAGTAATCATGCAATCTGAAGAATTTATTCATTCCAATCAACCATGCTTTTGCATCATGTGATTTATTCATTTTCCCATCAAATGTAGGTGGCTTTTCTTTCTTAAACTCATCCAGAAAATATCCCCTATCAGTCCTCATTTAAGGATTATAACGATGATAACCATGATACCTTTCAGAACCAGAATGAGAATAGTACCTGTGTCCATCACCCCTCCTTTCTGAAGTATCCAAGAACCTGACATCCCTGATCGTGTCATCTCTATCTAGCCTATGCCTACTATGGGGTCTACTTCCAGATGCCCCATTAGTCATATCCTCCTATCCATAGTTGATCCGAAGTGGTCCCTGACTCTGCAATTCTGACAAACTCTAAAGAATTATTGCATTGACTTTTGCTTATTTCTCCTATGCCTGCATGATTTTTTCATTATTTGCTTTGCAAATCCTTTTCCCCCCTTCAAACTCCTCAATGTGTCTGCTAAGTCAGAAGTGTTCCCAACACCACACTACTCATCTGATTCATAGGGAGAATCTTTGCAGTCTACCATCTTGTTAGTCATCTTTGATCTCTTCTTCCTGCAAGGTATATCATGTCAATTAAACCAAA
The DNA here is from genome assembly GCA_034641835.2 of Pinus albicaulis. Classification (NCBI taxonomy): domain Eukaryota; kingdom Viridiplantae; phylum Streptophyta; class Pinopsida; order Pinales; family Pinaceae; genus Pinus; species Pinus albicaulis. The sequence continues at coordinate 214,036 of JAXQQM020087779.1, forward strand.
TCATAAGCAAACCACTGTACCTTAGTATAGCTCAAAGAGGATATCTCATCCGCAAAACCGACCATATTAGCGCAATACACACACACACACACACACACACACACACATAAACATAATAATATCAACATATAAACATCTTTTCAACCATTATCCATTTATCAATGCATGACTATGCTGACCACATACCATGACATCATGCACAACGACCATCATCTAGTCAAATTATATGATACACATAATCGATGCACGATCGACATAAACACAACAAATACATTCAGCAACGACACCATCAAATTTCACATGACCACACCACTACAATCATGACCAATACCATGCATAAACAACAAGCACATAGATCACAAGTACAAGGACCTATATGCAACCAACATGTAGATACGAAAACACATTCATCTAAGTGGAAAGAAAACAAGACATCACCCAAGGAGAACGGAACCATGCTATGATACTACTCTATAACACCCTCCTCCCACATCTACCCAAGTTACCGGCCAACCGGGGCAAACATGTGAAGAAAAGTTACTATGATATGATTCAACTCCCTATATATCAGTTAAGGAAGTGGAATCGACGTAACACAACCAACCTAACCTTCTGCACTTGCAACAAAACCCCCAGGAGCCATCCAACCCATCCAAGTGACTAACCCTTGAGACAAAATGAAATTTTTCTGCATCAAAGCCTTAATCTCTCCCTTGACATGGGCATGCATGCAACTTAGAACCTCCAGTTGCTCCCACAACAAGGAATGCTTGTGACTAGGGACATATCCTGGTAGTTCTGTGCCAACGACTCCGAATTAGTAGAAAGTTTTTTTACAATAAAAAAAATTAAATACTAAAATTTTATCTAAAAAATAATTAAATTATTGTTATTTATCTCTTTGATATATTTGTTCAATGGTGAAAAGAAAAATGAGATGTGACTATAAGACATATGCAAGAATCAAAATTTTGATTTTTCATTTTGAAAGAAAAAAAATGAAGGTTTAAAATGCATATATGGAAAACAATTGAGAAAATATTTAAATTTTTTTTTTTTTAAACTGTTATATTGTATTTAATTTCTTTCAAATTTATATCAAAGTTTTAGTTGAAGTAATTTAAAAATGTTAACATATTTAAAAAAATAAACAATTTTAGTTCATGGAATGTAACTCATTTGAAAATCACTTTGTTATGAAGCATTATGTAAAAACATGAGATTCAAACTTAAATCCCTTTGAGTGGCCAACCAAAAAATAATATTTTTTTAATCTATTTATTTATTATATTTTTAGAATGTAGTTAAATGGAAAAGGAAAAATCTAATAAAAATAAAAATAAAATTGAAATGATTACATTTCATGTGGTTTGAATATATATATATATATATATATATATATATATATATATATATTCAAAAATAAAAAATATAATTATCCACTATCTACTCATAGAATTTCAGTCCAAACTTCCACAATACTAATGGTTTTGTCTTAATTGCTAACTGTCTTATATGGGTTTTGTCTTAATTGCCATTGTCTTAAATATAAAGTTTTATATTAAAATATTTTTGTCTCAAAGTGCTTTTGTCTTAAATATAAAGTTTTGTATTAAAATATTTTTGTCTCAAACACCTTTTGTCTTAAATATAAAGTTTTGTCTTAAGTTATTTTTGTCTCAAACTGTTTTTGTCTAAAATATAAAGTTTTGTCTTAAAATATTTTTGTCTTAAATTGTTTTTGTCTTAAAATATTTTCGTCTCAAATTGCTTTTGTCTTAAATATAAAGTTTTGTCTCAAACTATTTTTGTCTCATACTACTTTTGTCTTAAATTTTATATTTAAGACAATTCAATTGATATTAAATTTTAATATAAAATAACTAAAATAAAAAGTGACTTTTTAAGACAAAAGATTTCTTTTGTCTTAAACAAATGTCTTAAAATGCACTGTAGAATTGATATATATTGGAAAAACTCAACCTAATCCAAGTAAGCAAATTATACATTCACTATATAATTCCAATTTTAATGAAATACGAGTATGTACACTGGATGTGTATATGTTTAATAAGTGAAAAGAATGCGTTAAAAGTGACATAAGCCTTATGAAAATATTACACTTCATTAATTAATAAAAGTTGAAAAAGGAAAAAACAAAACACAACTAGAAAAAGAAAAAATAAGAGTAATAAAAAGTAAAAAAAGGAAAGGAAATTATAAATAGGAAATTAAATGAATCTTAACCTAACCTACCATAGAGAATAATGATAAATTCATTTGCAATTTGTAGCATTTAAGATATTGAACAAAAAAACAAAACCAAAAACTCAATTTATGCTATAAGATGACACCATAATATAGGGGCTAAAAAGAAAGATTTTTTTTTTTTTCTAAATTGTATGCCTTTAAAAAAAACATTAATAAAATTAAAGAAAATGTAAAGTCATTGTTGTTGATATAATTAAAATGGAAATTTGCAATAATTTCCAAATTCTTTTTGTAAACATCCAATATATATATATATAAAAGATGTACCTATAAGAGCCATTATCTTTTTGTCCAAAATCTTAGTCAAAATAACAAAAAAATATATCATTTCATAAATTCATCTTAAACCATCATTTAGAAACATTAGATTATTATGTACTATTGAAAAATAGAAACTTACCACTTTAGTATCACCCATCCAATGGTTGGCAAAGATCATTTAAAATTCTAAAATTCTGCTCATATTCATCATAATAAATTTCTTTCTTTATCCACCTTAATTGTCAATAATAACTCACAAAATATACATAAAAACACACTACACAAATATATAATTTTTATTTTATTTATATAATATAATTTTTTATTATTAATTATATTATAAAAATATGAAAAATAATAATAAAAATAAATACATTAAAACACATAACAAATAACAAATAACATCACATAGACACCAAAATTCTTCTCTTTAACTCTCGAGAAAACCTATTGAATATGATTGATTTGTGTTCTTGATCAAAAGACTAATTTATTATGGAGTATTTACTCTCTAATTAAAAATAATACCATAAGTGAACCATTATTTATGAAAAATTGCAGCAAAAACTTAGTCAATGGTAAGAAATTACATTAAGAAGAATACTGTGAGAACAATAATATCACAGATTATTAAAACATGGTGCCTTAAAATCACTCATAGTAAAAAAATATAAAAGAAATATTATAAACAAAATCATGGATTATTAAAATTTGAAACTTAAAAATCACCAACAATAAAATGAAAAATATATATATATATAATTTATTAAAAGAGAGGAGAGAATCAAGTTTAATCAAATTATTTTAACATAACATATGTAATAAAACTCAAAACAAGTAATATGTTTTGCAACAACATAAGGGGAAAAAATATTAAAGAAAATTTATATAAATTAAAAAGAAAAGTATAAAATTAAGTTAAAGAATCTACACATTAATTGGAAAAATAATGGAAATTTTGAAAAGATTATGATAAAATTTAGCAGAAATTTTTGAAAATCTGAATTATTGTCAAATTAATAGATTTTGGGTGCTTTATGAATTTTTGATAGTACTGAATTTATTTTCACCATTAAAAATAAAAATAAAATAAAAAAAATAAAAAAAATATTTAAATACTCTATTATTCTTATTTTTTGAAATTTTTTAAACCAAATTCTAAAAAATATATTCGTCCATAAACAATTACTTTTATAAAAAGTCAAATAATTAAAATCCAAATTCTATTAATACTTTAAAGTGAAAAACAAAGAGAAAGTACTCGGAGATACCTTCCCAGAATCTTTCCTCTTCGGTATAATATCGTTAGATTAATTCCTTACTATTAACATGTCATTTGATATTATATTTCACTGTGAAAAGGAGAAAAATATATACTATTTTATTATTAAAAATTATTATTAAAAACTATAAAAAGGATTTCCTTTGCCAAAAGCGGAAGGAGTTCATGATGAATCCCAGGCATCGCCTCTGTTCCGTCAAAAAAATTGATATCTCTGCCGTAGAATTAAAGCATGTAAATTATTCAGGGGTGGGCATATAGTGCCCAACTTATTAATAATTTTACAGATTTATAAATATAAAATTTTTAAATTGGATTTTGAATATTTTTTTGGTTGGTTATAGGGAATAAATCTTTATTTAAATCTTATAATATAATTTAAATTTTATGAAAATATATGTTTAAAATATGAGGAATAATATTCATATTAAATCTTTAAGATGCGGGGGACTAAGGTCCTTGGGCTGCAAGAGGAGTGTCATGTGTCCACCACAGGGTGAACATGTGGATGACGCATGTAAGTTGCGATGTGGGTGTAGGCATGAGTGGCGGTGACATTTTAATTGGGGGAAGGATGAACATGTGGATGACGCATGTAAGTTGCGATGTGGGTGTAGGCATGAGTGGCGGTGACATTTTAATTGGGGGAAGGACGATGGTAGATGTTAGCAGTTGGCGGTAAAAAAGAATGGAGGCGGAGGCGATGGGGGTGCAGGATCCCAAGGGCGGGAGGTACCACCTTTGTCCCAGCTCGCTTGCGTGTGTAGTTATTATCGACGGAGGGTGGAGGGGAGGATGTACAAGCGGTTGTGGAGGTCAAGATGCTTATATCTGTGTGAAGAGGGGCAGGGTTAGTATTGTTTCAACCCGGTGTAGCGGTGTGTTCGAGCAGAGAGGTGGAGGGGTCTTCGGAGCTGAGCAGACGGTTGCGGCTGTGGTATGTTGGTGTTCCCTTCTAGAAGAGACGATGGAGGGTTTCCCATTTTAGGGTCGACGCTGCGTGGGTTTTGCAACTGGAAGCGACAGCGAAGTGGCATCTAGAGGCAGAAAAACCCTTCATTCTTCTTAGTCGGAGAATTGGGGTGGAAAACTCGATTGGGAGGACTTGTTCTTTGCGGAGAATGACGACAAGGACGCCAATGCCATTTCAAAAGTGGAGCCGGAGCTGGTTAAGTAATTTCATCTGCGGGGTGGGAGAGGGAGGGGGGGCGTGGGTGTCGAGGTGCACCCGGTATAGGTGTCAAGGATGCTCCTGGGACTTCTAATTCGTGAGAGGAGGAGAATTAGGAAGGCGGTCGGGGAAAATATCTACAGCATCAGGAAAGCGCTGGACAAAAGCCTTGACAAACTGCAGGACACCTTGGTCATGGCTGGTTATTTCGACATTCTATGGCCTGACAATGTGCTCCTGCTGGAGGCCGCTGGGGATGGAGAAGAAGAGGAAAACGTGACTAAGCACGAGTCGGAAAGCCCGGGAGGGGAGGACTAGGACTACCACTCATTAGGTGCCTCAGAGATTTTTGCTGTGTTAAGCTATCTGTGTGAATTTAGCCCAATAATGTTTATAGTGCATAGTTTTGGCAGGTTTAGTTGGTTATAAGTTGTAGTTCTGGTTTTTCTACCTTTGTTAGGGGCCATCATACTAGATTTTCCTCCGCTTTCCCAATATAGGTGAAGATGTTTTTGTAATTTTGGACAATCTCGGTCTAGTTTCCGGCGTGCCGGACAATCACTATATATACACATTTAAATAGATAATATAAAGAAACCGATATTTTCTAACAAAAAAATATTCATACCAAATAAATAATAAATCAATTAGTATTAATAAAAATCAATTTATATATAAAATAATAAAATCTATAAAATATAAGTTTGTTAAAATAACATAATAAAAGGAACATAAATCTTATGAAGGAATTTTACACTTATATATAATAAAAATTAAAAAACAAAACACAACTTATAAGAGGGAAAGATATTAAGCTAAGGGTTTAGACCAAATATATAATATTTTATTACTGAAAACTGTAAAAGGAACCAAAGTTCGACGAGTTTTAGTTTAATATAAACTTTAATTAGCGTTTAGACAAAATATATAATATTTTATTATTGAAAACTGTAAAAGTATTTCGTCTAGCTCACCCATTTTAGAAGCCCGAGTTCATGACTAATGCCAACAATAAATTATAAAAAAAAAAACGTGCAGTGCCAAATTATATAAACCTTGACCAAACCTACCATCTACAATACTAAATAGTAATTAGAAACTCATTTACAATATCCAACATTTAAAATAAAAAAACTAGGTTTACCCTACAAGACAACTTAGTATACAACATTATACTATTGGGTGAAAATAAAATTTACAAAAATAATTTTAATTTTTCTGTTTTTAAGAAAGAAAAAAAATAATATAAGGAAATATATAATCTATGTAATAAGATAATTCTATATAAAAAGAAAATAATACTACAAAATAATATTAAAATAAGCAAAGTTGGCTCTTTACTAAAAAAATTCAAAATTTTGTTATCTCTTTATCTTCAACTAAATTGTAGTAGTAAAAACATCTCAAGATGAAAAAATAGAAGCATCTATAAGAAGTGCAATATTTTTTTCCAGAAAAGAAAAAACCCTGCTTATATTAAAGACAAACAGTACATGATTGAAAAAAATATTGTTCCGAGATCAGGCCTCATACTTTTAATACCATATAGTACTACAATATACCATAACCTATGCATCGATGCGCACCAGCAACAAAATGATGACATAATACAAACATGAGCAAATATGTTCATCATATTATATAAAAGAACAGAAATCAACAATCTGCAAATAACCTATCAGGCACCCATGGTACTACCACATAGTAACCATTGGTGCTCCTAGAATCATTGACCAAAAAACAGGCTTGCTTGCAATATAGTAGGCTCGCTTGTTGTGGATGCCATATAAATTGCCCATTGATCACAAAAAAGGATTGTCCGCTCCATACATATTAGAAACCCACATTAGGAGAATTTTGAGGTCTAAAATGGGCCTCTTAAGGAAAATGTATAATAAAAATTCACTTTATGAGAACCAATCACATTTTAGGGAGTGACATCATCCCTAATGGTTGAGGTGGCATTGCTTGAGTTAAAGGTACTTACTTGTCACATTATCAATAGTGGATAAAAACTCATGGTTAATCATGGTAGTGTTCTAAGTACTTTTAAAGTCAAAGTAAAGTATTTATAATAAATGTCATTTCACACTTTTTGAATAAAAATATATCATTGTCATTTCATATTTCTTGAAAGAAACAATGCATATCCTTATACATTTATTATATTATATTATATTATTTTTAAATAATATATTAATTACATGTTATTATACAATTTAAATAATATAAATTTTAATTAATAACATATAATATAATTAAATATTTATAAATTTATATTTATATTTTATGTTAATTTATTTAAGTACAAAGGAAAAATGCATTAGTTGTTCAATGATAATGACTTTTTCTTGAAAAACTCATTCTTATTTATAGTCACATCAATACAAATTTCTTTTTTAATTTTTTTTTGGTACAACTTTTGAATTGAATTTAACTATGGTTACATGGATTGTTGTGCAAAAAGTGAATTGAAAATTCATAAATATTATTTTATTGCTTTAGCTATTATTTTATTATTTCCTTAGGAGGCCCATTTAAGACCTCAAAATTCCCCTAATGCATGGAAATGACAAAACTGTATCCCCTTCATGAAAGTTATGATATAGGAATTTCAAGTTGTTCAATCATCTACTCCTCCCAATAATAGAGCAGATGTATGCATGCGGATCAACCTCCAATCCCCTCTTTGAAAGTAGATCCACAGGCCTGTTGTTCTCCCTATATATAAGTGAGAGGGGAGGATTATTGAACTTGACAAAAAGCCCTTTTACCCGGTCAATCCATCCCTGTAGACCTCATGGCTGAAAGGAGATAGATCCATCGATGCCATCTATAACAATTTTTGAATCTCCATAAATATATATGGATTGCAAGCCTAGATTATGTGCGACCCATAGTCCACCCCACAAAGCCAGGAGTTATGCTTTATTATTAGTTCCCCTACATCCATTCAAGTACATTTGATAGTGTGCAGCACTATCCAACTTTATCCAAGCCCCACAACCACAACCTCCACCCATCTGTGCACTATCGAAAAAGAGCGTCGACAAAGAAATAGGATGTAGATGGTAACATTGAGACTGGTCAGTAGATATGACCAATTCCTGTTCTTGACTCGCTATCCATACCATAATTTCCCATAGATTCTGGATATATTTATAGGCTCATTTTCATATATATGGCGATTCCGAGCTAGCCATAATTCCCAAAACAAATAAAAGGGAAGCATTTTGTATTATATGAAGTGCAGTATATCATCTTATAGATTCATTCTTAAACCAACATTTAGTCAAATTAGATATTTATTATGATGAAACATTGAAAGAAAGATTTGCACACCAAAAATTGTTTACCTTAAATTAATTATACATATAAATACATCAACTATTGGTTTAATACATAAATACAATCTTAACAGTATAATCATTTAGATGAGTAAACACTAAATTATCAAATCATCCAAACAATTTCTAAAGAACACGAACATGCTCCTTTACTTAGAAACCAAGACAAGTCGGAAATATAGGTTCCAAATCCCCTCTTAATGATTACTTGCCACAACCTCAATCAACAAATTCTAGTTGTGGTCAAACATGAGAAAAGAATATGTGCATGTCCATATAAGGAACAACCATCCACCAGAATGCATGGGTGCCCAACAGTTGCAGCAACGAGTCTACTAGGATGTCCTTCAAATACATGGTTCTGTCAGCTATTAAAACTGCATACCTCTCCATCATTATCAATTCGAAATTTTCTAAGCTATTAGCTCCATCAAATTGTCTCTTAACCGTTGTAAAAATGTACTTGGCAAGTTGGATTCTCTAGTTCCCAAACTTTAGCATAATGTGACGAGAAAACCACTCTCATGTTTTCAACCAATAAGAAATCCTTCCTATATCCACAACTTCCAATTTACCTTAGCAACCATCCATATTAAACTTTTACCTCCACTTAATTATTTCTATAGATAACTTCATACCATTAAATCAATTTTCCAAACTCTTTCCCACTATAAACTTATAAAGTACAAACAAGTCATATCTAACTTATTTGACATATCAGAAAATATGTCCATTCAATTTTATTATAGTTCTTTGTCAAGCAACATAAAAATAAGACAGGATAGAAATAAATTATTAATCTAAACAGACAAATCACTACAAGGAAAAGACCCTCTAGTGGATGTTTTTGAGGAACCCCACAGAAAAATAACCCAGATGTCCGTTTCTCGCGGAGGATCCTAGAGGAGTTTGGCGGGCGAAGGCTTTTGCGGATGTATTGCTTCCAGTGCTCTTATTAACCTAAAATGCACCGGTGCGTTCAATATGAAAAAGCACCGGTGCATTACAAAAATTGGCACATCGGACACCATGCGCTCTGTACACACGCCCGATGCGTTTTATTTCTGTAGAGCATCGGTGCTTTACATGTCAACTGCACAGATACCGCCCGATGTGGAATAAATGAAACGCTTCGGAGCACCCACAAAACACGCCCATCGGTGGATGGTTAAATAAAAAAAATCACGGCAAAAAAACCGCATAAAACATTGGTACATCGGAAATAGTGCGCTCCATACACAACCTCTCGGTGCTTTTAATTCAGCAACCGCGCTAGTGTGTGTCATATCGTCAGCCTCGGTGCCTCATAAAAAGTGCACAGAACATAAACATCCCGGTACCAAATGACTGAAACGCACTGGGATCCCCATAAATGCCGTGCACTAGAAAAGGGTTTAAAACAAACAAAATTATGGCCAAAAAACCGTAGAAATCATTGGTTCACCGGGCACCATTACCGGTGCGTCAGGTTACTGTACAGCCCCGGTGCGTCATAAAAGCGAGCGGAACATAAACTTCCCGGGGTGGAATGATGGAAACGCACCGGGGTCCCCATAAATGACGCACACCGGAATAGGGTTAAATAAAAAAAAATTACGGCCAAAAAACCGCAGAAATCATTGGTTCACCGGACACTATTACCAGTGCATCATGATAATGTAGAGCACTGGTGCTTTAAAACTATGTCGCCTTGGTGCCTCCTAAAAGCGCATGAAAACAGAAAGAGCCCGGTGTGGCATACAGACAATGCACCGGTACTCTAGCAAAAATTCCACACACCATAATAGGGTTAAATAAAAAATATTTATGGCCAAAAAACAACAGAAATCATTGGTTCACCTATTAATCCCTGGTCGGTTGTTTGGTCAATTTAGTGTGTCCTAAATTGCTGCATTTAATTTGTCAATCCGGGATTCGTAAGCTGATGAAGTGCGGCGCACTATATGTGCAAGATAACCTTTTTCTTAACTTTTTGTCGTTTTTGGTTTTCTAAGGTGAGATGGAAATTCTAAAATGGAAACAAGTATGGTTATGTTTGTTCAAGGAAATAATATCCTCTATAATTATTTACCAACTTGAAACTGAAAAAAAAAGAATTTGAAACATACAATGACAAAACTTGAAAGAAAATGAAAATGTGCTGCTGAAATGAAAAGGTGCTGCTAGTCTAATAAATCAAAACAGTGAACTAGTGAGCATGAAACCAAACTATTCTTGCTGCTGTCTAAACACAAAAGAAACTATGTTGAAAGAAATCCAAAAGTTGCAATAAAGTAAATCTAAATCAAATTACATCAACTTGTCTTCTGATCCCTCATCATTAGTCCAGCTATGATTTTCGGAAGTAACCATAAACAACTTGAGTAACCGATATCTAACTTGCAGAAAGTAAACTAATATCAAACCACACATTCATAATCCAATCCCTCACCATCAGTCCAGCTGTGGCTTTCGGAGGTAACTGAAGATGTCATGCACAATTTAATATTTCTAACTTGCAGAAAGGAAACTAATATCAAACTACACATCCATAATTCAATCCCTCACCATCAGTCCAGATGTGGCTTTCGGAGGCAACTGAAGATGTTATGAGCAATTTAATATATCTAACTTGCAGAAAGGAAACTAATATCAAACTACACATCCATAATTCAATCCCTCACCATCAGTCCAGCTATGGCTTTCGGAGGCAACTGAAGATGTTATGAGAAATTTAATATATCTAAATCTAACTACTGAAGCAAATGAGCAAAACTGAAATGAACAAAGCAGTACTGAAATTAAACAGAAACTAAGAAAATCAAATTAGCAGCAGAATAATGTTAATTCCATGTCATTAGTCAAAAAGTTATGCAAATGCCCGGGCTGCCTATCTATAACCTGAAACAAGAACACTGATCAGTAATCAATAACATAAAACATGAAAGACAGAAGTGAAATGGAAAGCATGAAAGTTTATAAACATAAATGAAGCATATATACCATGAAAGATGCAATGTATAAACATGTGAATGGATTATGGCACAATGAGCTTTAAAGAAATAAAATAAGAACTATACAATAATGCACAGAACCTTGGCGAGTGCAGGGGCCCTCTACACTAGCCTTGGCAATAATCTTCAAGTACGAATTACGTTTGGAAACAGAGTCTTCTTATATTAAAATGCAGTCATAACAGTAAGGTGGTATTATGGCACAAAGGCAGCATAATTACATTACAGGGAAAACTAATAAAAACTAACAGAGACTAATCTAATATGCGTATACAAATGCATTATTTATAACAAAAGAAATATAACCGATTCCTAAAGTTTATGCTGATGGAGAACACATAGACCGTTATGTCCACAGATCTAGGATCATGGCCGTATTGAAGAGTAAATCTATGAGGAGTGGATGTTTGAATTCGGCTATGGAGCCGTGTACAGATGTTGATTTGTCCTCCGCAACTCAGAAACGGCCATATGAACCTTCATGTGACACGAAACAGAGTCCTGTCACCGTGGGACTCTACGGTTGACTTCCATTTGGACATCTTTGACCGTAGCCTCCTTTGATGAATTTGCTCGAGCCAATAGGACACGATCCATGTCCACATCATTTCTGACTTGCCCATGTGGCTCGTTTTTCCTGTAGACACCTGTAACATAGAGTTTCACAAAATGGCTGCGGAAAGTTGCAGCAGCTGCGGAAAGTGGCAAGATTCCGCAGCTAAATGAACAAAATATAAATCAAACAACAGACACAAAAATATAGTTAAAAACCATGTTAGATGCTCTTTTGCAATTAACATACAATGATATTGACAGTTTGGGAGGTTCAAGTGAGTAAAAAAGGTATAGAAAAGTGTATGGAAAAGATGCAGAATTGAGACTCAACACCGTGCATCATATTACTGTAGAGCACCGATGCTTTAAAAATATGCCACCCTGGTGCCTCCTAAAAGCATGCAAAAACAGAAAGAGGCCAACGCAGCATACAGGAAACGCACCGGCACCCCAGTAAAAACCCCGCGCACCGGAATAGGGTTAAATAAAAAAATTTATGGCCAAAAAACCGTGGAAATCATTGGTTCACTGGACACCGTTACCGGTGCGTGATGTTACTATAGATCACCGGTGCGATAACATTACGCCACCCTAGTGCCTCCTAAAAGCGTGCGAAAACAAAAAGAGCCCAGCGCGACATACAGGAAATGCACCGGTACTGCAGTAAAAAGCCCGCACACCGGAATAGGGTTAAATATAAAAATTACGGCCAAAAAACGGCAAAAATCATTGGTTCACCAGACACCGTTACTGGTGTGTCGCGTTACTGTAGCGCACCGGTGCGTTACAATTATGCCGCCCCGGTGCCTCCTAAAAGCGCGCGAAAACATAAAGAGCTTGGTGCGGCATTAAGACAACGCACCGGTACTCCAGTAAAAACCCGACGCACTGGAATAGGGTTAAATAAAAAAAATTAGGGCCAAAAAACTGCATTTTTCACTTTTGTCAGTGCTACAGAGCTCTCAAGCACCGGTGCAAGTTATCCTTGCTTGAGCCGCACTGACATCCGTGCTCCCATTGCACTTATTGCACTCACTGCTGCTGTACATTGCCACCAATCTCCAGCTTGAATTTTATAAAACAATGGACAATTTTTATTTTTTAAATTGTACAACTAATATGCCTCCTTGAAGGGTAAATGTATAGGTATTTTTCTTGTTTTTCCATAATTAAACCTTTTAGCGGATTAGAATTTGAAAAAACCTTAAAATTAACCATTAAAAAAAAAAAATTTGTCGCGCGACGCGCTCGAGCTGTTCGGCTTGCTTCGGTTTGCGTTGCTGCCTGTAAATTTACAGGCCGCAGTGCACCTGGTGCTGAAGGAGTCCACACCAGTTTTGGGGCAGTACCGCGAGGCGCACGATGTTATTTTAAAATTTTTTAAAAGTGTGGTGCAGTCATTTACCAGGCCGCACCGTTGACAATGTTGAATCACATCCACCCAGTGTGTTGACCAAATTATCTGCCCTGGGGCACGTAAGTTTTTCATTGCACCGGAACCGCAAATCGACATTGTCAACGGTTCGGGTTGGTAAACCGGTGCTAAGTGTATCCGCACCAATTCCAGGGCGGATTCCAAAGGCACACCGTGTAATTGTAAATTTTACAACAAAGAGCGGTGCGCTTGGATACCTGGCCGCACCGTACGACTATGTACGGTGGCAGGAGGGCGATGTGCTGACTTAGCTATAAGCCCCAAGGTGTATAGTGAAGTCAGCGCACCAGCCTCTTAACATCGCACTTAGTGAACGGTGTGCTAAAAATATTTTCTGGAGCACCGCTCTCGGTGCTTTTTATATCATTATGTGCACCATTGTCGGTGCCTCTCTGTGGAGGGATGCACCATTACCAGTGCATGACTATGTTTTTGGTGCACCAACTCTTGTTTTATTTATTTTTCAAAAAATATTTATATACGTATATTTGTAAATACATGTGTCATTTAATTAAAAAATTGTGTTTAATATGTCAATTATTCAGAGACGTGAAAGGAGAGAAGAGGAGCAACAACAACAATAGGCGAAACAATATAACATGGTTCGCCTGTGGGATGCAAGAGAGAGGGAGAGAGATGCGTACCCTCGCCCTATTACAACAGCACGCCCTATTACAACAGCGACGCAGGGGCTCCTAAGGTAGGTAGGCCTCCTCAAGTTATATGAGGAGGGTACTTCCCTAAAGTCCCATAGTGGTTTTTTGAGACATCTTATTCGAAGGTGGAATGCTCAGCAACAGGATTTCCGAGTTGGTATCGATCAGTGGTACACGCCCACTAAGGAGGATGTATATTTTATTACAGGGCTTTCGAGGAGAGGGGTGGATTTTCCCTCATTCCCCAAGGTTCCAGCTGGCTGTGTGGCAGGGAGTTAGTTAGTTTACTCCCAGAGATACATTGGAGCAGATAGATTGTCTCCTTCAGATTTTCAGGTCTCTAGAGGACAGTTACGTATTGGTGTGTTTGGTCATGAGGAGGTCCAGTGTCTCTCACTTATCATTTTGACCATTTTGCACAACACCAATGACGGGAAACACATTAGTTGCCAGCTTTTATATTATTTTGATTCTTTACTACAACAACCACGACTTGTCAAGTGGTCTGCCATTTTTTTATAGCAGTTTTGTACAACATTAAATAGATGTCGTGCTCGTGCACAAGGGAGGGTCAACTTCCCTTTTTCTTAAGAGCTTTTTTGTTTATTTTTTGAGAGGTTTCCAGAGACGAGGCCGTCTTTTTTTCGGTAGCCTCGTAGGCCGATTACTGAGGCATGTATGCATATGTGGGGGGAGATGATGCCCAAGAGGGAGGAGACTCTGTTTCCAGCGAGGATATCAGATGATGCACTGGGGTTGCTAGCCAGTGTTTTTGCCACCACCACTTGATCCAGTTATGGATATTTATGAGGATGCAGAGGGCATGATGCCAGATATTTCTGAAGATCAGCAGGAGGCCGGTGCAAATCAGAGACCTGCTCCTGCTGGTGAGCCGACCTGCGGTCGACGTCTGAGTGATGCTAGATACAGGATGGAGTTGGGCAACCAACTCATTGCATTGTTTGTTGAGGCGGGAATTTGCCCCACTGATTTCAGAGATATGGAGGCTGATGATAGGCTCTTACAGATGTGGAGAGGCATGTTGCGTGACATGTACAACCTGATGTGGCATGTCGTAGGAGTTACGACAACTTTTACATGACTAACGAGGATTGTCACACGTTACGAGCGAGCCGCAGCACATGATGGACAATCTGCGAGGCGCAATGTACCATCGACATCTCATGATAATTCACGGCCTCGCGCCACGTCAGATTTGCATGAGCCTTCAGTAGCATCTACCAGCAGTCATCATGGAGATTAGGCTCGATCATCGGCTGATCCATGACATTTATATTATAGTTGTATATTTTTAACATTATTCAGTGATATATATATGGTCCATGTATTTTATGTTCATTTTGAAGTTGTACTTAATTTACATGTGGGTGATCATCATTATGTGTATGTTGTTAGGTCATGTTAGATATGTTCATTTAATGTGCAGCTTGAAGATAGATGTGTATGTGATAGCATGAGATGTATATTTGATGTTTGTGTTGTACTGATGATGTTAATATATAATGTTAATTGTGTTTTGTTAGATGATCATGATCACGATGATGCAATTAGCAATTTTGAATGTGTTTTTTAGTCAAATATGATATTTGTATGATACTTATCATGAATGTGATGTTTATTAATTAATTTATAAATACCAAATGATCATGATATTGTAAATTTGTAATATTTGTATTTCTAATTGTATTTAAAATTCTAAAATTGTAGTTGTAAAGATATATATGTAAATTTCTAAAATTGTAATTATAATTGTAATTTTTTAATTTGTAAAATTGTAATTGTACATATGTAAAATTGTAAAATTGTTATTGTACTTGAAATTGTAAAATTGTAATTGTAATTGTATGTAAAATATTTGTAAAATTTTAATTGTATTAATGTGAAATGAATTTATTAAAATTTTAAAATTTGTAAATTTGTAAATTTTAAATAATTGTAAAATAATAAATATAGAATAATATGATTTATTGTAACATAAGGAAATTTAGAAAATAATGCAAATAAATTCATGTACTTAATTAGAATTATCATTATTTTATTATGATCTTAGATTAAAAAAAAGAATTAATTTATACAGTACGCCATTGTTTTTGAGATCAAGTACATAATACGAAATTATCAAGTGAAATATTGATTTTAACATTAACACAATGCAAATTACCAATTAATTCAAAAAACATATTACATTAATATTTTGAAAAACTCATCTTAAAAAGTATAAATATTGATGAAATAACACAAATTGTACCATATCACTCTCGGTTCTCATGATCACCCTCATTATCTTCTAGCTCGCATGGCATGATAACACTATTGTTCTCAAAAATATGTTTTGATCTAGGGTCATGTGTCAATATGAACCACCAATCCCTATCCAACACATCTGGGTAGAAAAACACTTGGTTGCCGTAATTTTTGAGAATTAAATCCCAAGCAATTTTATTGTGCGATTACCATCGGATGAGTGTTCAAATGAGTTTTGGAACGCGAGAAGCTGTTGACCGTTAGATCTCTGCGATGTATAATGAGGGTGTGGGCCCCGAATGCTATTTTATGTTGGCGCTGACATTTTAATTAATGCCGTGAATATTTGATGTTGGGTTAATGTTAAAACAATAATATGGTTTGAGCATAGTGTGATAAACAAAGTCGAAATTTGTTATTGATATGAGTTGAATATGTTGTGGGGACCAATGTTAAAGGTGCAGTGGTTTATGTTTGAACCAAGGTCGAATCTTTAATTTAATGAAATGTCCGCATGATTGAAATGTGGGGCCCAAACAAGAGATACGTTGAGATGTTGTGGTTTAACCAAAGTTTGGAATGCTTATATGGCTCGAATACTATTAACGTTATTTACACTTGAGTGGCGTACTCAAAACCAAAGGATGAATGTTAATATAAACCAAGTATATATCTGGTGAATGGCAGATATTAAGGTGTGGGTCAAAGATAATGCATATTGATACCTTGATAACTCTATCAAAGTCAAAGTAATACACGCATTCATAGATGGTTTGGTTTATGTTGTGAGCTGGGAGTGATAATAAATGTTGTGGGGCCAGAACGATAAATTATGTTGGTGCCTTAGGTTCATCAAGGTCGAGACTTATAAAAAATTGCATGGTATAATTGTAATGTGATTATTGGGAACTATAATAAGGTAAAGGATATGTTGACATGCCGTGGTGAAGGCTTACATAAGTATTGGTACATACATTTATATGTAGTGATACCTTGGTCTCAAGTTTGTATTGAGTTGTAAGGAAATATCGAATATGTATTCGATATTCATGAGGTGAATTATTATATGGTTTCAAACATGAACTTTAATTAGATAGCTCCCGCATGAAAAATTGGTTGTTGAGTCTTTATGAAATATGGTTCGTAACCAAAGGTTTGAAGATGAAAAGAGAGAAATATTCCGCTTATGTAATTGGCTGTATGGATGTATAGCTCATAGTGAAATGATTTATAAAAGAGCTTCTGCAATGAACAGAGATTGCCTAGATTGGAGAGATTGAGGACCCTTTTAGATGATTAATTAGAAGTGCATTTTTATATGCATGAGACTTTGAGAGTTATTTGGGGGCTAAACTTGTAAAGCAGTTATATATGCAACAGATACACAATTGCAGTGAACAAGAGAGTATGCAGAAACTGAAAAAGACAGTGACAGCAGCAGAAAAGACAAACACGCAGTGAACCAAGAACTGAAAGGGTTGAATGAGACATATCAGTTACAAATGTAAATGTAAATGTTTTAATTAATTTTATATTGTTTGTGATGCAAAGGCAAGTCTCCGTAGGCAAACAAAACGCCACTGTAAAACTGAAATTTGTACATATTGCTATATTCCTCTAAATGAGCTAAACAAAGAAATGAGAAGGCAGAAGTCAAAGAGTCATGGCTGTTCATTTCGAATTCCCTGTGGAATACAAACAGTCATGAGGTGAACTCTATAAATGATATCACATAGATATGCACAGAGAGGTTAGAGAATGGAGAAATGAGGAGAGAGGGTAAGAAGAAGGAGGAGAAGATAGAGAAGTTGTGTAGATTCAGAGATGATAAAAGGCAGATATGAAAGCTAGTGGACAACAGTGAAGAAGGTATAGAACAGAGTTGATATCCAAGTAAATCAGCATGTTTTTTTGAAAGAGTGAGGAAGTTGGTGCTTCCATATCAAGTTGTAGCTTGATAGATGTCAGTTGTAGCTGGCTGAGGTAGGAGCCTCTTGTAGGTTGTAGCCTGTAGAAAATAGATGGGAGTTGGAGCTTCTTTGCAAGTTTTAGGTTGCAGAATTGAGGTAGGAGCCTCCTGTAGGTTAGAGCCTACAGAAAATCAGTGGTAAGAGGGAGTTGGAGCTTGCCTTTGCATCACAACAATAATAAGATGTGGTTTTCTCCCTTATGGGTTTCCACTTATATCTGGTGTCTACGTTCATGATGATTATGTGTTGATACTCTGTATTTAATTTGCTTAATACCTGCTGCTCACTAATTAAGATTGTGGTTTCAATGTACATTAAGTTAATCATGAAATGAAGCCGTAAATAAGTGTAAATGAAATTATTACAAGACAATGAATTGATTAAACTGATTCACCCCCCCCCCCCTCTCAGTTTAACAAAGGATTCAACAATTGGTATCAGAGCAGGTTCCTTCTGTATTAGTTTAACAACTGGAAGGAGATCCTAGGTCCCCAGGATGGCTAGCATAGAAGGATGCTCAACAAATAAAGCCCCTTTGTTCACCGGTGCAGATTATGCCTTTTAGAAAATAAGAATGAGGACATACATAATGTCTCTAGGAATAGAATTTTGGTTTGCTGTGGAATTGGGATATGCCCCAAAGGAGTCCGACTCAGAGAAAGATGCCAAACAAGATTTTGTAGCTAATCCAAAGCCATGAATGCACTCTTAAATGGACTGTGTGAGGCAGAATGTATCAAAGTAATGCACAACAAGACTGCCAAAAAAATATGGGATACACTAGAAAACATTCATGAGGGAGACAAAAAGGTGAAGATAGCCAAACTTCAAGTCTATAGAGCTCAGTTTGAAAATATAAAAATGAATGATGATGAAGACATTGCCAGCTTTTTTTTAAGGGTTGTAGAAATTGTGAATAACATGAAATCTCTAGGAGAAACCATAAAAGAATGTGTAATTGTTCAAAATATTCTAAGATCTTTACCATCCAGCTTTAACCCCAAGGTTTCTGCCATAGAAGAAACAAATGATTGGGAAACTTTGACCATGAGCCAATTACTTGGAAACTTAATAGCCTATGAGATGAGACTGCCACAGAGGAAGTCAAATGTGAGGGAGGCAACCTTTAAAACAAAGAAGAACAAAGAAGAAAAAGAAGAGACATGCTCCTGCTCTGATGAAGAAGAGACCAAATTTATCAGAAGATTAGATAGAGGCTGCGACAAGTATAATGGTAAACTTCCATTTAAATGCTTTAACTGTGGAAGAGTTGGACACTATGCTTCTAAGTGTCCTCATAAGAAGACAAAGAATCAGACTTAAGAGTCAGAGAAAACCATATCAAATAACTGGCAGAAATGGAATAGATACAAGAGAAAATCATTTTATGCTCAGCAAGATAGCAGTGCATCTAAAAACTCAGATGAAACCTCAAATGAAGAAGGAACCTCTGAATTTGTATTGATGGCCAAGGAAGAACTTGAAGGATTCCTTCTAGAAGATGAGGAAGAAGGTGAAGTGGATCTTGAGGGGGAGCTAAGAAGTGCCCCGGAGGATATAGACAGACTTAAACTAAAGTGCAGAAAACAGAAAGACATTCTCCTCAAATATGTAAGAGAAGAACAAAATTCCAAAGACCTCATTCAGTTGAAAGTAGAGCTTGAAGAAGCCAAGAAGGTAGAAGACACCTTACTTAAGAAAATTGAGGATAAAACTCAGAAGCAAGAGTAACTGGAAGAAGAAGTAGTATGCTTGAGGAAGAAATTAGAAAACACCCAAAGGAAATTGTCAATAAACACTTCTCAAATGACAAGCTTTGATAAGTTGAATAAAATAGTAGATGCTCAAAGATCTCCTCTGATAAAAACTGGGATAGGCTATGAAGGAGAAACAAGTAAAGTCAAAGAAACATATAATAGGAATATCATTTTTATAAAAGCTTTTAAGGATAATGAAGCAGCTCAGAAGGTTCCTACAGAAGTAGAAGCCTACAATGAAGTAAACATAAACATGAAGGAACCTCAAATGACAAAGAACAAAATAAATAAACAGTCAACTGAAAAGGGCTCATATACTCCTGAATATATAAAATTTGGAAGCTATCAAAGGAGATTCTTCCCCCCTATGAAAAATGTCACCTATTATGCTTGCCACAAATTGGGACATATTGCTGCATGCTGTCATAAAAGGAGAATCGATTCCAACTAGCAAAAGATGCAAAAAGTGAAAAGACTACCTCAAGCAAACAAATGGAGAAGACAACCCTTCATCAGGTACGTTAATTGTTTTTATGGATATTGTTTTTACTGTAAGGAGTTTGGCTATAAACCCATGGAGTGTAGAACGAATGGAAAAAGACTGATGTATGGAAACTCATGGAGATGGATGAACAATGGAGAATTCAATCATGTACATAATTCATTCAGAAACATAATCAAATGCTATGACTGACATCAAGTTGGGCACAAGTGTAACAAATGTCCTCTCAGAGAATGTGGTCCATCATCTCAGGAAATGTACCAAACAAAAGGATGCATGCAGTGGAAAAAGAAGTTGAATAAGTGTGACCTGGCACTAATAGCTCAAGACCAGAAAAGCCAATGGTATTTGGACAGTGTGTTAGTATGAATCTTTCATCGTAAAAGACCACTTTAGCTACGCATAAAAAATAGCCCTAACATCGATTATGGCTGCTAAATATCTTTAAATCTGCAATTAGGTGTTCCAAATAATGCTGCACAAATCCAGATCTAAGCATAAAATATATTAAGTAGATAAAGTAAAATGTAGCTCCATGCATCCAATGGACAAGACAAGAACAATGTATTTGAAAGAATTTTTATATTATATTGAAAAGGGGCACCTGAGAGGAAAACAAGAAAGGTGTTTTCCAGTTCTCCTCAATGGGATGGGTTCTTGAAAGTCCTCAGCATTTCAGATCTAAAATTTCTCTCTCTTGTTGGTGTAGAAAACCCAGACAAACATAGAACTCAAAGGGAGCTCACAAGGCAAAAATGGAGAATGTGACCAAGTATAGATCTAGAGTGATCTAATGCAATGGAAGGTGACTAATGAATGGGAAAACCCTTCTATTTATAAAAAAATATTAGGGTGTTGTAGAACTTGGTGCATGAATAAAATATTATTAATTGAATTCTAGAACCACCCTTTAGGAATATTTTATTATATTTGTTGGAGGGAAAAGGATTTTTGACTTGGGTCAATTCCTTTATTTATAAATAATAAATAAATAAATGATTTATTTATTATTTTATGGAAATGGTGAGAACATAATTAAATAAATAATGATTTATTTAATGATTTATAAATGATTTAGTCAAATTTAACTAGGAATATTATTTAAATAAAGATTTAAATAACTTATTCCTAGGAAATAATCAAATAAATAAGGATTTATTTAATTGATTTCCTTGTTTTGGGTTAAATATGACTAGGGAATATAAACAAATAAGTTATTTCACATGGTGAAAGCAATTTTACTTAGGGTAAAATTGGTCTTACATGGTGTACTTGGGTTCATCTAATGATAATAAGTTAAATGACCAAAAAATGGTGTAACAGATTGCCCCCCAATGTACGAGTGTTAGGAGAAAATCGTATGACCGAAGTACGTTGTAAGAACTCGATCACTAGACATCAAGAGGGAAGTGAGAAAGAGAAATGTAAGGTAGTTTAAAGTGCTAAAGGACTAGACCCTAAGGAGACGAGACTTACAGGTGCAACAAGTCTCTAGTTTATGAAGTGGTACCTGTGCTAAAGGCGGTGGGGGAGGCATACCTATGCCCGTCGAGACAATAGTACAAACAATAAGGCGCCCGGAAAACCACGGAACACAATAATGAAACATGTACTAGCCTAAACATGAGCCAGATAAGTAGAATGATGAATCCCACATACATGCCATGCCTGGAATAATCGTCAGGACTTATACAATAATATTTTAGTACATGAGATACAAATACACCCAAATGCCCCCTACACACAGGGAAGGGCACGCAAAATCTGACTGATACATGAAAATCGAAGAGGCGCTGCAAGCGGCTAAGGCCGATATCATCAAATGAGAGGAGCTACATCAAGGGCTGAAATGAAGAAGTCATCCGGGCATGTGGGGGGCTACCTACAGGGCCACCCCCTCATGAGGGTTGAGACATCTCACACACACCCTAGAATCACCAATAGCTGCTGCTGCATCACTAGACCATCAAGTGTATAGATCACGATCATGCTGAAAAGAGCTCGAACCAAGGTACACTGCCCCCTAGACCTGGCTTTTGGAGTAAATGAGCTGATGTAGACAGAAGTAGGTCCGCCATAGGTGAGGCAATAAGGGAACCCCAACTAAGGCACGAGAGAAAATAGTAAAGCGAATCACAGACGAATACTAATGATGATGATGAAATGGGTGATACGGAGTAGCGGTTGGACAACTTCCCTTGTTATAGCACAAGGGGCATGAATGGCTTGGCAACAACTGACACAATATCAAGGAGGATAGGTGACAATGGTACTGAAGGCCATAATGTGCAACACGAGAGAGGGACCAAACGATGAAGGATGGAGGTCTATAGCGAGATACAAAGGGACTCGAGATAGACGCCATGATGGATGAGGACTCAACTCGGATGCTCTAAACAAGGGCGACTCGATGGTGCTGCCACACAGTAAAGGTCCAATGGGGGACCATAAAAACATGAGTACAATAGGGTAGCTCATGACGAAAATCAACACGAACAAAGACAAGTAAGGAGGCAAAGTGGTATTTTGAGAAGAGGTGAATAGACCCTTCATGGACAAAATGTGTCCTGGTGAAGTATCAGAACATGAAAAACTAACAGATACCCATTTGAGTGCTTGGTGAGAGCTTTCCAACGGTGTAGACGGTGTGTCAAACGGGGCTATGGTTTGGTCGCAGCGGATGAAAGAAAAAATAGGGGTTTTTCTTCTAATAAGGCATTTTCCCTCCAAAATCATTGATTTTCTTGTGTAGCTGTGGTGAATGTGGAGAGGAGAGAAGGCCCTAAATCTTGCGGTGATCGTAGTGGACAAACCGACCATTGGAATCGCGATCCGTTAGTTGTAGGTAAGAGGCCTAATCCTACTCTTTGTTTTTGATGGATTCAAAGTTAAGATTAGGGTCTGAAATCTCAGTAACTACTCCTACTTCATCATCATGGTCAGGTCGCACTTTTTGGGGAAAAAACTGCGACTTGGGATGCAGGTTTGGGCCTGAAAAGTGCGACCTGGCCTAGGATTTTGCCAAAAAGTGTGACCTATTAGATGGAGGTGGTTTCAGTGCTGTTATGGGCTGATATTCAGTTTTGGTGTGAGTGAATGTAGTTTTGCTTATCTGTATATTGACAAAGATGATGGTTTTGTGCAGATATGGCAGATATACGGATCAAGTGGAGAGAGAGAGAACTAGGTACATTACGGACGGAAATCCAAGCGGATCAGGGTGTCCATCGTGCATTGGCTAGGTTTGGGGTGCTGAAATTTGTAGAGAACCCTTTGATGATGGCTGGAGAGCCCTTGTTGGCCCGAATTATCAGTTATTGGGATCCAGATAATGAGGTTTTTATAGTGCAGGGGCACAGGATTGAGCTGACAGTCCAGGATCTGTATTTCCTGAATGGTCTCCCACCATTAGGAATGGTGGGAAATACACAGCCAGTGTTACCGCGTGGGCATAACATTATGGAGTTCATTGAGCGACATTGTCGACCAGGTGTCCGAGTCAAAGGGACTCGAATATCGATTGGGGATCTAGAGAGGTTGGAGACCCGGGCAGTAGCAGCAGCAGTGTTGCGGATCTTGGGTAGCCAGGCATTCCATCACATCACTGGAGGGCATTCTGAAACGACAGCTGTCGCTATGTAAGCGACAAGTGAATCATGATTGTGCTTATGGGATGGTATTGTGCTCCTTCTTTTTTGAGAAGATCCCGACCTTATGACCTCGTGTACAGCTTCTTGATGGGGGTCTGAGAGAACCTCGGATGTGTCGGTGGGGACGACTACTGTGTAGAGGAGGAGGAGGGGCGGTCAGACAGGTGTTCCGACCAGAGTTCTTCGCCCATTGGGATCAGATGCCATTGTACATATATGACTATGCCTATAGTGGGATGAGATATTGGGGAGATCCAGACTTTCTGCTTCCACCTGGTCGAGTATGGGGGCCCGATGGTAAGTGACAAGTAACTAATCTGTTATGTGCATTTGAAAGTTTTTGAGTAGTATTCATGGCACTGATCTTGATACTTTTTGGAATGCAGATATAGCTCCGGTAAAACCGGCCGGATATATGGGACGACCTGCAGCAGCTAGAGCAACAGGTGCAAGTGGATCAAGGACGGCACAGAATGAGGATATGGCTGCTCTGGTGGAGTACATTCGTCGTAGATGTGAGGGGCTACTGACCATTGTGTCGGAGCATGGTTGGCAAGATTTAGACGACCAGTACATATAGCTATGTATTGGGCTACCCTCAGAGTGGCAAGGTATCATGTGACGCATGGCGATGGCCGGTCAGACTGTGCGTGAACTACGAGCTGCGGTAGAACAACCATTGGCTTGGGATCCTCCAGAGAGTGATTAAATATAAGGCAGGTGATGCCCCCCAGTGTATATGTAGGGACAAGTGGTGCCCCCCAGTTTTGTAAATTTGTTTTTGTAACATTCTATGGGCATGTCATATGTTTCAGAGTAGATGGACTATAAAAAAAATGTTATATGATATATATTATGTATATACATTGTGTTGATGGTGTGAAATGTTATTGTCTTGTGTGTGATAAATGCCAGTCTAGAACATGATTTGCAATTTGATCTACGTAGTGATTTTGACTTCTAGGTATATGGTTGAAAGTAATGAATCGAAATTCATGAATCAAAATTTTCACTCGTAAATATTGTCTAAACAGGATAGGGTTATGCACACGATAGACACCATTAAGTTGTAAGACAAGAAGCAATGAATCTAAACGAACGTGCAAATGGAGGATGTGGTGAGAGAGGGCATCGGCTAAGAGACCATGTACTGCATCATATTCGGCTTGATTATTGGTGACATTACCAATGTAGACCCCATTTGCAAGAACGAGGGTATGCAAGGGGGTAAAGATGGCCCACGCGACCGAGGTGAGATTCCGGGAATAGTGACTTGCCCCATCGACATAGCCAATATAATGTGTGGATGAGAGGGCCGGTGGAATAGTGTCACAAGACAAGAAATGGGAGGAGGGAGAATGATGATGGCAGCGCGAGTATAGGGTAGACATCCAATGACAACTATGGGAGGGAGTAGTTGGGGTAGGAAGTATAGCACTCATAGATCGACTAGAGGGAGATGAATGAGAACTATGGGAGGAAGAGCAGGAACTCATGCTGTGAAGGACATCATAGATACGGATGGTATCATCTTGATTCTGGGAGGAAAGGAAAAGGTAGAGGAAACCACATGACGCTGCAAAGCTACCGAAATCATCAGTATGGGAAGAGAGGTGCACCTATGGATCATCAGGGGGAATGACAGAAGAACAGGTAAAAAGATGGTCAAAGAATGAAGAGTCCAAGAATGTTGCTGAAAGGGAATCAAGCAAAACAAATGGAGTGGATTCAGAGGGAATGTACTCCGAGGGTCGTGTGGATGATGATAGGTATAGGAGGGGAGTAGCAGGTTCTGACATCTCAACATCAGGGGGAGGAATGTCAATGGTAGTAGGGGGATCCTTGAGTAAACCTGACGCATAATGAGCAAGGATGGGAGAGGCGGATTGATTTTTTTCAAATTCATACTCGCAAATGACCTCTAAAGAAGCTCGGTAATGCGTGAGGTGAGGAAAATGGTGAGAATAATGGCCATGGACACCACACAGAGCACAGGGTTTGTTGGTGTGAAGAGTATTTTGGTTCTTGGCGGCGGATGAGGAAGAAACAGAGGTTTCAGGGACCGTAGATTCAGGGAACGCGACTTTAACCATGGGTTGGATACGGGGAAACTCAGGACAAGTATGAGTGGCATGATCGATACCATCACACAAGGCACAAGGCTTGGTGGGAGGAGGAGGGGTAGGGTCGGGTGCGGTGGCCTTGTCTTTGGATGCCCCCTTGCAAGTTTTTCTTTTCTTGTCCGTAGCTATCACAGCATGAGGATGGTTTTGCGGAGGGGCTAGGGGCACTGTAGCGATGGAAGGAGCGAAGGGAATCGGTTGAACTGGTGTCACAACAATGTATCGTTTGGGGTGGCCAGGTGGGGTCTCAGGCTAAGGAGTAAGATACCATATTGGTATTCCCAAGGTTAAATTAGGGAGGGAAAGGGTGGCCTTGACGGGAACCAAATAGACTCCGGGAGGGGGAGCAAGGAAAGGTATCTGATTGGCGGGGTAATGGCCAGGAGGGACGACTCCCATATGGTGGAGAGCTGGGGGAACCGACTCAAGAGGGTAAGGAGGTTCCTGAGTGTGAGGTGGATGGGAAGGTCCAGGTGGCGGAGGTTCGGTCAGCTGAGGCGAAGGGCTAGGAGCAGGTTGCGGGGGGCGAGATCGAGGTTGCTCACTAGCTGAATCAGGTTGTGGAAGGTTAGCCTGAGATGATTGCATCATGCAAACATTCGCTAAGCTGGGATCAGATATAGGAGGGGGGGGAGGACCTGGGAAGGTGCCAAGAAAGGAGGAGTCTTTGTAGACACCAGGGGAAACACTGGTCAAAGACTCAAGAGTTTGCTTATTGGTGACAGCAGAGATGGTGGAATCAGGGGAAGTTTGAGATTTTGGTTCATGATATGTCAACTGGTCGATGGTGACAATCTTTCCATTATGCGGGAAAAACATCTTGCGGTGGACTGCGGATGGGACGATAGACATAGCATAGGTGTAACTACGCCCTAAGAGAATGTTATAGTCAAGAGGGATGTCGATAACTTCAACGTCGACACAAAAAATCTTGCCCGCAAGGGTGATAGGACAGTTACGGAAGAGGCCAATGGGCTAGGAGGCATGGCCATCCCATGCACGAAGGGTGATTGTGGAAGGGGCCAGCTCAGGAGATCCGAGTTGTTTCCAAACCGAAGCAGAAATTACACAGGTAGATGCCCCCTCATCAATAATGCACCGAGCGACGTTGGCGTTTTGGATTTTGACTGGGATTTGGAAAGCAACAGAAGCAGGAAGGGGGGGATGGTCTGACTGACGGGCATCGAAGACAATGAATTGGTAATCAGCAGGATCTACAGCACCCACGACAGATAGTAGAGCCTTCTTTTGAGAAGGACACGCCTGGAGGAGTTCCAGTGTTGAAATGGAAACAGGAGATTGGGCCAGATCATCTACTATGCTATACGAATGGGCAGCCCGACCAGAGGCAGCATTTCGGCGTAATGGTCCCTTAGGAATCTTGGTATGAACCTCAGCTTTGGGCGGAGGGATGTGCAAGGGTCCATTGGGTGTCGACAGAGGCTCTGTAGGACCTGAATATGGGGACTCGGAGACAGGCGGAGCGAGAGGCATGGAGTACTAATGAGACCGAGTTGGAAGGTTAAGGTCGACGGTGAGGGGTATGTTAGAGGTCATCATGAGAATCTGGTAATCGGAGGAACCAGAAGGGGAAGGTTGAGTGGATACCAGGGCATGAGGTGGTTGGGTAGCCACGAAGCCTTGTTGAGGAAAAGGGTCGGTAAACACAACAGGTTGAGAAGTAGCCGTATTGGGAGGGATAGTAGGGGAGGAATGTTGTCCCCGCACGGTGGCCTGAGACTCCCACATCTGTCGCATCTGTGGTAATAGGGGAAAATCATGAGTGTAATGACCATAAACACCACAACATGAACCAGGCTTATTGGTGCAAAGCGGTCTGTTCGGCTTGGGCTGAGAGCCCTGTGGCTGGTTAGCAGTGATAGGATCAATACTTGAAGGATTGGATCCCCGATTACCAGAGGCAAATGGATTTCCTCTCCTTCGCCATTGAGAAGGAGGAGGAGTAGTCACGCCTTGCTGTGCAAATACTTACCCTAGAGGGGGTAGTAAGTGCGGCTGCTGGGGCAGAGAAGGCAAGGGAGTGGGAGGTCCAAATGCTGGAGGAGCTGGGACACCAGGATTTGGGTAAGGATACGGGTGAGGATGGGAAACATTGAGGTAAGTAGGAGTGTGGGAAAAAGGAGGAGGTATGCCATATCCCGGATACATGTTACCTAGAGGGGGAAAGGAGCTGGAGGTGCTGGCCCCTCCTGGAGGGAAACCATAGGCCATAAGAGGTTGAGTAGAGGTATGTGAAAGAGTTCCAATGATACCGTCGACGGAGTGAGATGCCCCCGGGGCATTAGCACCATTGGGCTTGGGGAGGTCAGGAAGGACGGTATAAACATAACCGGATTGAGCATAGATAAGGTCATATTTCAAGGCTATTTGGAGGGCGGCTTCTTCAGTTTGGGGAAAATGGGATGTGACATCTTTGCCGATGGGAGGTAAGAGAGAGCGAAGGAACCAGTCCATATAAACTCGATCTTCAAAGGGGGAGCGCGACATAAGCTTCGTCTTCTTCGCCATTCCTGGACATGAGCGGAAAGGCGGGTCAAAGAGGATTGATGAAAAGAATTCAAGAGTTCAGTACCAGTGTCGTCGGAGAGGGAGTTGGAAATAAGATAAAAAGGCTTGGGCAATGGTCGCAAAGGTGGTATGGGAAGAGGTGGCTTGATCGACATACCATTTAGAAGCTTCGCGGAAATCGAAGATGGATGGAGTCATCGGTGATGGAATTGGAGGAACACCACATGTGGAGAGATCAGATATGGTTGGAGGGATCTTCACTAGCAAGGCCTTCGAACTTGGGGATGTTGGAGGGGAGCTTGGTTGGCATAGCAGGCCAACTGACATCGTGGCGGATAGGATCATTAATCAGCTGATTGAAGTTGGGGAGACTGAGGCCGGCCATATAAGGGAGCAAAGGGGCAGGCGAGGTAGGTCTCATAATGGTTCCACTGGAAACAGACCCAACAGTAGAACTGGGGTTGCTGCTGGCAGTAGGCCCTGAACTAGACATGGTGAAAGTAACAGGGGGAGAACTTGAACAATCAGAAGAAGAGTCAGAGTGCGGACTCGGGGGAGGACTTACTCGCTAACGACGGGAAGGGGGAAGTCGACCAACCGGAAACTAAGGGTGAAGGCCAAGAAGTCTTCGGGACAAACGCCTTGGAGGCGCAATGATGACGGGAAGAAGAAAAAACGACAAGGGCAGGGAGGTGCAAAATCAAGACGAAACAAAGGCAGAGAGGTGCAGTGTCAATTGATTTTAAAGTCTTTTCCAGGCAGTATTAACTAGGCTCTTCTTCGCTTAGGGTCAGTGTGTGGCGTGCGTTAATTTTAATTGTTTAAACCCAGACGTTTTGAGAGTAAAATAAAAAGTGTGTTGCGTAACTGAAAATAAATCTGCAGTAAATAAGACTGAAAGAATAGAAAATTAACAACTAACAATGCATCAATCTAACCCAAGAAGGTGGGTCTCTCAAAACTAGTCTATAAGAGGGAAAAAATATAATCGAAGCACGCTAAAAGAGGCCAATAGATCTAAGGTCGGGATGGACAAGGATCTAAAGGAGAAATCTGTTGGAAAGAGGTGTAGAAAATAGCAAAGAGGCAGAGGCAAGGTTGCTGTTACAAAAAGAGGGGATCAGCTAAAGATAGGAGGGTCAAAGAGGTCACCCTAGAGATGAACCCAAACAAAACTAGATGAGGTGTTTTGAAAGGGAAAAGAGCTGATCTGTAGGGATCTGAAAATGAGGTATCAGATCTGAAATAAATAAGGCTGAAACTTTGGAAATTCAGACTTCTGAAACAGTGAAAACTCTCCCACAAAAAGTGGAGGGTACTAGAGCCCTAAGGGGCAAGATTCCCACTTAGTTGAGTGAAACATATCAGGAACAGGTCTAAACAGGCGAAGACAGAGGCTAGAAAACCCTGACAGAAGCTTCAGACAAACCTAGAAAAAGCGCTAGAAAATTGCAGAAAAAAGTGCAGGTCGCAGGTTCTGACCTGTTTTTAGTCCAGGTCGTAGGTTTGGGGCAGAAAAGTGCGACCTCAAGGCTAGGTCGCAGTTTTTGGGCCGATAAGTGCGACCTGCAGATCCGGGTCTCTCGGCGGCAGATTTCATAAAAAGTTGTCGTCTCAGCGGCGGCTAATGTCGGTCACTTGCGCAATAAGGCCAGAAACACACGGAAGTTAGAAATTTTAATGTTTGAGGGTTTTAGAGGTGGAAAGCACCATAAAAATAGGAAAAACAGAAAACGGAAGAGAAACCCTAGGGTCTGAAACAGCTGGATATGCAGGAATATATGAAACAACAGCGGTTGCAACAGAAAACCCGTGTGGAGTCGCCAATTGTTAGTATGAATCTTTCGTCGTAAAAGACCACTTTAGCTACGCATAACAAATAGTCCTAACATCGATTATGGCTAACAAATATCTTTAAATATGCAATTAGGTGATCCAAATAATGCTGCACAAATCCGGATCTAAGCATAAAAGATATTAAGCAGATAAAGTAAAATGTAGCTCCATGCATCCAATGGATAAGACAAGAACAATGTATTTGAAAGAAGTTTATATTATATTGAAAAGGGGCACCTGAGAGGAAAACAAGAAAGGTGTTTTCCAGTTCTCCTCAATGGGATGGATTCTTGGAAGTCCTCAGCATTTCAGATCTAAAATTTCTCTCTTATTGGTGTGGAAAACTCAGACAAACATAGAACTCAAAGGGAGCTCACAAGGAAAAAATGGAGAATGTGACCAAGTATAGATCTAGAGTGATCTAATGCAATGGAAGGTGACTAATGAATGGGGAAAACCCTTCTATTTATAACAAAATATTAGGGCGATCTAGAACTTGGTGCATGAATAAAATATTATTAAACAAATTCTAGAACCACCCTTTAGGAATATTTTATTATATTTGTTGGAGGGAAAATGATTTTTAACTTGGGTCAATACCTTTATTTATAAATAATAAATAAATAAATGATTTATTTATTATTTTATGGAAATGGTGAGAATATAATTAAATAAATAATGATTTATTTAATCATTTATAAATGATTTAGTCAAATTTAACTAGGAATATTATTTAAATAAAGATTTAAATAACTTATTCCTAGGAAATAATCAAATAAATAAGGATTTATTTAATTGATTTCCTTGTTTTGGGTTAAATATGACCAGGAAATATAAAAAAATAAGTTATTTCACATGGTGAAAGCAATTTTACTTAGGGTAAAATTGGTCTTACATGGTGTACTTGGGTTCATCTAACGATAATAAGTTAGATGACCAAAAAATAGTGTAACACAGTGGATGCTCAAAACGTATGACTGGAGATCGAAGTAAGTTTGTAACCTTTGATGAAAAGAAATCTGGGAATGTAACATTCGGCAATGATAAATCAGGGAAAATCAAAGGGAAAGGCTCATTCTATCTAGATAATGGAAGGGGAAAGGCTCAAGATGTACTATTTGTGGATGGGCTAAAAGCCAATCTGCTAAGTGTAATTCAAATGTGTGACAAAGGCTGTGAGGTTATTTTTAGAGCACAAGACTGTGAAGTAAGATCAAGCACCACAGTAAATACCTTGATCAAAGGTATTCGAACAGAAAGTAATGTCTATATAGTGAAAGAAGAGGATGAAGCATGTCACCTAAGCAAACTTGATGAATCATGGTTATGGCGTAGAAGATTGGGACACCTAAACTTTGACCACATCATAAGTCTGAGCAAGAAGAATGCAGTCAGAGATATGCCAGCCATAAAGAAGCCTTCAAATACCTTATGTAAATCCTACCAACTAGGCAAGCAGACCCGCACATCTTTCAAGACCATATATACAAGTAGACCTCTTCAGCTTGTTCACATGGACCTGTGTGGACCTTCAAGAACTAAAGCACTAAGTGGAGAATCTTATTTCATGCTGATAATAGATGAGTTTTCCAGAATGACGTGGGTAGCATTTCTCAAATATAAATTTGAAGCAATTGAGAAATTCAAGATATTCAAGGCATTGGCAGAAAATCAAACAGGATGCAAGCTAAAGTGCATCAGATCAGACAAAGGAGGTGAATTCACAGACTATGATTTTGCAGACCTATGCAATGAGCATGGGATAAAGCAACAATTTACAATTGCAGGTACACCTCAATAGAATGGAGTGGCAGAGAGACAAAATAGGTCAGTACAACACATTGCCAGAGCAATGATGCAATAAAGTAACATTCCCCAAACCTTCTGGGCAGAAGCAGTACACACAGCTGTTCACATTCTTAACAAATCTCATTTAAGACCAAACTGTGACAAGAATCCTTACGAACTATGGCATGGTAAACCAACATCAATCAAGCACTTTAGAGTCTTTGGAAGCAAGTGTTTCATAAAAAATAATGATGAAAACCTGGGAAAGTTTGATGCAAGAGTTGATGAAGGAATATTTTTAGGATATGCATCCAAGAGTAAGGGTTACAGGTGCTACAGCAAAACACTACACAAAATTGTGGAAAGCATTGATGTAAGATTTGATGAAGATCTACCAAACAGAACAAGAAGTACAAGATGCAGCAATCTTCCAGAATATCATGAAGAAGAGAACCAAGATAATGATGAACTGAGCAAGACAACAAAAGATACTGAATTAAACTCAAAAAGTCCCTCAAGACCCACTCAAAAGAATCATCTAGAAGACCAAATCATTGGGGACAAAAGTGTGGGAGTCCAGACTAGAAGACAGTTAGCTGAACAAAAAGAAGAAGTATACCTAGCTATGCTATCTCAAATGGAGCCAAAGAAGTTCAAAGAAGCCAACAAAGACAAAAACTGGGTAAATGCTATGAATGAGGAACTGGACCAAATTGAGAAGAAAAATACCTGGGAATTAATTCCAAGACCCACTGGGAAAAATGTCATTGGCACAAAATGGATATTCAAGAATAAGATGAATGAACAAGGGAAGGTAATCAGAAATAAATCCAAACTTGTATGCAAGGGATATTCACAAATTGAAGGTCTTGATTATGATGAAACATTTTCCCCTGTAGCCAGAATGGAAGCAATCAGAATATTTTTGGCCTTTGCATGCTACCATGAATTTGTTGGGGTTCCTATGTTTTGGCAGATTTGGCAATACCAAAAGATAAGACAACATCAAACCACTTTGGGGTCCTAGGATCTAGCCCTCCTGGGCCCGGAGAGGGATCTCTCCAATAGAACAAAGAATGATATATCTTTGAAGCTCAAAATGAGATGTTAGGCTAGTTATGAAGCACAGAGGAGGGTTTTAAAATGATTTGGTTGAAGGGTTGCTGGGTTGGTTAGGAGATCATGGACTGGGAAAGCAATGGAAGTAAAGGAACAAAATAACAGGATGTTTCAACAAAGAGGATAGGCCAAGAAAGTGCCATCCATTGGGCTATGGAGTCATGAAAGGAAATTACTCGCAACAACTAGCCAAGGCTTTCAGAGGGCAAGTCATCTAATACTAACGGATCTTTTAGATTAGATGGTGGGATGAAAATTAAGGACAGAAGGTGAAAGAAGGAAAGATAACCAATCTTCTGTCTATAGATCAGGTCAGAGGTCATTTAACTCCAGACCTGCTTGGACATACTCAAAGGCAGCTCTCAAAGAGGGACAAAGGGGCTGCTTATAGATCGGACCAGAGGTCATTTAACTCCAGGCCTTCTTTAGCAACTCCAAGGGAAAACAGGGATAGGATTACAAAGGGATCTTAGCAAGGTCAGCTGGTTACACAAGGATCCTAGTGGACAGGGCTAACTCTAATCCCCAGTGTTCCCAAATATTCCAGCTTAAACCCCACAAGAACATCTAAGAACAGCTTCATTTAATTCATACATTAGGGAGTAGGCAATATCCTCCACTACACTGGTTAAATCAACCGAAGACAATTCTCAGATCCCACATAAAGCAGAAAAAATTAAAGGTAGGGAGAGCAGGAAACATAGGGCACCTAGAAAGGGTGAATCCTATGTTATACTTTTGTTGCCTACCAGAAGAATCATGAAGCAATATGAAAATGTAATAAACAGAGTTAGGAAAAACATCACCAATAGCAATAGACCAGGATCCTGTGAAATGTGATTTGGTTAATTGATGCAAAACCAGTCGTGTACACCATAGCTCAATGACTGTTACAATCCAGAATTTCTCCTCCCAGCCTATTACATACAAACTACTCTGCTATTCCCTCCCAAGACTGTTCTAACAGTCGGAATGAACCTCGCTAACTCCAATGGTAGCAACTGGACAACAACGGCCCAACAACAACCTTTACAATTTGTTCTTGGGAATTCTTATAGGAGGATGAGAATAACAAGGGTAGATACAAATTAAATGAATCTCATTAAGACAGAATGGTGGAGGAGTTCCTGCCCATGTTGCTTAATGGCTCTGCAGCTCTGTATGTACTCTGTAGGCTACTTGGAAGCCTCTGTCAGGTCGAAATTGACCTCTGATACGTTCCTGGTAATCCTCTCGGCTGTCTGGAGCTCTACGCTGCCTTCCGGATCTGGTTAACTGGTTTAAAGTCTGCGGGCCTTCTCCATACCTCCATCACTTCTGACCAGACAGTCTTTAAAAAGATCTGTCAGTATAATTAATTGTTTCAGGGCTCGAGGAGATATGAGGAGTGCTGTAGGTAAATGTCTGTCCTGGAGAAAACGTTCTGCTGACATTAAACCCAGATAAGACTGTTGCGTGTGCTTAAGTCTTCAAATTGAGCCCTGCCTCTGAATTGCGGGGTTAACATTAATTACATCAATAAAAATCATTAACCCTCTTTGAATCTCTCTGCTGGTCCGCCGACAAACGCTGAAGTGGCCATCTCTGTGCTATCTGCGAAAAAAAATAAATTTGATACGAACCCGGGCGGTGGTGGAAAAATGCTGCGGAGGCCGGAGGAGTGGTGGCGGAGCGGTGGAGGACGGTGGACTAATGAAGAACGGTGGAGGGATATATGAATTTGGGCGGAACAACTATGAAATGCAAGACTTTAGTGTAACGTCTTAAACGTTGGACTTTGAACAAAATACAATGGAATGCGAAGGAAATGTAATGAAATGTGTGGACGTAGACGTACGAGGTGGGACCCAGCTGGAAGCGGAGGGTGATTCATTTTGAACCGTTAGATCAAGGGGAGGATGGACGGTCAGGATGAAATCGGGAAATCACAATAGGAGGGGGACAGAGGTGACATACATTGAAACTTTCGATTGCGATTAGTGGGGACAAGCGATAGTCATTGGATCGTTGATAAGACGGATGGATGGGATTATATCGGGAGACGGCGGGGAAGGCTTGCGATTGCGATCGGAGGTCGGGCGCGATTGAGTGCTAATCGTTGATCTCAGGTCCAGATCAACGGCGGGGAATGCAATCGGAGGATCGTAGCAATCAGGAATCAGAGGGAAAGGCTTGCGATCAATTGGGGGATGATGCGATTAGCGCATGACCGTTCGATCTGGGTGGAAAATCAACGGTGGAGATGTGGATCGGGGAATGGTGTGATCGGAAGATCGGAGCAATCGGAGGGGACTTGCGATCGGAGAAAGTTGCGATCAATCGCATCGCAAGTATTTGCGATGGACCAATCAGGGGATAAAACACAAGTGTTGCGATTGCAAAGGTTTTGCGATATGCGCGGGCCGTCCGATCTATATGGCGGATCGACGGTGGAGAAGAGAGTGGAGGACTTAACGTGGAAAGCCAATCGCATCGGAACATTTCTGTGTTACAAAGGATTTTAACGCTCTGACCCGATCTTTCGATGCGATTAACGTTTAAGGCTTAAACGCTTGGCCTTAGCGCATGGGCATGGGTGGGAAGTGGTTAGGGCTGACGGAAAAGGGGCTAAGGCCTATTATATGGTCGAAAAGTGGGTTTTAGCCCATTTAAATGGAATTTGAAGGCCAAGGAAGGAACGATAGAGGAATAAGGGGGAAAAATGGTCAACAAAGGCTAGGGGGGAAATTAAAGAGGATTTTGGGGGAATTTGAGAGGTAAGAAGAGAAATAGAAGGGGAGACAAAATAGAAGCTAAGTGGGGGTGAAATAAGAGGGAAAAGGGCCTTTTGGGCATTCTTCTTCATAACAGAGAGGCCTTATAATGGAAATCAGCAGAGGGGATTTCAGTAAAGGACAAAAGGCACAAGGAGGCTTCAAGGATGATGTGTTTTCAGGGGGAAATTCATTCCTTGAAGGCTCATCAACAATTTAGCCCCCCGTTTTCTTGTCAAAAATTTATGGGGGGGCTAACAGTGGCTCCACATGGGGATGGATTCTTCTTGAAGGAGTCAAGAATCCAGAAATGATCTTTGGTGTAGGCCAGATGCCTGCTGCTTGGCTCATCCCTTTCTTTCTTTGGTCAGCTGCCACAAATCATGAATACATCATATCAGCAGTAAAACTCTCCCAAACAACTACCTACGCACACTATAATCCTAACATTTTTTATTCTGGGTGCATTTAGGCTTGCAGACCCTTTACATCATCAATTTTTACAAGAAGGAAAATAAACCTATTCTATCTCTACCCTTATTGCTCCACGAGACCAGATTAGACTGTTGGTCTCATATGTTTCTCTACCTAATCTAATGTCTGCTGGAATTAAAATTTCCAACAGACTTCTTCTCCTATATTCTACGACATATATTGAAAAATAGTTAAGCCAGGATTAGACTATCTGGCTTTCCGGACCTTTGCATAAATTAAAAACAACTAACTACATGCCCACAGCTGAGCTTTATTGAGTTTCCTACCTACCCTACTCTAACTGAGAATCTCTGATGCTCTAGGTGATACAATAATGCCAATGCAGCCAGCCAAGCAATAGAAAAAAGGGGAGGAAGAACTGACTGCTCATCAGAGACGAGCGTAGGATGCTCTGCATGTGGGTCTTCAAGACTGAGGCCACCAACAACGGTGACCAATTCTGATGTACTTGGCTCTTGCAAAATATTGATGCTTGAGGAGCTGAGCCAATCAGGGCCTCCATGTATTCTGCCATAGGATCAATGAACAGATGGTGTACACCCTTTTCCTCAAAACCTCCCATGTCCGGTAGGCTGTCTGCATCCTGGGCAGCTTCAATCACTTCATCTGTGGTGAGGCCTTTGTAATCACACTCCTCTTTCTGATCGAGACTATTTGGCATATGAGCATCACCCAGGAAAACCTCTTCTTCCTCTGGATATAGACAAATATGTCTGTGGGAAAGAAGGTCTCACTCATCTTCACTGTAGCCCGAATTGGAGGGCTCATCATATATGGCAGGGTTGTCCTCTTCTGACCCTGGCCAGTTCTACTGGAGTGGACTGAACTCTGTGAAAAAATTACCATATTCTTGAGTTGGGGCTTCTTTGATTACCTTAATCCTTTCGGGATAAGGCTCCGGATGTTCATTTAGCTCAAGATTTTCTTCACGTTTTCCCTCCATGTCCTCTGCACTGAAGAGCTGCTGGCTTCTGTCCTCTTGGCAAGTGTAACTGATGTTCGGATATAAAGCAGATAGAAGATTCAATGAATCTTCGTCCGCTATCATGCTTTCAACACTTTCTCCATCAGTATCATATATGGCCTGCATTGAATCATCATTTTCTTGAAGTTGATGGTCGTAGTCTTCCTCCTGTGAATCCGCTGATGATGGCCCTGCGAGCTCAGTTTCCCTTTGGAAAAAATTATCATCAGATAGATCAACATCAGAGAAAACATAATTATAAGCACTGTCTCCCATCAAGTCTTCAGGACTCTCAGCGAGTCTTGCTTCAAAATAATTTGCAAGTTCATTTTCTGTTTCAAGCTCTGATTCATCATACATGCCTTGCATGTAACTCACGTCTTGCAGTGATCCGGCTTGTCTTTTTTAGGACAAGGAGTAGGTCTTTCCAAATCATCATTTCTGGTTTCAGCCTCATATTCTTGCTCTTTTACATTTATTAAGGACTTGGCAGTCTCTATCAGTCTTTCCAGCTTGTTCTCTAAAGAGATCTGCGCTATTTGCTCTGTTAGGTCCTTCCTTGCCGCTTTTAATCTTTCTTCCCTGCACTTTATGTTGTATTCGACAGTGATGGCTATATTCTACATTTCCTCTAGGCTCGAAGGTTCTCTTTCTCTTATGTGGAATTCCACCTCGGGGTCGAAAGAACTTGGATAATGCAATAAAGCCCATCCCAAAGGTGGTTTTCTATCAAAAGGTATTGCATCATATACCTTATTGAACCTGGCTGAAAACTCTTGCACTGTCTCACCTGGCTGCCTTCTCAAATTCTGATATTCTTCTAGGATGAGAAGAACATTCTTTGGGGCCGCCCATCTGTCAAGGAAAACTTGAGAAAATTGATGAAAGCTGAAAATGCTTGCCGTTGGAAGGCCTTTAAACCAACTCTTAACATTTCCTTGTAATGACAAGGCAAACATCCTAATGCACACATCATCTTATTCTATTTCATACACCTCGAGTAAATCCTCGAGGTTCTGCACATGCTTCTCGGCAGTGGTCCCTTTATTTTCTCCATCAAAAAGAGGCAGCTGGTTTATAAGCTCTGCAGGAAGGGGTTGGAAGAAAAGAGGTAAAACCAAAGGCTTATATCTTTCTATGACCTTTGTAGGTGTGGGTAGTGTAACAATGGGCTCATGGCTGCTTGAAGCTTCTTTAGGGGTGGGGGATACCACATGAGCTTCTTGTTCCATCAGGTTTTTCACAGGAGTATAGGTCTGCTCACGGTCTGAAGACTGAGGCTTGAGATCTTTCCCATACTCATCATGGGTCTCATCTTTGGACACTCGATTTGGCTTAAAATAGGACAAGACATAGTGATAGACAAAAACAATAAACTCTTTGAACCAAATCCATCCCGTATGTTCTACCCTCCTATAAGGTCTGTCCATATTTCAGGTTCTTCCTCCAGTGGAGTCTTTGAGAGTTATGGAGTGTGGAGTCGCCAGGTGGATGATTTACAACTTACTGTCCACCACAGTGGTTTACCAAATCAAGGCTGATTGGTCTATTCCCCAGTGGAGTCGCCATTATGTTGGGGTTCCTATGTTTTGGCAGATTTGGCAATACCAAAAGATAAGACAACATCAAACCACTTTGGGGTCCTAGGATCTAGCCCTCCTTGGCCCGGAGAGGGATCTCTCCAATAGAACAAAGAATTATATATCTTTGAAGCTCAAAATGAGATGTTAGGCTAGTTATGAAGCATAGAGGGGGGTTTTAAAATGATTTGGTTGAAGGGTTGCTGGGTTGGTTAGGAGATCATGGACTGGGAAAGCAATGGAAGGAAAGGAACAAAATAATAGGATGTTTCAGCAAAGAGGATAGGCCAAGAAAGTCCCATCCATTGGGCTATGGAGTCATGAAAGAAAATTACTTGCAACAACTAGCCAAGGCTTTCAGAGGGCAAGTCATCTAATACTAAAGGATCTTTTAGATTAGATGGTGGGATGAACATTAAGGACGGAAGGTGAAAGAAGGAAATACAACCAATCTTCTGTCTATAGATCAGGTCAGAGGTCATTTAACTCCAGACCTGCTTGGACATACTCAAAGGCAGCTCTCAAAGAGGGACAAAGGGGCTGCTTATAGATCGGACCAGAGGTCATTTAACTCCAGGTCTGCTTTAGCAACTCCAAGGGAAAACAGGGATAGGATTACAAAGGGATCTTAGCAAGGTCAGCTGGTTACACAAGGATCCTAGTGGACAGGGCTAACTCTAATCCCCAGTGTTCCCAAATCTTTCAACTTAAACCCCATAAGAACATCTAAGAACAGCTTCATTTAATTCATACATTAGGGAGTAGGCAATATCCTCCACTACACTGGTTAAATCAACCGAAGACAATTCTCAGATCACACATAAAGCAGAAAACATTAAAGGTAGGAAGAGCAGGAAACATAGGGCACCTAGCAAGGGTGAATCCTATGTTATACTTCTGTTGCCTACCAGAAGAATCATGAAGAAATATGAAAATGTAATAAACAGAGTTAGGAAAAACATCACCAATAGTAATAGACCAGGATCCTATGAAATGTGCTTTGATTAACTGATGCAAAACCAGTCGTGTACACTATAGCTCAATGACTGTTACAATCCAGACTTTCTCCTCCTAGCCTATTACATACAAACTACTCTGCTATTCCCTCCCAAGACTGTTCTAACAGTCGGAATGAACCCCGCTAACTGCAACGGCAGCAACTGGACAACAACGGCCCAACAACAACCTTTACAATTCGTTCTTGGGAATTCTTATAGGAGGATGAGAATAACAGGGGTAGATACAAATTAAATGAATCTCATTAAGACAGAATGATGGAGGAGTTCCTGCCCATGCTACTTAATGGCTCTACAGCTTTGTATGTACTCTGTAGGCTACTTGGAAGCCTCTGTCAGGTCGAAATTGACCTCTGATACGTTCCTGGTAATCCTCTCAGCTGTCTGGAGCTCTACGCTGCCTTCCAGATATGGTTAACTGGTTTAAAGTCTGCGGGCCTTCTCCATATCTCCATCACTTATGACCAGACAGTCTTTAAAAATCTCTGTCAGTATAATTAATTGTTTCAGAGCTCGAGGAGATATGAGGAGTGCTGTAGGTAAATGTCCGTCCTGGAGAAAATGTTCTGCCGACATTAAACCCAGATAAGACTATTGTGTGTGCTTAAGTCTTCAAACTGAGCCCTGCCTCTGAATTGCGGGGTTAACATTAATTACATCAATAAAAATCATTAACCCTCTTTGAATCTCTCTGCTGGTCCGCCGACAAACGCTGAAGTGGCCATCTCTGTGCTATCTGTGAAATAAAATAAATCTGATACGAACCCGGGCGGTGGTGGAAAAATGCTGCGGAGGCCGGAGGAGTGGTGGCGAAGCGGTGGAGGACGGTGGACTAATTAAGAATGGCGAAGGGATATATGAATTTGGGCGGAAAAACTATGAAATGCAAGACTTTAGTGTAAAGTCTTAAACATTGGACTTTGAACAAAATACAACGGAATGCGAAGGAAATGTAATGAAATGCGTGGACGTAGACGTACGAGGTGGGACCCAGCTGGAAGCGGAGGGTGATTCATTTTGAACCGTTAGATCAAGGGGAGGGTGGACGGTCAGGATGAAATCGGGCAATCGCAATAGGAGGGGGACAGAGGTGACATACATTGAAACTTTCGATTGTGATTAGCGGGGACAAGCGATAGTCGTTGGATCGTGGATAAGACAGACAGATGGGATTAAATCGGGAGACGGTGGGGAAGGCTTGCGATTGCGATCGGAGGTCAGGCGCGATTTAGCGCTAATCGTTGATCTCGGGTCCAGATCAACGGTGGGGAATGCAATCGGAGGATCGCAGCAATCGGGAATCAGAGGGAAAGGCTTGCGATCAATCGGGGGATGATGTGATTAGTGCAAGACTGTTCGATCTGGGTGGAAAATCAATGGTGGAGATGTGGATCGGGGAATGGTGTGATCGGACGATCGGAGCAATCGGAGGGGACTTGCGATCGGAGAAAGTTGCGATCAATCGCATCGCAAGTATTTGCGATGGACCAATCGGGGTATAAAACACAAGTGTTGCGATTGCAAAGGTTTTGCGATATGTGCGGGCCGTCCGATCTATATGGCGGATCGACGTTGGAGAAGAGAGTGGAGGACTTAACGTGGGAAGCCAATCGCATCGGAACATTTCTGTGTTACAAAGGATTTTAACGCTCCGACCCGATCTTCCAATGTAATTAACGTTTAAGGCTTAAACGCTTGGCCTTAGCGCATGGGCATGGGTGGGAAGTGGTTAGGGATGACGGAAAAGGGGCTAAGGCCTATTATATGGTTGGAAAGTGGGTTTTAGCCATTTAAATGGAATTTGAAGGTCAAGGAAGGGAACGAAAGAGGAATAAGGGGGAAAAATGGTCAACAAAGGCTAGGGGGGAAATTAAAGAGGATTTTGGGGGAATTTGAAAGGTAAGAAGAGAAGTAGAAGGGGAGACAAAATAGAAGCGAAGTGGGGGTGAAATAAGAGGGAAAAGGGCCTTTTGGGCATTCTTCTTCATAACAGAGAGGCCTTATGATGGAAATCAGCAGAAGGGATTTCACTAAAGGACAAAAGGCACAAGGAGGCTTCAAGGATGATGTGTTTTCAGGGGGAAATGCATTCCTTGAAGGCTCATCAACAATTTAGCCCCCCATTTGCTTGTAAAAAATTTATGGGGGGGCTAAGAGACTTCAAGGTATATCAAATGGATGTGAAGTCTGCCTTTCTGAATAGAGATTTAGAGGAAGAAGTCTACATGGAACAACCCAAAGGATTCTCCTTAACAGATAAACAAGACTATGTGTGCAGATTAAAGAAAGCCTTATATGGGTTGAAACAAGTTCCTCGTGCATGGTATTCAAGGCTGGACAAATACTTGCAAAAACAAGGTTTTAAGAAAGGAGGAGTAGACAAAAATTTGTACATAAAGGCTAATGAAAACGGACTCCTAATTGTAGTAGTATATGTAGATGACATCATGTTTGGTAGCAACAAAGAGAAGTTAACAAAAGAATTTGCTGAAGAAATGAAATCAGAATTTGAGATGTCTATGATTGGAGAGCTCACCTTCTATTTAGGACTTCAAATTCAACAAAAGAACACATGAACATTCATCTCACAAGAAAAATACTTAAGAGAGATGTTGAAAAGGTTCCAAATGGAAGACTACAAACCTGTGTCAACCCCCATGATCACTGGATGCAAACTATGTGCTAATGATGGATCTACAGATATAGACCAAAGACTGTACATATCCATGGTAGGAAGTCTACTATACCTAACTGCCTCTAGACCAGACATTGTGTCGTCAGTAGGACTTGTGGCAAGATATCAAGCAGCACCAAAACAAAATCATCTGCTAGCAATAAAGAGAATATTCAGATATCTACAAGGAACTACACATTATGGGCTCTGGTATCCAAAAAGAAAAAGCTTCACTTTGACATCATATATAGATGCATATTGGGCCAGCTGCATGGATG
This sequence comes from Pinus albicaulis, assembly GCA_034641835.2. Lineage (NCBI taxonomy): Eukaryota > Viridiplantae > Streptophyta > Pinopsida > Pinales > Pinaceae > Pinus > Pinus albicaulis. Next base: position 257,306 of record JAXQQM020087779.1, read on the forward strand.
ATAGGAAAAGTACAAGTGGAGGTGCATTTTATTTGGGAAAAATTCTGGTGGCATGGCTAAGAAAGAAGCAAACTTCTATCTCTCTATCTACAACAGAAGCGGAATACATAGCAGCAGCAACATGTTGCACACAAGTAATGTGGATGAAACAAACTCTCCAAGACATAAATGTAAGCATAGATGATCCCATTTCAATCAAATGTGACAATACAAGTGCAATACGTTTATCGAAAAATCCTATATTTCATTCAAAAACAAAGCACATCCCAATTAAGTACCATTTCCTCAAAGAACAAGTAGCACAGAAAGTAGTGAAGTTGGAATATGTACCAACAAAGGAACAAACAATAGACATATTCATAAAACCTCTTGCTAAAGAGCCATTCAAATATCTAAGAGACAAACTAGGGGTAGTGTCTGCAGATGTTACTCTCTGACATGAAAAGAAAGCATCATTCCAGGGGGAGATCAGAAAATAAAGCATCATTCTAGGGGGAGATCAGTCAACAAATATTGTCACAAAAGAACCAGAGCAAGTGAGCAGTGCATGGTACAGGGCCTCACGATCAGAGTATTATGGACAAGATTTGGAAACCACACTAGGAAATATGCAACCCTTTTCCATTGATGTCAAAGGGGGAGGAAAATCAAGTAACAGAAGAAAGGGTCTTGTAAAAGGCAAGCAAAGGAAGTGTATTGCTATCAATGCCAAGGGGGGATACTGTTGGAAATATTGTCATTGATGGTAAAGGAGAAGAGATGAGCAACACCTGGACTATCATTCAAAGGAGCAAAGAAGCAGAGGTAGCAGAGAGGTAGCAGAGAAAGCATTAGACAAGAAGCAGAGGCAGCAAAGAAGCAGAGATAGTATGAGTATTGTTTAGTTTAATTGCTATGGGATGAGACTCTGGAATTGGGGGTTTAAATGGGTCCTGTGTGTCGTTGAAGAAATTGACATTCATGTTGATGTTGTGGTGTGCATGTATCTGTGCACTGATGATTTAATTACATATGAGAGTCGATCAGGGTTTATAAACAGTTTTGAATAAACTCTATGGCAAGGGTCATTGATTTTGAAGATTTGGCCAAGGACCAAGAAAGCTTCTTGTATTTGGTTTCACATGTATATATGAAGGATTAATTTCTAAATCGGATGTGTAAATTTTGATTAAATTCTGCGAGATGAATACTTTGTGTCTCTGTGAATAGAACTCTTGATTCGCATATGCTGGAGAGGGCGCACAGAGCAGCACTGTAAATGCCCACACATTGAAATGGAGAACTAAACATGAATTTTCAATTCAGGTTTGATGTTAGGCATATTGGCCTTGCATCAGAACGATGGGAAGTTGCTGTTATACAGAGATTAGAATAACAATCAGATCGCATTTCAAGATTTGATGCTTTATATGTCGTATGTTTTAATGTTGATACGATATATGTGCAGACCATATGAAGGGTGAATAAGAAGGGCGAGGGCAGAGTTATATATATAGTAAAGGCGCTAAATAATTGGTGGAACCCCGAGTTAAAAATGGAACCATGATTGGTGAATAGTGAAGGTGGTTTGGAAGGGCAAACCGGTAGTATCACGCGACCGTTCAAATGGTAAGTGGAATTCCTCGAAAAAACACGATATACCCCGTCGCTCAACACGTGTCCTAAAGTGGTATTCAATTACCACTTTCATCGTGTAATTTTTGAGAATTAAATCCCGAGCAAGTTTATTGCGCGATTACCGTCGGATGAGCATTCAAATGAGTTTTGGAATGCGGGAAGTTGTTGACTGTCAAATCTCTGCGATGGCTAATGAGGGTGTGGGCCCTGAATGCTATTTTATGTTGGCACTGACATTTTAATTAATGCCGTGAAGATTTGATGTTGGGTTAATGTTAAAACAATAATATGGTTTGAGCATAGTGTGATAAATAAAGTTGACATTTGTTATTGATATGAGTTGAATATGTTGTGGGGACAAATGTTAAACATGCAGTGGTTTATGTTTGAACCAAGGTCGGATCTTTAATTTAATGAAATGTCCGCATGACTGAAATGTGGGGCCCGAACAAGAGATAAGTTGAGATGTTGGGGTTTAGCCAAAGTTTGGAATGCTTATATGGCTCAAATACTATTAACGTTATTTACACTTGAGTGGCGTACTCAAAACCAAAGGATGAATGTTAATATAAAGCAAGTATATATCTGGTGAATGGCGGATATTAAGGTGTGGGTCGAAGATAATGCATATTGATACCTTGATAACTCTATCAAAGTCAAAGTAATAAAAACATTCATAGACGGTTTGGTTTATGTTGTGAGTTGGAAGTGATAATAAATGTTGTGGGGCCAGAACGATAAATTATGTTGGTGCCTTAGGTTCATCAAGGTCGAGGCTTATAAAAAATGGCATGGTATAATTGAAACATGGTATTGGGAACTATAATAAGGTAAAGGATATGTTGACATGCCGTGGTGAAGGCTTACATAAGTATTGGTACATACATTTATATGTAGTGATACCTTGGTCTCAAGTTTGTATTGAGTTGTAAGGAAATATTGAATATGTATTCGATATTCATGAGGTGAATTATTATATGGTTTCAAACATAAACTTTAATTAGATAGCTCCTGCATGCAAAATTGGTTGTTAAGTCTTTATGAAATATGGTTCTTAACCATAGGTTTGAAGATGAAAAGAGATAAAAATTCCACTTATGTAATTGGCCGTATGGCTGTATAACTCATAGTGAAATGATTTATAAAAGAGCTTCCGCAATGAACAAAGATTGTCCAGATTGGAGAGATTGAGGACCCTTTTGGATGATTAATTAGAAATGCATTTTTATATGCATGAGACTTTGAGAGTTATTTGGGGGCTAAACTTGTAAAGTTGTTATATATGCAGCAGATAGACAAATGCAGTGAACAGGAGAGTATGCAGAAACTGAAAAAGACAGTGACAGTAGCAGAAAAGACAAACACACAGTGAACCAAGAACTAAAAGAGTTGAATGACACATATCAGTTACAAATGTAAATGTGACTGTTTTAATTAATCTTATATTGTTTGTGATGCAAAGGCAAGTCTCCGTAGGCAAAAAAAACTCCACTGTAAAACTGAAATTTGTACATATTACTATATTCCTCTGAATGAGCTGGACAAAGAAATGAGAAGGAAAAAGTCAAAGAGTCATGGCTGTTCATTTCAAATTCCCTGTGGAATACAAACAATCATGAGGTGAACTCTATAAATGATATCACATAGATATGCACAGAGAGGTTAGAGAATGGAGAAATGAGGAGAGAGGGTAAGAAGAAGGAGGAGCAGATAGAGAAGCTGTGTAGATTCAGAGATGATAAAAGGCAGATATGAAAGCTAGTGGACAACAGTGAAAAAGGTACAAAACAGAGCTGATATCCAAGTAAATCAGCATGTTTTTTTGAAAGAGTGAGGAAGTTGGTGCTTCCATATCAAGTTGTAGCTTGATAGATGTCATTTGTAGCTGGATGAGGTAGGAGCCTCCTGTAGGTTGTAGCCTGCAGAAAATAGATGGGAGTTGGAGCTTCCTTGCAAGTTGTAGCCTTCAAAATTGAGGTAGGAGGCTCCTGTAGGTTGGAGCCTACAGAAAGTCAGTGGTGAGAGGAAGTTGGAGCTTGCCTTTGCATCACAACAATAATAAGATGTGGTTTTCTCCCTTATGGGTTTCCACTTATATTTGGTGCTTATGTTCATGATGATTATGTGTTGATATTTTGTATTTAATCTTCTTAATACCTACTGCTCACTAATTAAGATTGTGGTTTCAATGTACATTAAGTTAATCATGAAATGAAGGTGCAAATAAGTGTAAATGAAAGTATTACAAGACAATGAATTGTTTAAACTGATTCACCCCCCCCTCTCAGTTTAATAAAGGATTCAACACAATGATAAAAAATAAAAATAAAACAAAATATATTTTTATTAGTGCGCCATTTGTAGCATATGGCACTGGTGCACTATTACATTATGGAGCACCGCAAAATGTGCTGTTTTGGAAAAAAACCATTTTACAAACACACCCTACATTATTTTTGCTTCTGCCCTTTCTTCTCCCACTTGCTGTGACTTCAGAATTATACTTTTTCAATTTATATTTATAGGGCTTGTATTTCTAAATATAAGCCTAAGACATGCAACCAACGGGAGGATCTGCGTAGTCAGATCTCAATCCATGTCGGCCCTTGCGTCAATCTTAAAAAAATACATTTTTTTTCGTCGGTGCCCCCTTCGTAACATAGCGCACCGGTGCGCTCTGTTATACCAGCGCACCGCGCAAGTAAAATGATAAAACATTAAAAAAACAAATTATGTTTTTATCAGTGCGCCATATGTAACATATGGCACCGGTGCACTATTACATTATGGCACACCACCCAACATGCTGTTTTGAAAAAAACCATTTTACAAACATACCCTACATTATTTTTGTTTCTGCCCTGTCTTCTCCCACTTGCTGTGATTTCAAAATTAGGGATTTTCAAATTATATTTATAGGTTTTATATTTCTAAATGTAAACCTAAGACATCCAATGAACAGGTTGACCTACATAGTCAGATCCCAATCCATGTCGGCCCTTGCGTAAAAAAAATAAAAATAAAAAAATTCAGTGGGTCCTGTCTGAAAGAGTGAACCGAGGCGCTCTGTTATCACAACGCACCGCGAAAGTACTGTCATAAAAAAATAGAAAAATATGCAGCTAGTACGCTATTTCATTATGACGCATCGCGAACATTCAGTTTCAAAAAAAACTTTCAAAACATACAAACCTTACTTTCTTTTTGTTTCTCCCCTTTCTTCTTCTTCTTTCTGTGATTCAGAATTAAGACTTTTCATTTTAGATTTATAGGGTTTGTATTGCTAAATATAGACCTAATACATGCAACCGACGGGACAATTAGCATAGTCGTATCCTAATCCATGTGGGCCTTGGAATGATTTAAAAAAAAACAGATTTTTTTCCTGGTGCGCACTATATAAGGTAGCGCACCAGTGCTCTGTTGTTTACAAGAGCACCAGATAAGTAATGTGAAAAAATAAGATTTTTTTAACCGTGCACCATATGTAAAATATAATACCGATTTATGTTAGAAAAACTAACACTGGACGATTTTTATTATTTTTATGATGGTTAACCGGTGCGGTCATTGACATGTAACGCATCGGGGCTTCTTGTTGACATAGAGCACCGTACGGTGTATTATACTGTTTTTGTGGTGCATGGGAAAGACATACACGCACCGACGTCGATGCGTTCACCATGAATGGCACACCAGTTTTTTGATAATTTTTTTTTTTTTAATTGAGAAGTTGACAGTTTATTTAAAAATATATTATTGACTGATATGATACAGGTTTGATATTGTTAAAGAAACGAATGAAAACAGATCAAGTAACAAAAATACTGATAACACATCAAGAAAAGAAAAAAAGGCAAGTTCTTTGTAAATTTTTTACAAAAAAATTATTTTTGAACTATATGTAAGTTTAAATAATATGTATTGTTTAATGTGGATCATGCAGAGCCAAAAAATGACGAAGCTCGATAAGATTATTTTTGATCTAGGACTATAAGAACGTATAAGCTTGATGGAAAAATTGTAAAAGGATGAATCAGGTGAATGAAAAAATACTATCGATCCAATATGAGTTTCTTTTTTTAGTTTTCATTAATAATATAATTAAAATTATTAGATAACATGTGTGAAAAAGTATATTAATTCACCTCTGTTTAATGTTCTACAGGGACCAACAAATCAGAAAAGGAAAGTTGTTCTAAGAAAAGAAAAACAATAGAACATGCAAATGAAAATGAATTGCTCGTTAGCTCATCTGGAGTGGTGTTGGAGATTAACGAAAGGGAGCAAAACTTTTACAAATGTTTGAGGGATCTGGTGGAACGAATGTATAGACGTTCTTTCCACTTACAATACAAAAACCAACCCAATGATTCCAAGAACCAGATTTTATGTAAACTATAGGAAGAGTTTCCAGAGAATTAGTCAATGAGGCATGTCAGACTTTTAATAACAAAAACGTATAACAAAAAAAAGAAGGAATAAAAAAGTAATATTCCTTTAGATGTTTGTCTAGAATTATTTATAAATATCACTTTTGTTATACTTACTGTTCATATATCAATATAAAAATTAAATAGTTTATTGTCATGTTACATTTTCAGGAAGATTATGAAAATTTCAAAAGATAAATGAGTTGATATCAGAAATATGCCAGTAGGAATGTCCAAAAAGGTGTACAAGGAGATGGTCAAAGAAATGGACAAATTTGCATCGCAAGAGGAGCCATCTCAACAACAATGTGCTTCAAATGTAATATGTAATCATTGAATTTTTTGATCATTAGGTCAAATAAATAAACAATTTAGCATTAAATATTGATTTTCAGGTATTTTCTTACAGAAAATAAAAGAAAATGGAACCCATTCAACACATAAAACAGGACGACAAGGAAGAAAATGATTGATATCTAAGTTTGTGAGTAATTGTTACTTCCTTATAACAACTTAACTAGATTTCATTTTTTATTTTTAAGTTGTTTTACAAAAATCATCATTGAATGTCTTGAAACAGGTGCTAACATAAAAAGAAGAACCATCAGAGGAATTGATTGAAATTGGTTTAAATATGGGTTGTGCGTATATGTTGGCATATCAGAACTTAATTGTGGAATTGTAAGCATATATCTATCTTGTTTTACTTAGCTCCGTCTATAATTAATAGAAAGAATAAATATTTTATATTAAATATATGATTTCTTATGGCGTATAAAACTTGCAGGAAACGAAGTATGGCACTGCGCCAACAGATCAAATCTTGAAAGATAGCATGTTACATTGTTTTGAAAGAATGTGTATAGTTTATGAGTCAATTGTTGCAATGGTACGTCATTTCTTTTTTTATTTACATTGATGTATATTATTTAATATTGCAATTTTCATTATTCTCACCAATGTATATACACTCATTACAGTTTATTTTTATGTTTGCAAATAGAAGAAGGTGAAGAAGAAGAAAAAAACCAACATCGTGAACAAAACATTTTTGAAAATAACCCTATTCATGGAAGTAGCTCTAGTAGTGATAATAGTTCAAGCGAAGAATGATGATCACTATGTTTGGATATAAAAACAAAGCGTTGTACTATTTTTGGAAAAATGTCTATGAAATCAGACATTTTCTTTAATGTAATGGACATAGTGTCCCAATCGAAAGATAAAGGGATACTAATAACTTCCCATTTTGTATGACAAAGAATGTCTTAATCATATATATATATATATAATAAACGTTTTAATTTAATCTATTGCGTTCTCTATTGTCGCTATTGCGTTCTCCATTGTCGTTCTCAAATGCAGTAATAAAAATTTAATTCATATGAATATTGTTATAACATATATATGTGTCAACTTTTGATGAATAATGAATTTCAAAAAACCACAATAATTATGATATGATATAAAAAATTAATCTAAACATCACATTCAAATCCATTAATAAAAATTTAATTAATATGAATATTGTTATAATATGTGTCGACTTTTGATGAATAATGAATTTAAAACAATCACAATAATTTCACTGCCACAGGTTGATGTTTCTAAAAAATACAAAATTAAAACTGGTGCACTTGTATTATTAAGCGCACCGGTGCGTTTTTACTACCTATCGGGACCGCACAAATACCAAAACCAGTTAAAAATATCGAGGCATTTCTGCGATATGGCGCTCCGGTGCGTTTATGTATCTATACGCACCGGTGTCGTTTTGTCGCCTATGAGCACCGCACGAATACCGATACCCATTATAAATTGTGGTGCACCTATGTGATACTATGCACCAGGGCATTTTTTCTGTCTATATGCACCGGTGCATTTGGATGACCAATAGGCACCACATGAATACCGATACCAATTACAAATCTCGATGCATTTGTGTGATAGTACGCACCGGGGCATTTATGTGTTGATAAGCACCGGCGCATTTGTATAACATATTTGCACCGCATGAATACCGATACCAATTGTAATCCTGGGTGCATTTGTGTGATACGATGCACCAGGGAGTTTATATAAACATACGCACTAGCGCGTTGATATGACCTATGGGCACCGCTCAAATCCCAAGACGAATTAGAACGGCCACGTGCGTTGTATCACCAACACTAGGTCGATGCTGTTATTTTCCTTAACGACCCGGTGCATTCTCCTTCGACCACCCCGGTGCGCTGTCTACCGATACACATCGGTGCATTAAAACCTGATAAGAGCACCGATGAAAAAACATCCGTAATAACCTCCAGCCACCCATTTTTTTTAGTTGTGTTTAATTTCCGTTAGAAGCTCCGCCAAAACCTTCGTTACCAGAAACAGATGTGGTAGCATATGTTTTTTTGACAATTTTGGCCAATTTTATAACACTAAAAACCTCCTTTATAACCTCCGCTAGAGGTTCTTTTCCTTGTAGTGAATAGAATATCGTAGCAAGGAATCGATAGGAACCACTATGCCTCCACTCTTCTTCCAAGGTCAACAAAAATTAGTTCCTAAAATGGCTACTTACACCATACACGTAGGCCGCTCCTCAATGTGACTCTAGAGGCTCATACATGCCGACAACAACATGGGACAACTCAATCACAGCTTCACGGTTGAAATCCACAACGTTGAGATCACAAACGCTCCCTGCTCAACACACCTCTTTCCGCTAGAGTTTCCGTAGTATGTCTCCTCACGCATACGGGTCCTTTTACAGAAAAATTAACGACCCTTATGCACTCTAATTTGAAATGATGGCATTAGTACTCTCAATTTTTTGTTTTCTGTATTTCAATAAAAAAATGGTAGCATACAATTACTACCAGTAGACATCCTTCTTGAGAGAAGAGAAAAAAATGTAGCGGCACAAGATACAATACCGCAATGAGACACGAACTCCTACGAATATTTTATTAGATATGCAACGCTCAAAATTTTTTTCACACTTGGTTCTTTTTCACTTTCTGCCAACCTAAATATGGAGCTCCTTCAACCGCCACAGGTAGATCTTTGCAAACAGTCATAACATCCATCAAAATGACACTTTTCAATTAAATATTGATGGGTAAGTTCCATAAATTTTTGTTTTTTTATTTCTTTCATCTCCTATCATGGTGGAAAGATCACATATTTTGATATAAGGAGCAAAAGTACAGATGATCTAATTTCCAGCACAAGTTTTGTTGTACGAAAAAACTCATTCCAACAATTTATACTGCTGAATAACAAGAAAATGAATAATGAGTCATGGGGATGGGATTTATTAGATGTTAAATTATTTGGATGGCCTTTACTTATCAAATATTTATGGAGGTCCCTGTTCCGAGAGGGGATATGGAGGAATATTATTGTGATTAAGTATCACAAGCGAAAAAGCACTATAAATTGGATCAAATAAGGTAAAATAGGCATAAATATGGGCTCTTACATATGGCTTAATTTCCAGAAGATCAAAGACTGGATTATTCACAGACTTATATGGTCTTTTGGACAGGGAAATAGCATTTTGATTCGGCACGATCAAATATTGGGTGTAATTCTATCCCTACGCTTGCACATACTGGTATATTGGTCGGGACTGCGCTACTGCATATAATGGTTATGTTAGAGACCTCATATCAGCGGGTTTGTGTAAATCTGTTAAATGAGACTACATCACATGGCGTGGGAAATTCTTAAATGACTTTGTGGTTGTGGCCGAAACTTAAATATATTATATGCACCATATGCAATTTAGGTTCCACATGTTGGTTCAGGCAGATCTGGAAATGGAAGGCACCATTAAAAATTATTTTATTTACAGAAAGTGGGGAATCCATGGCCAAGTATTTTATTTACTTGCACAACAAGACATTGAACTGGGAAAATTTTAGAAAGTGGGGGGAATCCATGGCCCAGGAAGGAGCCCTGTATGTGGAGAGAGAGGCTTTGGAAACTAATCTACATCTCTACTTGGCATGTCCGATTTCCCTTCATATATGGCACAAATTTTTCCACTCTTTACACATTTATTTTAGAAATTTTTTCTCTAGTGAACAGTGCCTTCAATGGTGGATCAAGAGAGGGATAAACATAAATCCACTCCCCCTATTTATTATCAGGGAGATTTGGCAGGCTAGAGACCAATACATATTTGAGGGATGCCTTGTAAATATCTTACAGATTTTCACTAACATAGGGAGGTGGATGGAAAATCTCAGATAGGATGCAGGTGGTCAAAGACTTACTTCATCTATCCATTACCCCAAACATCCTACTTCTATGGAGCAACACAGGGAGGCAGATGTGGTTGTGGCTTATGGATCAGATTTAGCGACAAAACACATTATAAATTATACATCATATTTCCATGGAGCAGCACATGGATGCAGATGTGGTTGTGGCTTATGGATCAGATTTAGCAACAAAACACATTATAAATTATCTTGGCACTGAGGGGATGGTACAATCTGGAGAGACAAGACTGGCTCTTTAACAACTCCTCTAGTTTTCCAATAGACTATCTTTGAACATGATCCACACATATATGGAGATTCAAAAACTCTCATTGACTGTGTGGGGTCGAGAGGATTTTTTTTCCACCTGGTGGGTTGGATTAACCACATTCACCATCTTGTAAGGTCCTTTCACCATATATCCTCTCAGCATATTTACAGGGAGTCAAACTCTGTGGCAGATACTTTATCCAAACAAGACTTAGAAGAGGAATCAAGCTTCATACGTTAGAGGTTCATAGAGGAAAATGTGACTAGAGAGGAGGACACGATCCAGCTTCCCTTCATATCAATTTTCATGTCTATTTTTTATTAGCATGCTTGAAATTTTTCTAATCATTCTGGTTATATTTTTTATGAACATATTAGTGTATATGAACTTTTTGTTATAGGAAAAAATAATGAACAAGCAGATGAGAGTTGTGTCTCTATTCCTTATACAACCAAACAAAAGTTCCTCCACATTGTAGAGTTTCATGAGCTGGCACTCTTCTCCAACTTCCAAAAATTAATGCAGTGAGAAATGAACATTTAGAGAATGGACGAGCACAGATTATGGAAGTAATATTTAAAAAATTAAGACATTGCATATAAATTGCATAGAACCCTGGCCACGCTACCTATTCATGCTATAAACAATGCTAAAATTAGTTTTTTTCTTTCTTTCGGAAATCAAGGAAATTTAGTTAAGATTTTAATAAAATCTGGTACGATATATATATATATATATATATATATATATATATATATATATATATGAAATTAAAAAAAATTGAAAATCAAGAAAAATTGGTTAAGAAAATTTAATTATATTTACTAAACTTCAAAATTTTGAATATTTCAATTTTTTTTATAGTATTGAATCCATTTTCAATATAGAAACATTATTAGAACATTACTACTATTTATGAATCCTTATATTTAAATATTTTAACCACCTTGATTTAGGGATTACAGAATTCTTCGATTTATAGAATTAGGATTCTGACTATAAAATAGTTTACTTTCTTAGTTGGTCCACTAAGACCGTGTGGGCCAGCAAGTTCAACTTTTTCCAGTGAAATATTATCTTTACTCATTTAATATAGTTTGGCTGGAAAACATAGTTTACTATTATTGCTTGTCCACCGACAATGTGTGGGCTAGAAGGTTTCGTCTTTTGCCTTCAAATATTATCTTTAAGTGTTTTTTCTAGTTTGTAGATTAAGGTCATTCATGCTATAAGGTTTACGTTATTTTTTTAATTATGCTTTATTTATGGTTTTTATAATTTTTAAGTGGTTTAGAAAAAATTAAATTTTAATAAATACTTTAAAATATTATTAAAAATATTTAAAAATATTTTTAATAGTATATTAAAATAAAATAAAAGATGAAATTTATTTTTAAAATAATTATATATATATATTTTTAATTTAAATACGAAATTAATTATGATTTTTTTACATGTAATATGAATGAGTTATAATATTGACTCATGATAATGTAACAAAATTTATTTACAAATTAGAAATTTTCATGATAGATGAATATCCATAAATAAGAATATTTGTTATATGTTTTTTAATGTATATATTTAACTTATATACTAACTCCTTTTTATCAATAATAATAATAAAAGCTATAATTCAATTCATTTTTATTATTCTTTTAATTTTAATTACTTGAAATATATGATAAACTAAGTATTTTTATGTCTAATATAAATTGATGCTTATAAATATTTATAAGCTATTTAAGTTCTATGACTACACTAATTACGCTAGAGGTGTTATCTTTGTTGGAGTGGGGTGAGAAAACACTGCTTACTCCACCCAATCAAAATGCTTCCTCATAGTCCTTCTGTCAAGTAAAAAATTGACAAATATCGCCCTTAAAAATTTGACAAGTGTTGCCCTACGATAATACTAAATAATGAACCGTTATGCATTATATTAGATACTTGGTGTACATTTTATGTGTTGTTCCATTGATAGAATGATGGACCAACGATGTAACCTCCCCTGTACCTATGCAACAGGGTGATTTGGCCTTAACCGGTCACCATAGTCTGCGTTGGAAACAGGTTTGGAAACATTTCGATGCAGAGCCAAAAAATGACGAAGCTCGATAAGATTATTTCTAATCTAGGACTAGAAGAACGTATAAGCTTGAAGGAAAAATTGCAAAAGGATGAATCAGGTGAATGAAAAAAATACTATCGATCCAATATGAGTTTCTTTTTTTAGTTTTCATTAATAATATAGTTAAAATTATTAGATAACATGTGTGAAAAAGTCTATTAATTCACCTCTGTTTAATGTTCTACAAGGACCAACAAGTCAGAAAAGGAAAGTTGTTTTAAGAAAAGAAAAACAATAGAACATGCAAATGAAAATGAATTGCTCGTTAGCTCATCTGGAGTGGTGTTGGAGATTAACGAAAGGGAGCAAAACTTTTACAAATTTTTGAGGGATCTAGTGGAACGAATGTATAGACGTTCTTTCCACTTACAATACAAAAACCAATCCAATGATTCCAAGAACCAGATTTTATGTAAACTACAGGAAGAGTTTCCAGAGAATTAGTTAATAAGACATGTCAGAATTTTAATAGCAAAAACGTATAACAAAAAAAATAAGGAATAAAAAAGTAATATTCCTTTAGATGTTTGTCTAGAATTATTTATAAATATCACTTTTGTTATACTTACTTTTCATATATCAATATAAAAATTAAATAATTTATTGTCATGTTACATTTTCAGGAAGATTATGAAAATCTCGAAAGATAAACGAGTTGATATCAGAAATATGCCAGTAGAAATGTCCAAAAAGGTGTACAAGGAGATGGTCAAAGAAATGGACAAAATTGCATCGTAGGAGGAGCCATCTCAACAACAACATGCTTCAAATGTAATATGTAATCATTGAATTTTTTGATCATTAGGTAAAATAAATAAACAATTTAGCATTAAATATTAATTTTCAAGTATTTTCTTGCAGAAAAGAAAAGAAAATGGAACCCATTCAGCACATAAAACAGGATGACAAGGAAGAAAATGATTGATATCTAAGTTTGTGAGTAATTGTTACTTCCTTATAACAACTTAACTAGATTTCATTTTTGTATTTTTAAGTTGTTTTACAAAAATAATCATTGAATGTCTCCAAACAGATGCCAACATAAAAAGAAGAACCATCAGAGGAATTGATTGAAATTGGTTTAAATATGGGTTGTGTGTATATGTTGGCATATCAGAACTTAATTGTGGAATTTGTAAGCATCTATCGATCTTGTTTTACATAGCTCCGTCTATAATGAATAGAAAAAATAAATCTTTTATATTAAATATATGATTTCTTATGGGGTATAAAACTTGCAGGAAACAAAGTATGGCACTGCGCCAACAAATCAAATCTTGAAATATGGCATGTTACATGGTTTTGAAAGAATGTGTATAGTTTATGAGTCAATTGTTGCATTGGTACGTCATTTATTTTTTTATTTACATTGATGTATATTATTTAATATTGCAATTTTCATTATTCTCACTAATGTATATACACTCATTACAGTTTATTTTTATGTTTGTAGATGGAAGAAGGTGAAGAAGAAGAAAACAATCAACGTCGTGAACAAAACATTTTTGAAAATAACCCAAGTCATGGAAGTAGCTCTAGCAGTGATAGCAGTTCAAGCAAAGAATGATGATCACTATGTTTGGATATAAAAGCAAGGCGTTGTACTATTTTTGGAAAAATGTCTGTGAAATCAAACATTTTCTTTAATGTAATGGACATAGTGTCCCAATTGAAAGATAAAGGGATACCAATAACTGTCCCATTTTGTATGACAAAGAATTTCATATATATATATATATATATATATATATATTTGTGTGTTTTAATTTATTCTATTTCATTCTCTATTGTCACTATTGCGTTCTCCATTGTCATTCTCAAATGCAGTAATAAAAATTTGATTCATATGAATATTCTTATAACATATATATGTGTCGACTTTTGATGAATAATGAATTTTAAAAAACCACAATAATTATGATATGATATAACAAATTAATCTAAACATCACATTCAAATCCATTAATAAAAATTTAGTTAATATGAATATTGTTCTAATATGTGTCGAATTTTGATGAATAATGAATTTAAAACAATCACAATAATTGCACTGCACAGGTCGATGTTTCTAAAAAATACAAAATGAAAACTGGTGCACTTGTACCTATCAGGACTGCACAAATACTAAAACCAGTTAAAAATATCGAGGCGTTTGTGTGGTATGGAGCTCCGATGCGTTTATGTATCTATACGCACCGGTGTCGTTTTACTGCCTATGAGCACCGCACGAATACCGATACCAATTATAAATTGCGGTGCGTCTGTGTGATACTATGCACCGAGGCATTTTTTTTGTCTATACACACCGGTGCATTTGGATGACCAATAGGCACCACACAAATATCGATACCAATTACAAATCTCGATGCATTTGTGTGATAGTACGCACTGGGGCGTTTATGTGTCGATAAGCGCCGGTGCATTTATATGACATATTTGCACTGCACGAATATCGATACCAATTGTAGACCTCGGTGAATTTGTGTGATACGATGCACCGGGGCGTTTATATAAGCATACGCACCGGCGCGTTGATACGACCTATGGGCATCGCTCAAATCCCAAGACCAATTAGAACGGCCTTGTGCGTTGTATTACCAACACCAGGCCCGATGCTATTATTTTCCTTAATGGCCTGGTGCATTCTCCTTCGGCTGCCCCTGTGCGCTGTCTACCGATATGCACCGGTGTGTTAAAACCTGATAAGAGCACCGATGAAAAAACATCTGTAATAACCTCCGGCCACCCATTTTTTTTAGTTGTGTTTAATTTCCATTAGAAGCTCCGCCAAAACCTTTGTTACCAGAAACAGATGCGGTAGCATATGTTTTTTTGACAATTTTGGCCAATTTTATAACACTAAAACCCTCCTTTATAACCTCCGCTAGAGGTTCTTTTCCTTGTAGTGAATAGAATATCGTAGCAAGGAGTCGATAGGAACCACTATGCCTCTACTCTTCTTCCAAGGTCAACAAAAATTAGTTCCTAAAATGGCTACTTACACCATACATGTAGGCCGCTCCTCAATGCAACTCTAGAGGCTCATACAGGTCGACAACAACATGGGACAACTCAATCACAGCTTCACGGTTGAAATCCACAACGTTGAGATCACAAACACTCCCTGCTCAACACACCTCTTTCTGCTAGAGTTTCCGTAGTATGTCTCCTCACGCATACGGGTCCTTTTACAGAAACATTAACGACCCTTATGCACTCTAATTTGAAAGGATGGCATTAGTACTCTCAATTTTTTGTTTTCTGTATTTCAATAAAAAATGGCAGCATACAATTACTACCAGTAAACATCCTTCTTGAGAGAAGAGCAAAAAATGTAGCGGCACAAGATACAATACCACAATGAGACACAAACTCCTATGAATATTTTATTAGATATGCAACGCTCAACAAATTTTTCACACTCGGTTCTTTTTCACTCTCTGCTAACCTAAATATGGAGCTCCTTCAACCGCCACAGGTAGATCTTTGCAAACCCTCATAACATCCATCAAAATGGAACTTTTCAATTAAATATTGATGGATAAGTTCCATAATTTTTGTTTTTTTATTTCTTTCATCTCCCATCACGGTGGAAAGATCACATATGTTGATCTAAGGAGCAAAGGTACAGATGATCTAATTTCCAGCACAAGTTTTGTTGTACGAAAAAACTCATTCCAACAATTTATACTGCTGAATAACAAGAAAATGAATAATGAGTCATGGGGATGGGATTTATTAGATGTTAAATTATTTGGATGGCCTTTACTTATCAAATATTTATGGAGGGCCCTGCTCCGAGAGGGGATATGGAGGAATATTATTGTGATTAAGTGTCACAAGCGAAAAAGCACTATAAATTGGATCAAATAAGGTAAAATAGGCATAAATATGGGCTCTTACATATGGCTTAATTTCCAGAAGATCAAAGACTGGTTTATTCACAGACTTATATGGTCTTTTGGACAGGGAAATAACATTTTGATTGGGTGCGATCAAATATTGGGCGTAATTCTATCCCTACGCTTGCACATACTGGTATATTGGTTGGGACTGCGCTACTGCATAGAATGGTTATGTTAGAAACCTCATATCAGCGGGTTTGTGTAAATCTGTTAAATGAGACTACATCACATGGGTGTGGGAAATTCTTAAATGACTTTGTGGTTGTGGCCGAAACTTAAATATATTATATGCACCATATACAATTTAGGTTCCACATGTTGGTTTAGGCAGATCTGGAAATGGAAAGCCCCATTAAAAATTATTTTATTTACAGAAAGTGGGGAATCCATGGCCAAGTATTTTATTACTTGCACAACAAGACATTGAACTGGGAAAATTTTAGAAAGTGGGGGGAATCCATGGCCCAGGAAGGAGCCCTGTATGTGGAGAGAGAGGCTTTGGAAACTTATCTACATCTCTACTTGGCATGTCTGATTTCCCTTCATATATGGCACAAATTTTTCCACTCTTTACACATTTATTTTAGAAATTTTTTCTCTAGTGAACAATGCCTTCAATGGTGGATCAAGAGAGGGATAAACATAAATCCACTCCCCCTATTTATTCTCAGGGAGATTTGGCAGGCTAGAGACCAATACATATTTGAGGGATGCCTTGTAAATATCTTACATATTTTCACTAACATAGGGAGGTGGATGGAAAATCTCAGATAGGATGCAGGTGGTCAAAGACTTACTTCATCTATCCATTACCCGAAACATCCTACTTCTATGGAGCAACACAGGGAGGCAGATGTGGTTGTGGCTTATGGATCAGATTTAGCGACAAAACACATTATAAATTATATATCATATTTCTATGGAGCATCACATGGATGCATATGTGGTTGTGGCTTATGGATCAGATTTAGCAACAAAACACGTTATAAATTATCTTGGCACTGAGGGGATGGTACAAACTGGAGAGACAAGACTGGCTCTTTAACAACTCCTCTAGTTTTCCAATAGACTATCTTTGGACATGATCCACACATATATGGAGATTCAAAAACTCTCATTGACTGCGTGGGGTTGAGAGGCTTTTTTTTCCACCTGGTGGGTTGGATCAACCACATTCACCATCATATAAGGTCCTTTCACCATATATCCTCTCAGCATATTTATAGGGAGTCAAACTCTGTGGTAGATATTTTATCCAAACAGGGTTTAGAAGAGGAATCAAGCTTCATACGTTAGAGGTTCATAGAGGAAAATGTGACTAGAGAGGAGGACACGATCCAGCTTCCCTTCATATCAATTTTCATGTCTATTTTTTATTAGCATGCTTGAAATTTTTCTGATCATTCTGGGTATATTTTTTATGAACATATTAGTGTATATGAACTTTGTGTTATAGGAAAAAATAATGAACAAGCAAATGAGAGTTGTGTCTCTATTCCTTATACAACCAAACAAAAGTTCCTCCACATTGTAGAGTTTCGTGAGCTGGCACTCTTCCCCAACTTCCCATAATTAATGCAGTGAGCAATGAACATTTAGAGAATGGTTGAGCGCAGATTATGGAAGTAATATTTAAAAAATTAAGACATTGCATAGAACCCTGGCCACGCTAGCTATTCATGCTATAAACAATGCTAAAATTAAAATCAACTAAAATTAAAAAAAATTAAGATTATTGCATATGAATGGCATACCCTAGCTAGGCTACTTATTCATGCTATAAACAATGCTAAAATTAAAATCAACGAAAAACAATGGTATCTGTAAATTTTATTGCATTAATTTAATTAGTTTTTTTCTTTCTTTCGGAAATCAAAGAAATTTAGTTAAGATTTTAATAAAATCTAGTATATATATATATATTAGATTAAAAAAATTTGAAAATCAAGAAAAATTAATTAAAAAAATTAGTAAAACATTACTACTACAAAGGATTTTATTTTATGAATCCTTATATTTAAATATTTTAACCACCTTGATTTAGGGATTACACAGAATTCTTCGATTTATAGAATTGGGATTCGGACTATAAAAGTGTTTTACTTTTATAGTTGGTCCACTAAGACCGTGTGGGCCAGCAGGTTCAACTTTTTCCTGTGAAATACCTTTTCCCTTCAAATATTGTCTTTTAAGTGTTTTTTTCTAGTTTGTAGATTAAGGTCATTCATGCTATAAGGTTTACGTTATAATTATGCTTTATTTATGGTTTTTATAATTTTTATAATTAATTTTCAAGTGGTTCAGAAAAATTTAAATTTTAATAAATACTTTAAAATATTATTAAAAATATTTAAAAATATTTTTAATAGTATATTAAAATAAAATAAAAAATGAAATTTATTTTTAAAATAATTATATATATATATTTTTAATTTAAATATGAAATTAATTATGATTTTTTTACATGTAATATGAATGAGTTATGATATTGACTATCATAACTCATGATAATGTAACAAAATTTATTTACAAATTAGAAATTTTCATAATAGATGAATATCCATAAATAAGAATATTTGTTATATGTTGTTTTAATGTATATATTTAACTTATATACTAACTCTTTTTTATCAATAATAATAATAAAAGCTATAATTCAATTCATTTTATTATTCTTTTAATTTTAATTACTTGAAATATATGATAAATTAAGTATTTTTATGTCTAATATAAATTGATGCTTATAAATATTTATAAGCTATTTAAGTTCTATGACTACACTAATTACGCTGAAGGTGTTATCTTTGTTGGAGTGGGGTGAGAAAATACTGTTTACTCCACCCAATCAAAACGCTTCTTCATTGTCCTTCTGTCAAGTAAAAAATTGACAAATATCACCCTTAAAAATTTGACAAGTGTTGCCCCACGATAATACTAAATAATAAACCGTTATGCATTATATCGGATACTTGGCGTACATTTTATGTGTTGTTCCATTGATAGAATGATGAACCAACGATGTAACCTCCCCTGTACCTATGCCACAGGGTGATTTGGCCTTAACCGGTCACCATAGTCAGCTTTGGAAACAGGTTTGGAAACATCTCGAAGGTTGGCTCGTAGGCAAGTGCGGGTCCCTCAATTCAAAAGTGGTTATTTCCTGTTGATCGATCTGTGGTGTCGTGATCCATCGATGGAGATTAGTCCGTCGGGGTTGGGGTAACTAACTAACCCCTACTAAATAATTTCTGAATTATTTTAAACTACACTTTAAACTAATTTTGTCTACTAACAACATTGGAATAGTACAATTTATTTAAAGGCTATATCGACAGGATAAAAGTCATTGAATTTGTCTGCTAATTCATTTAATGCTAAGTCGAGAAATAATGACCCTCACTGAATTATTTGGAAAATGATTTCTTGATTCTAAAGATAGAGATGACCCAGCAGCTGCATTTGTCCGAGAAGCTATAATTCCATTAATAGTGGAAGCACAGGAAGTTTTCGTCAGGTTGCGGAAGAACAGCTCCTAGCGCAAGAGCATTTACACCGTAGCATCCACATGCACATGGAAAAACAAACTGATCGTTCATCAGCAGGACCAACCTTTAGCCACTTGAGGGAATACCTAAAAGGTGGTTTAGATTGTTGTTCGTAAAATATATATAGTTAAATTTAATAATTTAATATAAAAATATTTTTTTATTAATACATTCATATTGTTTTTTTTCAATTTTTATTTATTTATTTATTTATTTTATAATTAAACGCAAAAAAAACATCTTGATAAAAAAGAGTAACATGTTAAAGTATATTTTTGAAAGATTTTATTTTATTTTATAATTAAACGCATAAAAAAACAGTTTGATAAAAAAGAGTAACATGCTAAAGTATATTTTTGAAAGAGTAACATGTTTAGGACTTTGTTTTGATGTTTATTATTTAATTATTAATTTAATAAGTCGAGATAAAGGGAAGAAAAATATTTTGGAAGATTATTATAATTTTTTTTTATTAAAAAATTATTTTTTAAATAATTTTTAAAAATTAATTTAATAATAATAATAATTAAATAATTAATAATAATAAATTGATTTTATTAATATATAAAAATAGAGTAGAGTATTACTGTTTCACGAATTCAACCCTAATCTAATAGGATCACTTATTCCTACTTTATTTTTAATTTTAATCTCAAATTAGGAACCGAAAGGGCCAACAAGATGATTTAACTCTACTCCATATTTTATGATAACTTTTGATTAAGAACTTTGTTTTGATGTTCATTATATAAGTATTAATTTAATATGTTGAAATAAATGTTTAGAAAATGTTTTGCAAAATTATTATAATTCTTTTCTTATTAAAAAATTATTTTTTAAGAAATAATTTTAATATTTTTAAAATTAATTTAATAATAATAACCTAATCTCAATAATATATAATAAAAAAGTTGAGTATTTTGGTTTAATGATTAATCCTAATGAGATGACTTAACCTACTCTATTTTTAATTGTAACCTCAAATCAGGAACAGAAAAGGCAAACCAGATGACTTGACCTTTTTTTCCATTTTTAATTGGAACCTCAGATCAGGAACCTAAAAGGCAAACTAGATGACTTAACCCTACTCCATTTTTTTTGGGCAGATAAAAAAATATGTTGTTTTTTTATTTTGAAAAAAAAGCCAACTCCATTTTTATTTTTATTTTTTCAGAGGAAAAAAACGCTGTTTATATTAAAATATAAGCAGTACATAGTCATAATATTCTCAAGCTGTATAAGCAACAGCGAGAAATCAAACATATTTTGGCCATTTGAAAATGCTCCCTGTAGAGAGAAAGAGCAACATATAAAAGGATGGCACCCACATATCGGGACAAGATGTTTCCCATACAAATACGCTCAGCATTAGATGCGAGCAAAATAGATAGAGTAGATAAGATTCAACAGAGAAAACATTTGAAATAAACAGTATATATGATATGGCAAATGTAATCTGTGGATAACAGTTAAGATATGAATTTTAGATGAACCACAGCTGTGAGAAGAAGTTCAGATTCAACCAAGTTCTGACCTGTCAAAAAATTATGTTAATCTGTTCAAATTACGTCAGGCAGAAACTGTGAATTGTTGAAAAAAGCATATATATAGGAGATTATAAAGCAGATAGTGCCCCTGAATGTGTCACAAAATGGGAAAACAGGCTCGCTTGTGTTGAGATGGCCGGCTCGCTTGCATAAAAGAGACAGGCCCGCTTGGCACGCTTGCATAAAAGAGACAGGCACGCTTGTAGATTAATAGCAAAACAAAGTAGTTTGCATGAAGAAAGGAGTCAGGCTCGCTTGTAGTGTTGACACTGGCTTGCTCGTTATATTAAACCGGCTCGCTTGAAAATATTGAGGCAGGCTCACTAGCAGACATAAAACTAACCGGCGCGCTTGTAGAAAAACGATAGGCTCGCTTGAACGGAGATGAATGATATATCGTGTGCAGAGAACCCCTTTGGACACCAAAAATGTCATAACAAAACCAAAAAAATCCGCCTTATGGAATCGTGATAGAAGTATGCCAGAAGGGGTGACCATCTCTAAACAACTGTACCTGCATAATTCCAAAATCAGAGTTTAAACCTTTTTTAGATAGACCATCATCTCTGGTGTTGTTTTCCTGATATATGTGGCTGATGGAAGGCCTATTGAGTATGGACCATAATCGACGAGTTCTTTGTAACCATCCCTGTAGTTCTGGTCGAATAGTAGCTGCGGGATTTGTGATCCATCCAATAACAATCTGTGAATCCCCATAAATGTGTATATCCTGAAGCTGTAAATAGGCTGCAAGACGAAGACCACCCCATAGTGCAATAATCTCAACTTTATTATTAGTTCCTTGTCCTCCATTCCAGTGAATATGGATCCCTTCCCTCTGAGATAACTTAATCCATGCCCCACACCCCATAACACCTTCCATGCAAGCACCATAAAAAAAACAGCTGGGATTGCCATCTCATGTGGCCGAATGCGTATTGAACAGTCCGTAATTGGCACAACCGAGGAGGGATGATCCTCCATCCATTTTAATATTGCAGAGTATATACGGGGAATCTGAAAAGGTATATTTTCAAAAATCAATTTGTTTCTTCCCAGCCATACCTCCCAGATGAGGAAAAAAGGCAAAGTTCTGTATTTTCCTTTTAGCTTGTCCCATTTCAAAGCAACGGATATGAAATCATCTGGTGACCATGATGGACCCATGAAATGATCAGAGAAAAGTCGCCACAAATACACAATAGCAGGACATCTAAAGCACAAGTGTGTAGTTGATTCATAATCCGCACAACATATTTGACATCTAAATGGACCAAAAAAACCTCTCTTAATCAGATTATCCCCAGTGAGGATCTTGTCTTTCTAGACCAGCCAACCAAAGAGCACAATCTTTGTGGGAATCTTCTGTCTCCAGAACGAATAGAAAGAGTTAGATATCTGTCCCTGATAAGAAATGAAATTTAGTCCTCTATAGATATCTTTGACAATAGGAGCACCCTCTTTTGTAGGACCATCCCAAACAATGGAGTCACCCCCGGAATCCCAGCAGAAACCCGCAGCCCGTAAAGCGTCACGGAACATCTCCCATTCAGCAGCCTCCGGCTCCATCAGATCTAGCTGGAGAGCAGATTTAAATATTGGGGCACCATAGGACCATACTCTGACTGTCTGAGCAAGGTAAATAATACCTCTGTGAGCTAGTCTATGAATAAGCTGCGGTGAAGGACCAACAAGTGAGGGAAACCCGATTAAATTTTTGAAAGATATTGGGATACGGCCTCCGTCCCTAAAGAACCATGCCAACCTGTCCGCCACATGAATCAACACCTTCTTGAAGCTGCACCAATTGACGGAAATAAAACGAGGATGAGAGAATTGCAAACAAAGGATCTGTTGTAAAATGTCACCCACAATGTATTTACACCTAATGACATCATTCCAAATGCCATTTCCTTGTATAGCCCTCCAAAATGACTTTATGAGCAGCACCTTGTTGAATATCCTTGTATTGAGAATACCCCAACCATCGTGTTCCTTTGGCCTGCAGATACGCACAAGTTTGCATAGGTGTATTTTGTGAGACAGTTGTGCATCACCCCATAGGAACTTAGCAATGATACAATTTATCATTCTAATTATATTGTCTGGCAAGTAATATAAGTGCCCCCAATAAACCATCATCAGCGAGAGCACTGCTTGAATCATGATAAGCCTACCCCCCATGGACAACCATCTGTGTGTCCATCTGAAAATCCTCCTTCTAATTTTGTCTATCAGCCACATCCAGTCCCGAATCTTGTAACCACATGGTTTTATTTTAAAAACCAGATATATAAAACCAACATAAGCTTCTCTAAACTCAACCCCCATAAAATCTGCAATGAAAGCGATCTCCCTCAAGTCCCTAAATTCATATATGATGAATGATTTTCTCTTGTTGATGGCCAGCCCAGTTGCAGATTCGAAACGAATAAAAATAACATGAATGTAGAACCAATGGTTTCTATTCAGAAGGCCGAATAATAACAGATCATCAACAAATAACGAGTGCGAGCATGTGACCGTATTGGAAAATGAGAATCCCTTTGTATATCCCCGCTGTACCGCCATGTGCAAGAGACAGTTGAATCCATCCATGATTAAAATGAAAATTAATGGGGACAAGGCACAGCCTTGTCGAAGACCTCGTCCTACAACGAAAAAAGTTGTAGGCACCCCATTGATGATAACCGCATATTGGACAGTGGTTATAGTACATGACATAATCCATCTAATAATTCTAATTGGAAGCCCAATCTTCATGAGCACCAGTCTTATGTAAGACCAATCAATGGAGTCGTATCCTTTATGAAGATCCACCTTCATCATTATAGCCTCCCGCTTCTTCGTGTGCATGGAGTGTAACACTTCTTGTGCAATTGTCGTGGCGTCATGAATAGATCGGCCTTTTAGGAAGCCATATTTTTCTTTTGAGATGTAGGTTGACAATGTACCTTTTAAATGCTCTGCAATAATCTTAGACGTTATCTTGTATAGGACGTTACATAGTGCAATCGGCCTGAAATCTGCAAAAGTTTGGGGATCATCCTTCTTAGGAATTAGAGCAATGAATGTAGAATTGAGATTGGCCGGCATGTAGCCTCGAATCCTGGTGTGTTCAACGATCACAGCCAATTCTTCACCCATCAAGTCAAAAAAGTGGATAAAGAATTCCGCAGGCCAACCATCAGGCCCCGGACATTTATCCTTTGAGAAAGATTTCAGGACCTTTAATACTTCATTCCCTGTAACAGCACTATCCAAAGAAGAAATAGCGTCAGCATCGAAAAAACGATTGATATGTTCCAGCAGCCATACCTGATTATCCTTGCATATCCCGTCTTGTCTTGTGTAGAAAGATGAGAAATATGCAAGCGCCTCATTTTGGATGTCTTGGCATGTGTAAGCATAGGAGTCATCCGCTCTTTTAATACGCCAAATAGTGTTTCTATTTCTCTGCTCATTTGCGCACTTATGGAAATATTTTGTGTTCTGGTCCCCCTCAGCCAACCATTGGACTCTGCTTTTCAACCTCCAAGTGATCTCCTCAATCCTCAGGATTTCTCTTTTTCTTTCCCCCATCCTCTTAAGATTGTCTAGTGTCTACTCGTCCGGGTAGCTTGTAAGGAAGGAAGTAATAATCATCTCCATCTGTTCTTGGATTTCCATAAATTCAGCCTTAAGCTTCAATTTCTTTTTTCGTTCCCATTCCTTGGACGCATTTTTTATTTTCTGCAGTCTGTGATGAAAGAAATCCCATTCCCCAGAAGCCGTTATCTCCCGATCAGTCCCCCAAATCCCCTCAACAATGCTGATATATTCAGGATCCTCAAGCCATATTCTGTTGAATTTAAAAAGGCGCCCAGGAACAGCCCCAACGTAGGACCATGTAAAAGAAATTGGCATGTGATCCGAAATGTCGGAAACCAATATGATAGATCTGGGATCCCCCATGATATCCATGATTGATTCATTTACCACCACCCTGTCAAGTCGTTTCCCAATAAAACTGTCACCCGATCTCTTGTTGGTCCATGTGGGCGCTAGAGGATGTGGTCTTATGTCCACCAACCCCTGTGATAGAAAAACATCATTTAAATACCCGGCCAATGAATCCAGGCGAGCGCTATTGCCCCAAATTTCATCTGCATTTAGCGTTGAATAGAAATCGCCCATCATAATTAGATTTGGGAGAGATAAAATGCCCGTGAACTGCATTCTGTCCCAAAAAACCTTTCTACTTGAATATGGAGCGTATACATTGATGAGATTAAAAATACTTTGCAGACCTCTAAGTCGACCAGACAGTAAAATACCCCCAAAGAAACTGTAAGCTTTGAAAGAAGCATAATCTGAGTTCCACATAGCAATCATTCCCCCAAATCTGCCATTTGAGTTAGTCGCAGCCACACGCCAACCTTTCTTGATATTTAAAAACAAATTTAGAACGATTCTAGAACAAAATTTTAGAACGATTCTCTAGGCAATCGTGGAGTCGACTTACGACAGAATTCAGATTAAAAACCATAGAAGTAAATTGGGATTCATCTCATCAAAATCCCGTGCATCAATTTAAAAATTATATTTAAAAATTTCTCACACAAATTTAATCTAAAATTTTCAACATAAAATATAGCAAATAAATTTGCAGAACAAATTTGAATACATGATATTAAAGAGTTAATGGCATTTAATATATACGGTTATCTAATAAAATTCTATAATCAGTGCAATTTTATCATATCAAACTGTCAGAAGAATGACTGGGCAAGAAATATTACTCAATTTTCAATTCCATTAAATAATAATCCGCCGCGGCAGCCCCTCCTTCGATGAAAACCAATCCTCTTCAATTAAAGACCATCCGCCTCAGCAGCTCCTCCAGTTAAAACCAATCCCCTGCAGCTGGCAGAGATGAGGAATACGAGTAGTCTTTAGTGCGACTTTTTGAAGGCTTTTATGGTGTAATTTTTCTAAACTCTGGCAGAAATTTATTGAAAAGAGAAATTTGATTGCTAACTTTGCACAATCCAAGTGTCTTAGAGATTTTTGAGGGTGTTGAACCAGTTTAAATAACAAAAACCAAAATTTTACCTCAAAATTTTTCACCGAATTCCGGCAGCTGAAACTTTAAAAAATCACAATAAAGACAACTGCTGAGGAATATAGATAGTTAAATGGGCAATTTATTTAATGAAATTCTCTGATCATAGCCACTTTATAATATCAAATTGTCAAAACAATGAGAAGGAAAGCAATATTACTCAGATTTTCAATTCCCCTAAATATTAATCAGCGCCCTCAGCCCCTCCTTCAATAAAAGTCAATCCTCTGCAATTAAAGACAATCCGCCACAGTAGCCCCTCCTCCAATTAAAGCCAATCCTCTGCAGCCGGCAGAGATGAGGAATATGTATAATCAAATAGGCAATCCTCTGCAAAGAGCAGATATGATGAATATATATTTAATTAGAATTTAATCTTAACGATCAAGAACCTAAAAATGTCAAAAATATATGATATATAAGAAAATGAAAACCATAGACCGATAATATTAAGCAATTTCACTGCAAACCGGGATCTGGATTATCCTTCGTACAAACATTCCTTCAAACCCTTTAAGGAATCTTTTATCCCGAGTAACTGTTTATTTTCCTGGTGTCCTTCCAATCTTGTTTAAACTCCATGTCCGATTGCGGATATTCAATTGCAGAACTGTACAAGTTGAGGGAATTCAAATGTACGTAAAGTTTTACTCTCATGCGTGATAACTCCAGAGAAAATAAAAGGAAAAATCATCAAAAATTAAACCGAAAGCAGCAAAGAAAATATAATGAAGATCATTAAAAATTAAATAGAAAGCTGTAGAGAAAATACAATGAACATCACTAAAATCAAACTGTACAATATTGAGAAAAAAAATCCACAGCGTCTCAAGAAAATCATGTTGGAGACGAAAGGAAACCTAAAGAAACTCATAAACAAAAACATATTTAAAAAAAAAAAAAAAAAACACACCAAACATAAAACAGAGAACCGAAAAGAGGAGAAGACCCTGAATGTAAAGATGAGCGGCGAGACGCTGGTAAAACACGCACATGACCGCGAGGCAGGAGAAACGACACGCATTCTCGTAATTCACCTCAGCTTGACGAAAGCACCAACAGAAGGGGATCTTTTACATCTTTTGTATTTCAATTTGAAGGAAAAGAATCGAAGCCCAGCGGTTACATAGATGTAGGTTCTAGAACTTACTAGAGACGAGAAGGAGGATACAGGCAAAGCCGTGCAAGGGATAAGGAAGGGTAAACTTTAAGAGGTAAACAGATACGCCTTTTGTGCCAAAAGGGGAAAAGGAAGTAAATCCGTAGCTTTTACATGTAGAATTTTTAATAAAACATATATCGGTCAATAAAAAAAAAAAAAAAAAAAAAAAAAAAAAAAAAAAAAAGAGTGATATTGAATCACATTGGTTGGTTTGAAAAGTGACTAATTTTATTCTATGTGATTTTCACCAAAAACTTTTATACACAATTTATGCAGTACAGAAGTCAAATTCCTAATATGGAATATTTTCATTTAAAATTTTAAATATTACAATACAAGCAAGATGACACAAATATATTTTTGCATGCACGGAAAAGTTGTATTTTTCATTTACTTTACTATTTTCCATACAAAGGAACATTGCAATTATTTAAATTTTATTTAAATAAAATATAGTTAAAATATTTAATCAAAATTTAATTTAAAGAAAATCTAGTTAAAACATTTAATCAAAAAAATATTGCATACAAAGAAAATATTGCACCTATTTAAATTTGATTTAAATAAAATATAATTAAAATATTTAATCAAAATCTAATTTAAATAAAATCTAGTTAAAACATTTAATCAATAACAAAAATGTTGTATTTT
This sequence comes from Pinus albicaulis, assembly GCA_034641835.2. Classification (NCBI taxonomy): domain Eukaryota; kingdom Viridiplantae; phylum Streptophyta; class Pinopsida; order Pinales; family Pinaceae; genus Pinus; species Pinus albicaulis. Next base: position 285,931 of record JAXQQM020087779.1, read on the forward strand.
ATTTCCATTTTACTATTTTCCATGCTAAGAAATATTGCACCTATTTAAATAAAATATAGTCAAAACATTTAATCAAAATCTTACTCTGCTCATTTCAATGAGATTTTAATTTCCCAATAAACTCAATACATTCTATCTTCCAGATAAACCCAATCCATTTGATTCTCTTGCACTCCATGCCCCCTCAAAGTGCATTTTCGTATTCAATTTATATCGTATAGATGAAAAGGTGGATCTATCTTTTAAGCATTAACATATTAAGGCCGATAGGCCTTCTCTTTTGAAAGAGAACCAGTTTTTCATCGTCAACATTTTTAATATCTCACTGACACGTGTTCCTTGACAGTTTTAATCTCTAGCTGACAGCTGTTGCCTAACAACTGTTCATCCCTGGTGACATCTGTGCACAAATTTTAAACCCACCTTTCTGTTCTCCACTTCACATACATTTATTTTTATGCCTAAGTTTCAGCATGTCAGTTTGCATCTGCGTGCACCATTTATTTTTACGCCTAAGTTTCAACAGGTCCATTTGAATTCTTCATAACATTAATCGTAATGAACACTAATTTTATAGTGCATGATTGCATCCACAACAGCCAATCCGTTGCGCCTCTTATCTGATTTTGTTGAGTTCGGCCAATCTGTTGTGCCACTTATCTGAGTTTGTTGAGGTCGAATCCAGTGTTTCCAGGTCTAAGAACTCCACTAGTATGCTTTTGAGTCAGTGGAAGGGGGCCTGCCCAACCAGCTCGGCAGCAGCATCGCGTCTTTGGTGAAATCTATGATAGCATCGGGTCTTCGGTGGAAATCTCTGGTAACATGGTACCATGATCACACCCTGGGGCTCACCAGAGTTAATCTCCTAGCAAGGTTAATTGGTGCCTATGTGATTCGAAATCCCAAGGTGGAAAGCACTTGGGCCTCCCCTCTGACCCCGAATATGACAGTAATCTCATCGTATTCAACCGGAGGTTTACTACAGATGGGTGTATTCAACCGGAACTTTACTACAGACGGGTATATTTATATGAACTCCATGGGCAACAAGCCCTCTATCCATCCCAGTGGCAGGTCAGTTTGCTATTTACATTTGTTCCCTGGTAAGCAATATATCAATTTATACAATCTATGGCATGACTGGATTCCATTTGTTCCCTGCTAATTAATATTTCAATTTATCCAGTCAATCTGTGTGCATGACTGAATTCAATTTTATAGAGGTTCTCTGTGTTTGATTGATTGTGTGTGATGTGTTTGATAGTGAACGGCAAGGCATGGCCTTACATGAAGGTCAAGAGAGGAAAATACAAATTCAAAATAGTAAATGCTAGCAACACTAGCTTCTACAAAATTCGCCCAAAGCATGACCTTTGTAGGCTCCCACTCGTCATACTTACAGGGGCCTGTAAGCTTGAAATAATTCCTGTTGGCTCCTTCCGAGATTGTAGACATTATGGTGGATTTCAAGGATTCAAGCGTCTGTAAGCTTGAAATAATTCCTGTTGGCTCCTTCAGAGATTGTAGACATTGTGGTTGATTTCAAGGATGCGGCCACAGAGGAGGCGATATTAACAAACGACGCAGCCTATCCATACCCCTCTCGAGACCCTGTCGACAATCTGAATAGCAAGGTCATGAAATTCCTCATCGAAACCACGACGGATGCTATGAGTTCTGGTGAGAATCGATCATCCACCGGATCCCTCAAAAACTGATTGAATATTGTCGTCCCCGAAATAAAAACACAGCTAGACAAAATCCAACTATTTGTCGGAATGTACACACCGCAATGGCGTAAGCTAAACAGCAGATAAAACGTAGAAATTTTTGGTGTATTCAGTTGAATTATATGACATGAATCATGGTAAGCCCCAACACCTTCCAACGATGTTGAGTTGTTATGATTTTTTAAATGATAATTCTTTCCAATGAATGCAGACAAGAAAAGTACAGTATGTTTGCCAGAGAGACAGTGGCCGGTAACACCCACAATACATTTGATGAAGCCTTTATTGTAATACAAATTGTCTCATTGTTTGTTGCAAAAGAACAAACTTTCCGAGGATGAATCCCTTCTTCTATAAAAAAAATTGTGAAAAGATTTATGACTTGAAGCTCTCAGACAATTCTTTGACATGCTCAATCCCAATGGAGATTGGAAAAATTAGTAATTTACAAGTCATGCTATACTTGAGTGGAAATATTTTGTCTGGAAATATTCCTTCTTCACTTGGGGATTTAATGATGCTCGAGGTTCTCAATATTTCCAATTACCAACTTATCAGTCAAGTTCCTGATGAGATTGGGGATAAGTTTGGATGAGTTGAACTTATCCAATAATTTTCTCCAAGGACAACTGCCATTGAGTGCTTCCAAATGGCGTTGCATCTCTTTTGTGGGAAATCCCAAACTCTACAGAAAACCATTTGATACCTGCTCAAAAGCTTCTCTGGAATCTTCAAGATATAGAAGGAATCAACTAAAAAAGGGAGCAGTTGGTGGAATCTTAGTTGCAATTGTATTAAGTTTAATTCTTTTGGGTATCATTATGTTCCTCGCTTTATTGAAAATTTATGCTATTTGGGCCAAAGAGGTGTCTTCCTCTAGCTCAGTTTATCATGGTCATGACTTTGACTTGAACAATGAAGAATGTAGATGGAAATTTGAAGACAGTTGAAGCAACACACAAAGCAGGGGATGCTTATAACAGAGGGTCATCTGAGAGCCATAATATTCCCAAGAGAATATGCATATGATAAAAGAACCAGAAGGAAGAAAGAAGTTTGCACAGTGGGAATTATGTTGATGGACTATATCCTAAAATAAATAGACATTTTATGATGGGCTACATGACTTTTTTTCAACTGTAGTCCTGATGGAATATATCCTAAAAGCAGTAGACATTTGTATGATGGGCCTCATGAATTTTTCTGAATTGTAGTCAGTTTTCTTTGAGAATGATAACTACAAGGGTTGTTTCTTTTGATGAGATGAGTGTCAGATCATTCATTTAGGCTGTTGTGAGCACTGAACCATTTGAGATATCATTCTATGTGGAGCTGATCTCAGCATTATAAGCTGATCATGGCATTATAAGCTGAATTGCAGATCATGGCATTATAAGCTGATTACCTATTATATTTGTCAATTGTATATGTTTATCACCTCAAAACCAAGTTTTTTTAAAAAGAAATTACCTACTATATTTGTCAATTGTTTTAGTTTTTTGGAGAAGAAATTACCTACTATATTTGTCTCTTGGAGAAGAAGAAATTACCTACTATATTTATCAATTGTATATGTTTATCACCTCAAAACGAAGTTTCGTTTCTTCGAGAAGAAGAAATTATTCTACTTATAGTTGTCCTCACTTAACTTGTTCAATTTCCTCCAACATTTTCAAGTGGGAGAAACTTAATACTTTTCAAGGACCTCTGAAACTAGTGGTTTGTTCAGTTTCCTCCAGCATTTTCAAGTGGGTGTTCAGTTTCCTCCAACATTTTCCAGTTTCCTCCAGCATTTTCAAATGGGAGAAACTTAATAGTTTTCAAAAACCTTTGAACCCAGTGGTACAATTGTGAAAATGAGTAATGAAATATGATGATAAGCTTATGGGAAGAAAGGATATTCAAGTCTTGCAATAAAAGCATAGTTGATTACGAGAAATACTTACCGTTGGAATGGAATGAATAGCTTAAAAGTTAGAGCGATATCTAGAATAAATACATATTACAAATTGAATTGGTTGAACCATTAACTGTGATAATTAATTCAAGAAAGAGCTTTGTCCATTAGTGAATCTCGTAATGCAGATTCTATGTTGTAGATCAGCGTTATCAGAATCATCATAATATTGTTGTAATAAATTTCAAGAATATACTCTATTGGTGAACCTTGCACATCACAATTCCAAATCATAGGTCAACCTCACCAAATTCATCATATTACTGTCCAGTAAGTACTAAGTAGTTGGATACGTCATAACTTTATGTTCATTGAAAAATAGGGCTTAATGACATATGTATTTGTGTGTTGATATCTTGGTGTAAGTAATGGATTAGTATATGTGTTATCATTTAACTTAATATCTGTGATTTTGTAGTAACCATTCAATTGGTTTTATGTACAGTCCTTGCAGGCCTGAAAGAAAAATATGACGAAGCAATGAGGAGAAATGATGTGAAGGCCATTGTTGTCACTGGTATGTATGTCTTGACGTTGTCGGTTGCAATCTAATTTTGAGGGATTGTTTGATTATAATAGTGATAGTGACATGAATGTAGTTTGCACAAGGGATGGAGATTGTACTAAATGTTCAATGGTGTTATAAATGTTGTTGTTAAAAAATCGAGATGACTTTCATGTCTCTGTCTCTGTTTTGGCATTGTCAGGTAATGGAGGCAGATTCTCAGATGGTTTTGACATCAACGTTATCCAGGAAGTACAACAGACTGGTATGCCAAACTAAGTTTTGGTACAAAATTGAAATGCTATTACAGATTGTTTCAAAGGTTCTCATGTTTGCTCATATTCAATTCTCTGTAACTGTGTATCTAGAAGGGAACTTGTCGCTTTTGGGTAGAGTTTCTGTTGATCTAATGACAATACTATTGAAGGTAGGTGTTTGTTATATATGTTTCTTCTTTTGTTTTCACTTCAGTTGCAAGTTGTAGGCGATATGTATGGCTGAAGTGGGGATACTGTATCTTAACAATGTTAGCAGTTATCAAATCCACAAAGAATGTATAAGATGGAGAAATGTTGTTATTACTTTGACATGTCATTTCAAAAAACATTACCAACTCTTGTAAAAGGAATTTTGCTGGATCTTTATTTTTCATATGTTATTTGAATACTATAAAGAGAAACATTATCATACCCTTGACATTTTGAGCTTTTCTAGGAATGTGACAAAATATGGATACCTAGGCTTACTGTAATGTATAGTTGGATTTGATGGTACAGTTAAAAGTAGCTTTCTTATAGCATAGTTAAGAACTCCTCAATATATTGGAAAAGGATTCTACGCGTTTTCCTGTTATTCAAACTTGAACCTAGGATCATTATAATACGTAGCTGAATATGTTGATATTGTTAACTTAAAAAAATTACTATTCTGATGGATGTTTAGGCACCCCTAAAAGTTTGGAAAAGGATTCTATGTTTTTTTTAGGATGGAACCTTTTTCTGGCTCTGACCTTTTTGCCTAATTGAACTTTTTTGGCGCTGTTATAGATGCCAAGAAACCTTTCATAGCTGCTATTCAAGGGCTGGCACTTGGTGATGGATTAGAATTAGCAATGGTATGTGGCAATGATTGTCCATCTCTTGTTATTTTATGTTTTGTAAGGGGAATTTTGGTAACTTACATGTTCGAGTTATGATGGATTATTTAATTTATGCAGTCTTGTCATATTAGTATTTCAACCCCAAAAGCACAGCTTGGTTTGCCAGAACTTTAACTTGGGATTATTCAAGGATTTGGAGGTAAGATTTCTCAATGTACATTTCTGTGTCTCAGCAGGGATGACTTCATACTGTGGTATAGCCAATTTTAATCTTACTAGGGATTATTTGGAAAATAGCTAATGATTTGTTTCCAGGGCTTAAGAAAATCCGAAGTGTTGTTGGAAATAGGATATTGTATCAACAATTTCTACACATAAAATTTGCAACCAAGGAATTAATGTTTCTACAATTTAGATTTAAGAGTTTTGTGTTTATTATTATTATTATTAATTTTCATTATTACTATTTTTTTTCCCATAAAATAAGAGGCAAGGACAACAGAGCCCCAACAGCCGACTTCAAATCCAGTACCTAGATTATTTCACACTAGTGAAGTCTAATAAATATGTAGACGGCATGTATTTATTTCATGCCAAGATTTACTGCATGGCGTTCAACAGCTGACTTGCCATCCAAGTTGTGTAGGGGTATTGGTAAATGAGAGAAGACTCTCAGCAAATTCCACTTCAAAGCCTTTAACACGTTAATAGCTATTCTTAAGAGTTAAAACTTTAATAGTATGTTTTTAAGCTGAATGACATCTTCTTGTACATGGGCACACTTAATTTAACGTATCAGTTAATGTTATTGCATTTACAATTCCTTACTGGTCCATCTGGAGACAATAACTTGACGCTGATCCTTTTGATATTTAATATAGGTATTGTAAGTTTTATTGTGTTTAGTCAGGTTTGATGAACGCCTTGATATTCCGTGCACATCCAAGGTGCCTTGTCTTTAGCTAGAAACACCCTTCCGTCTAGAGTCTAGACTCTACATTCAGCAATCGATTATTTTTCCTTGCAAGATGTAAGCAAGAATAACTCACAGACGAATTTATTCCTTCTTTGCACCATTTTGTAAGGCATCCGTGTTGTTTTTCTGACACGCCATGTTTGTTTATTGTATTTTAAATTCTTCAACCGGAATTTTGAATATTCAGATCAGCTAATTGGATAATCATGTTTTGCATAGGCACGCAACGCCTTCCTCATCTTGTAGGGCTTCAAAAGGCAGTTGAAATGATGCTGGTAAGTTCATATTCTTCTCTGTATTTTTTATGTGTATGGATTTGGTTCACAGACTTCCTATCAATTATGTGAAATTAAAATTAGGAAAAAAAATTGAGTTTTCGAGGATTCTTTTCAAACAAAGCTGAAGGACATAACTATATTAGCAATAGAACCAATTTCTATGGTGAAATTAAAATTAGAAAAAATTTGAGTTTCAGGGGATTTTTTTCAAAGGAAGTGGAAGGACATAACTATATTGGCAACTTCTATGGTGAAATTTGAAAATTAAAAATGTTGTAAGTTTTATATATCATTCGAGCAAGAAATAATTGGAGTAAAAATTTAAAAATTTTAACAAAACAGATGGCAAGTAAATAGTTTAGACATGTCAATGGAAACAAAATATTTTAGATGTGTCAATGTTGTATTGGGATTCTTTTCAAACGAAGTTGTAGGGCATAACTATATTGGCAACTTTTATGGTGAAATTTGAAAACCAAGAAAGTTGTAAGTTGTGTATATCATTCGAGTAGGAAACAATTAACAGGCTTGGATCACAGATGGCAAGAAAAACTTTAATAAAACAGATGGCAAGAAAATATTTTAGATGTTTCAAATGGCAACAAAGGATTTTAGATGTTTCAATGCCAAGAAAATATTCTAGATGTGTCAATGTTTTATTCTTATTTGATGAGTGGATCCATCTTTCCAAACCTAGACAAATTTACATGTGTGAAATAATGAAAGAGTTGGATGCATTTTTCATATTATTACATGGTCATCCAAACCTAGACAAATTTACATGTGTGAAATAATGAAAGAGTTGGATGCATTTTTCATATTATTACATGGTCATGCTCATGATGTACTGAGGGACAACAAAGTAAGCACACTAATGATTAAATTATGAATTAAGAAATTATTTAATTATTGATGAAAATAACATGTATAAATTGACAATAAAATATTTATTTATAGATGTAAATTACATAATAACCTTTACCTTTCCAAGTTTCACACTTAAGTATTCAACTCTTTTTTCTCAAACAAAATCATTGCCCTTGAATAGCTCTTTTCATATTCTTGAAGTTTTTCCTGATTTGTGGTTTGTTAGTTAGAAAAACTCATATCAACTGAATAGCTCCTTTTCATATTTTTGAAGCTTTTATTAAATCGCTCCTTTTCATAACGATTTTCTTGGTATGTTAGTCAGAAGGATAGGGTAAAGAACTCATTACTCTTTTTACTGGTGGCTTTGGGAATATCAAGTAAGTCTTTTTAAAATTTCAGGTAAGTCTTCAAATTTTTAGCTTATAAATTTCATTACTCTACAATTAAATTACAATTAATTTTTATAATTATTTTTAAATTTTCGTTAATAAACTCTCACTTATCTAAAATTAAATTACAATCAATTTTTATAATTATGTTTAAATTAATTTTGCAACCATAAACATCAATGTCCAATTATCATAATCTTTATTGTTTTTGTGATTAACAGTTTTGACTTAGCCATGAAATTATTTAATAATTTGGAATTATCTTGTCATAATGAATACATCGCAATTATGATGCTAATGATCTTTTCCTCAAGTCCTCCAACCATTGAAGAGTTGGGCTTGTTTCATGGGAACTTTGTTTGAAGTTTTTTTCAAGCAATCAAACCTAAATTCTTTTTAAAGAACATGTAAGTTGTAATATGAAATGAAGGATTGTCTTTTATGTTTGTTTTGTTCTATGGTAATATTAATTTATATTATATGTTATAATAGTTTTGATGGCATATGGTAATATTAATTTATATTTAGGCCGGTAGGCCTTCTCTTTTGAAAGAGAACCAGTTTTTCATCATCAGCATTTTTAATCTCTGGCTGACACGTGTTCCCTGACAGTGTTAATCTCTGGCTGACAGCTGTTGCCTAACAACTGTTCCGATCTGTTGGCAAAAACCGGGCGCCTCCAGTTTTCGTCCCCGCAGAGTCTGGAAATGCCTCTTCTCAGCCTGTATCTGATGTTTACCTGGAAGCATCCCTTCTCAGACTTCGCAGCAGTGGAGATTAGTCGCTTGGTTATAGTTTGTTCCCTTGTGTTTTATGGTATCAAAATAGTGTTGGTATTTAAGTGGTTCTCAGTGCCGACAAAGAATTTTGAAAAGGGGAATTGAAATTAGTTTTCTCAGTCTCTCTAGAGGTTGGAATGCATGGAAAACAATAACCGTCCCGACTGTTACCCTTTGTATGAGATTATGGACATATGTTGCATCTTACAAAGACAAGTGGCCCTTATAGCAGACAATAGGACTTCTATTTTCTCTGCTACAGGTAGAATTCATGTTCAGAGGGAAAATCATACCAATAAATTTTGCAATCATAATGGAGACTCTGTCACGGTATAAGAGGCAAATTGAAATTTAGATGCACAGCGCTATGTGTTATATCACCAGGTTTCAGGTTTGGCTAGGAGTTCTCAGTCAGCCATCACTAACTTCAGAATGTCTGTTGGCTCAGGTAGTGAAGAAACCAATGAGGACCAGCCTGTTCACCAGATGCCCTAAGATGTTGGCGTGGACCCGGATTCCTGACCTTCTCCTGTAGAACAAGAAAATCATTCAGCAAGTATGTTTTAAATTAATTGCAGGTTTTATCAAGTTTTACTTTCAGATCAAATCTAACTGATCAACGCATTAGTGATTCCTTAGTTTGGTCATTTTTTGTACTGGTGGTGAGCACTGATTTGCATAAACTTCTTGTGATTTTTTTCCCCTCATTCAGAGAAGATCATTTGATCATGTCTTGTGCTTCGCTGTGAGACCTGGACTATATGTGTGGCAGTACTTTGTTTTTTTTTTTTTTCGTGGGTAGTGCTTTTCATTATTTCCTGTAATGGGTTTTACCGTTTTCAGCTAAGTTCAGCATACAAGGATTGTGTAGGGTTTATTTGCTTGTGGGAAGGAAGGCTCATTTTCTCATTTATTGTAATGGACTATGGAAACGAATCAGCATAAGCTAGCCGTGCACTCTTAATTTCCTATGGGTATAGCCCTTTTGATTATTCCGTGTAATGGGTTGTCAACTCTGAATATCACACCCTTACTGTTTTCTTCCCGTTTTCATCTACGACCTCATTTTTCTTGGATATGCCCAGATGCATGACCTGATAAAGAATCATCAATTTGCAGGGGTCTCTGGAGGATCAGGCAAGTCTTGTTGAGGCAATCAAGAAATTTGATGTAGTTATCTTCGCTGTAAAGAGACCACAGCTGATGGATCAGCTGAATATTATCAAGGCCATTAAGGAGGTTGAAACCATCAAGGTATATACTATACAGTATACTCTTGATGAGATTTTAGACTTACATATATAGACCATATGTAGATAACAATTCCAGATATGTTTTTACCTGTTGTTTATGATATTTGCAGAGGTTTTTGCCATCTGAGTTTGGCAATGATGTCGATAAAACCCATGCAGTGGAGCCTGCAAAGACCATGTTTGCTTCCAAAGCAAAAATTCGTAGGGCCATTAAGGCAGAAGGCATCCATTACACATATGTCGCCAGCAACTGTTTTGCTGAGTTTTTCCTATCAAGTTTGGGGCACCCGGGCCTTACTGCACCTCCAAGGGATAAAATTGTCACAGCTGGAGATGGAAATGCTAAAGGTATTTACAGTGTTCTCTCTACCCAAAAAATTGTGTCTCCACATTTGGATTTCATGGAAGTCCAGTAGGGAACTGGTATTCGATTTTGAGATATGTATATCTGCTTCACATCAAATCAGATTCATCCTCCTGTTTTTTTTTCAAATTTGTGCTCTGCTACAAGGCTGTGTTTGTATTGGCATTTGCAGAAATGGTTTGGGATGCTTAATGGGAAACAGTTAGTAATTCGCAGCCGCATATTTACCAGTTCGCTGTAGTGTAGGATTCTGTTGACACGGATTTCTCAAAAAGCAAAGAACAAGTCTCCACATTTGGATTTCATGGAAGTCCAGCAGGGAACTGGTATTCGATTTTGAGGTATGTATATCTGCTTCACATCAAATCAGATTCATCCTCCTGTTTTTTTTTCCAAATTTGTGCTCTGCTACAAGGCTGTGATTGTATTGGCATTTGCAGAAATGGTGTGATTGTATTGGCATTTGCAGAAATGGTTTGGGATGCTTAATGGGAAATAAATTAGGGTCAGGTGCGTATTCTAGGAAATCTTCATCTTGGAAGAATGGGATTTACTACAATTGAATCTGACTGCCCATAAGCTAAAATTACTACTAGAAGAATCTCCCAGCAGGTTTCTTTGATAGAGCAGTGAATTCTCAGGGCAGTGGATGTGCGACTCACATCACTCTTCATAGCATTCCCAACCTGTAAATTTCTTCATGTCGTAGGAGGGTTAGTTTAATTGTGTAAAAGTAGGAGTGTTGTTGGGAAGGGGAAACAATTGGATAAATCAGAGGACTAGATTGGATTTGCACTGCAGCAAAAATATATTGTAAGTTCGATTAATGATTTGTCTTTTAGTAGCGATTTTTCAGACGTAGTACAAGTTGTAATGTCAAGTGATTGTTGCGGGTTCAGGTCCCCTGTGATAAGAACCTCCTTTATGAGAACGAACACAGGGAGGAATCCTCTGTTCTTGGAAGTCGAAAACTAAATTACACAGATGAATTCAAGTAATTCTCTTTCCCCTGGATTAAAAGTGACTATTTTCTTCTTTGCAATTATATATTCTTCTTTTTCCCTGAAACTCAGGGTTCATTTAGTAAATTCTGTTCTTCTCAAGAAATTTAAACCCCAATATGAATGGTATGATATTTGAATATCAAAATCAATCGAACATTTGCAGGTGTTTAGATAAGGCTGCAACAATAAGCGATAGTGAGAGAAAGAATGATGAGTTGTGCTTGAATGGTTGGAGGATTTGTACAGTAACCCAAGTGGAAGAAGTGAAAATATTGCTTCGAATGGTGCCTATATGGGTAACAGCTATAATATATGCATCAGAATATGCCCAGGCACACACCATGTTCGTGGAACAGGGCAAGACAATGAATACTAACATCGGTGGAAAAAATTGTAAATCAGGATTCAAAATTTAAAAATCCTGCAGGTAAAAGAAAGGAAGAAGAGATAAAACTATTAAATTAATGATTGATATTCTATTAAAATAAATGAAGAAGAGAGAAAACTGATGGACATTTCAAAATCTATCAAAAAACAAAAAGGAACGATGTTGAATTTGTTACACATACGTGCAAGTATACAGATCGTCGATGGGAATCAATCCCTCACTTTGCAATAAACTGTTGATGGAAAGTGAAAGCATTTTATTTTTGGTCCTTGGTTCAAACTGTGTTGGTCGGTTCTGAAAAAGAGTATAAAAAAGTCAATTTCCAGTTATGGTGTTGGGATATTTTCTATCAGTTCATGATTTTTCCGAAATTATTGCTATTTTCTTTGGCAGGAAGAAATATTATTGCCAACTTACACACAATGTGATGTAGTGTGATTATGTGATGTGTCTGGTAAATATCTCGATGTTTGCAATTAGGTAAAAAATTACGCTCTTTCAGAAATTGTGGTTCAAATTTGTATGCCTGACTGAGACTGCGATCAGCAGGCTTCATGATCTGAGAAATTGAACAGACTCAAAGCAGTATTTGGGATCTGCAAAATTGAAAGGATTTAGAGCCCAGTTGTAAATAGTTAAGGCCAACCTAGTTGCTAATCCCAGACAATTTTTTCACTTAAAGGTTATTTTACTCATATGTGGGATGGTGATTCTCTCTCATGTTGAAGGTCATTTTATTGTTTTCGTGGGATACTGGCTGGGATGGTAGATGGGGCTGCCTGCTTAGAGTCGGAGCATTCAGCAGGGGACATGTACCTCTAGAGCTGGACATTTTACTGCAGGCCCTTTTTGTTGGCATAATCTAAAGACCAACTAAATTGCTGCTGCTTTGCTGGCATTTGGTGTTTTGTATAACTGAAGTTCTGAATAATAAATTGTTCATATTGTAATTTCAAGCATTTGGGTTAGTTCAAAAACACTACCAAATCTCCGAGGATGCAGTGATCAATTGCTGAGATGTATAAATTGTTTAATACTACTGTTTCAAATTTCCAGCAAACTGGATTATGAAATATTCATTGGAAACTTGGAAAAACCATTGGGGAATGAGGTGTTTTAGCTAGAAATTAGCCATGCCCTTTCCGTCATTTAATGTTGCAATGTCTTGCAACATAAATTATTGATGTATTACATTGAAGAGGGCTGAACTGGTGTACCTTTTTCCTTGCTACTTTCAAGTGCAATGTTTGCCTTTGTGAGGACTTTTTTCTTTGGCAACGCCTCTCAGTGCAATACTACATTTCAAAGTGATTTTCACTTTGTTCTCACAAATTTTATGATTGCTATTCTTCCCCTTCAGTTTCTGGATGATGTATCTATGATCTATTTTCCACAGTCATGGCCTAGTTTTTTGAGTTAAATACTAACTCTAGCTCTGTCCATGCAACAATTGATATTGTAGTAAATTAACATATTTTTTTTTTTATTGCACAGGAACTGCTCCCAGTTCAATACCAATGTTTTGGCATTTCTGGGAGTTTCATGACTTCTAATTTTTTTTTATAGTCAATGGAAATGGCTTTGGAAATGTGGAAAAGCTAAGTGGAACGGTTTAACCATGAAAAATTGTAATAGGGTGGGTCTAGAAACCTTGTCTTCAACATTTTGTGTTCGGGAGCAAGAGGAAGTACCCTTCTGGCTATAAGTATCTAGTGTTGAGAGCACCCCTATATGTGGCCTGCAATAAGCCGGCTGTAACTGTTTTATAATAAATAGCTATAGGCAGGAGGTTATCGGTAATATAACATTTAGCTATAATAAACAGCTATAGGCAGGAGGTAACCAGCAATATAACATATAGCCAGGAGGCGGCTTGCAATATCTCACAGAAGCCTGCTATAAGTTTCTTAGCTGTGCTATAAACTTCAGAGTGAAATTTCAATTGTGTTTTGAACTTTTTGTACTATGTAAGAGCCAAATCTATTGTTCAAGTCGTAACCTATCGTAGTGTTGATCTTTTCCATAGAAAAAGACATAATTTTATTGCTCATAGGAAATATAAAATTGCATTAATGCCTCTTGACATTGAGCTAGAAAGAAAAGCAACTTTGAAAAACATACAACAAAAAGATGGAAATTAAGTCTGACAATTTTTGTTTATTTTTATCCTTTGCACTTTTTGCCAACCATATGAATTTGGTTTTGGTTCAACGAGAACTTCCATACCCATCTGAAACTTGTAGACCTTCAGGTTTAGAATCTTTCTGAAGAAGGGTGATGGTTCTCGACTGTGGTCTGTTGTCCCTATCCATTTTGATTTCAACTTGAGCTTGAGCATCTGTATTGAATTGGACAGGATGGCTCTCCTTGACGTCTTCTTCTTGGTCATCTGAAAGGTGGTGTTTTGAAAACTGTCAGCCTTTTGGCCTGTTGGATTGCTTTTTTTTTCTTTTTTGGATTTTTTTTGCTCGTGGGCAGGGGCTTTGTTTCAAAACAAACTCGACATAGAAATGCTGTGTTTTCATAATCTAAAACTTGATACCATAAGTTTTTGTGTTTCAATATTATGTGCGCTGGTAGCCCTTTTACTAAGATCTATATCTCTGTTATTTCCAAATCCATTTTTAAAATTTTGCTCAGAGTATTTCCAATATACTCCGACTTTGTGATGTCAGAGTATTTCCAATATCTTCCAAGGACTTTGTGATGCCAAAAAAAGAGAGTGAGGTTTGTAATCCTCACCCAGACTAGTATAGTTGAGGCCATCATAGTTGTGGCATCAAATTCTGGGAATATAGTTGAGGCCATCATAGTTGTTGCATCAAATTCTATGAAGTATGGAGTGATAAATAGCTTAGCTCTCCCTCAAAACCAAGGTCCTTCATTTAGAACAAAATCCAGGCCTATTGTTTGGACTATATGAAAAAACCTTTTGGAATATAAAAATAATATCTACTAGAATACAGCTTCAGGTTTTGGCCAAAATCCATTAAATCTGCAAATAATAAGCTTTTGAATGGAAGACAGAAAAGAGGGAAGATACTTCAGAAATATTTGACTTCCATAGTTGGCTATTGCCCTATTTGGTCCTATGTGGGGCCTGTGTTGTTTTGAAGCAGATCTGCTGTGGCTGAAGTCTTCCTTTGCACGGCTTCTTCGAAAGAAACAAAAGTTCTGGTTGGTGTCGTAGCACCTTGAACACCCCAACGCAGCCTCGAGGTTAGAATTATGGTGGAGTTTTTTTATGATGCTGATTTTGAAGAACTTTCTCTTCATATTGCAGATATTGAAGATTTGCAGGCAAACCCCAATTATTCTCAATAGACTGCTTCAGAGATAAGACAGAGTCAGAGCTTCTTGTCCAAAAAATCGAAGTCTTTCCTTTGATGCCTTTGACAAAAATCTGAAAAAAATTATCCTGATTCCTGTGTCTGGGAGGTGAAATGCTCTGACCTAGAAAGAGAGGGAAGACTTCGTAAAGGGCAAATTGAACTCAGCCCAGTTGAGCATTCTTGCCACATCCTTCTCCGAGAATGAAACGCAACCGATGATGAAGGATTTGTGGCCCGTAGGCTGATTTACAGACTTTGTATTGAACGACCTCTAGACCATGTTAGACAACTAATCCTTGAGTTAGTTTGTGTTAGGTAATTGGTTATTAGAGTCCAAGAAACCTGGGGAACTGATTCAGCAGTTTCTTGATGTATCTATATGTGTACACATTGTACATCATTCTTTGAAACATTCATTAATATATTGTTCAGTTTGTTTCCAGTTTGTGTGTTGTGTGTCTTACAGTGGTGTCAGAGCGGGTAAGATTGCTCTGTTGATTGAGAGTGTGACAGATTGTTTATCCGCCTATTGATTGAGGTGAGCCACTAGTTTTTTTGTGGCTGGAGATTTGGCGGAGTCAAAAGGATTGCAAAGTTATTATTCAGGATGGACCACGTCTCAAGCGAGCAGGAGAATGCCACACCTTCTTAACTGCATCGTGAACATGTGTTTGAAGTGGTCCTTGCCGGGAACTCTTGCTTGAAAGATGTGAGCATGCGTTTTTTTGTATGGTATGAATTGTACATCCCAACAAAACTTATTGTTGTTATCATGAACTTGCTAATGTTGTTCATTGGTTTCCTGTTACTGTTGGTGTGAGAGCGTGGATCCAGTGGAAGGAAGAACATGAACTAAAATCTATGTCGAGAAAGCGAGACGTTATAGTCAAAAGTTTGTCGATTTGCCAAATTCGCTTTTTGCTCAATGGTTACGCTCTCCCAGCTCTACTCAATCAGATTTATTTTACATATATGTATTTAAGCTTGCTCGATATTAAAGAAAATTTTCCAAAGATATTGGCACTGTGTAAGTGCTTTTTTTTTTGTGCTCACGAAGTTGGGATTGGCAATTTTGTTAACGAAGGATGGGTCTGACTTAGTGTGACTTAACCATCGACTTCAGAACAGATTGTGGTTAGGCCAAAGGGCTTTTATGATTGAGCGAACGAGCATTCAACTGAGCCTTCAACCAAGGAGGCCAAGATCGGTCGTGTGAAGTTATTTATTAAGAATGAACGAGATAGACTGCATTGACTGTAATAATTATTGAGAACCGGAAAAGGTGAAGGCAGAGATTGGTGTTATGGCAGCAGAGTGGGAGCCTCTCAAACGATTTCACTGAATCTTCAGTTAAGAATTTTTATTCTATGGCCTGGAATTGCAGGACATGAGACTGAATTGCAAAAAATTTCAAGGTGTATTTTGGAAAATCATTTATTTCCACTGTTCGCTAAATGAAAAAAACAAGTGTGGACTTGAGAATAGTTCTTGTGATCTTTAGAAGGAAAATTGTTGCTCCATTATGAGATGACCTTAATAGCATGCTCAGAAGACAATATTTTGGCTACTTTGGAATAAGGTTGCAGTGTATAGCAATTGAGATAGGAAACTGAAGGAATTCTTTAATGTGTTGTGCGCTTGGAGAGGTTGCTGCAGAAAGCAACGGATTGTGTGTTGCTACCATAATAAATTTTGAATCGTTGACGAGGCTTCCATTGTTGACTTATTTAAAGTAATATTTGGTTGATGTTTTTAAAATTGGTTGAACTCTTTGAGAGTTGGTGGGAACCTTGAAGTAAATATGTGGCCCATGAGATGAGGGATGTTTGAATTTGAATACCATTCTTATAGTTAATGTATAGTAACCTCTGTCTTGCCAAGTTACTTACAGCAGTAAGAAATGTTGACCAGTTATAAATAATCAGCCCCATGGCTCCAAGGGTATTGTCAAAAAGGTTCTCGGATAGTTTGTGAAAAACTATTAATGAACGAGCCTCGTTGTCAAAGTCATCCTTCAGGGAGGACCATCCAGATACTCCTATCGGCCTCTCCTTGCACCTCCCGGGGCAACTGCTAGTTAATTTCAAAACATATGTACACTTGAATTCAGCATCTCAATATTATCAGTGTTTCAAGAGGAAATACAATCTAGAAATTGACATTGTGGGCATCTTAATATTATCAGTTTTTCCACAGAGAATAAAATTTAGAAATTAACATTGTGTGAATTGAATTGAGGACTTGTACAACATGGTAGATTAATGATAACATTCGAATTATAAAATCACCAACCAATGGAACTAACCCTTAGGGATAAAGCACAATAAATTTTAAGATGACTAGACTAACTTGTTTCAAAAGGTTATGTTAGTCCAAACAACTTTTTCATGTTTGCCACTCTTGTGGAAGAATTGTAAGGGAAAAATTTGATTTAAGGATAAAGTTTGCTATTATCAGTTAAACATTAAAAATGTAAAAGGAAATCTGCGGATTTTTTTTTTCTTCATAAAATTACATGGCAATTCTACATGCAAGGCCACAAGGATCTATTACAATTGTGAATACAAGGAAATGTATTGGTATAATGGTACCAGAAATGACACATTTTAAAAATATTCCAGTATTATGAAGATGTGTAATACAATCTCTACTCAACCAACATACAATTCTTGCCCTGCACCCAAAAGTCATATTCAAGATTCCAATTTATGGGTTGGGATTATAATCTCAATAACAAAAGAAAATGCTGCAATAACAAGTATTTTCAAATCATACTTTCTTCTTGAGATAAAGAGCCAACTTTGCACAAGCTGTCGTCTTTCCAATACCCTGTACACCCGCCATCAATATCACAGTAGGACCAGTTTTTGCAAAATCCAGTTCTGCAACCTCTCCTCCCATTAGTTTCACAAGCTCATCATTCACCGCCTGCATTTCAAAATAATTTTAGTCTAATAGGAAAACAAGTTCCTGCATACATGCAACTAAAATTTGTTCACGTTGCATGTCCTAGAATAAAAAGGAAACTGAGTTGTAATTGTCTCATCCAAGGTATTTAGGGTCTTGATATTTCTTTATTCGGTGCCCTTCACATCGTGTAATTGTCCCAAGAGGCACATTCTACAGGCCAGGTAAGAGTATCGTATCTATCAACACTTTGCATGTGTGATATGTAACACATGGGACAACATATTGTTTCTATATGATTTTACGATGGCTTGAACTAAAACTCATATGAAGATGTTAACATTGATTTCAATTATGCACAAAAAATATAAAAAATCTAAGTGCCAATATAAACCTCAAGATGCTAATCTCAATGATATCACACCCAAACCTCTCAGCACATAACAGATCCATGATTAAGACAGATTTGTGCTAGTCAGTAAGCCCTCTGTGGCTTATATCCTAGATGTAGTCATATAGCTTTTATGATTTTAGGTCATAATATGAAGGGACCAGAGATCCCAGGTTAGCTGAAAGTGCCTGGCATAGCTTCACAATTATGTTGGAGGATAAATGGTGGGGGGTGAGAATCCAACTGAAAAGTAGAACTTTTATAGAAGCAGTTAACGTAAAAAAAAACTGAAAAAATTCATGAAATTTCATCGTTTAATGCAAGCAAATGTCTAAAAGCTTTACAGTGTCATCCAGGTATTCGTCCATCAATTTCTCATCCCATTCTGCTACATGGAATTGGAGATCTGTAATAAAGGAGTTGAGTTCCAGTGCCCTTTATTTGAAGAACTGGATGCGATATTTAAGGAACGAGAGAGAAATATGGACAGATTGCTATTAGAGTCAAAGGCTGGCATGAAACCCAAAGAAAAAGTGAAGAGATTCAAACGCTTGTTGGGGGAAAAATCTTCGGATGATTATTCAGAAATAGTCAATATCTTTAAGTTTCTTCCAAAAATGTACATATACCATATTGCCCAACTCATGCACACGATGTGATGTGACCATAGTGATTATGGTTACAAAAGCTCTTCTAACAAAGATCATTTGGGTTTATGGATCTGTATGCGTTCTTTTCTATCATCTATGCTTCAAAAGCTCTTCTAACAGAGATCATTTCGGTTTATAGATCTGTGTGCGTTCTTTTCTATCACCTATGCTTCAAAAGCAGAATTTCTAGTTACCTTATTCGTATGATAAATGACTTTTTCTTTATAATTCCATAAGATCTTACTCAGTCTGGACATTTTTTGTTAAGAGGGCAACAAAAAATCTTGTTGTTGAGCTCTTCTGGAAGCCTGTGTATTATGTTCGAAACGCCCGAAGTTTCGGGTGAACACTACACCCATCTTCAGGGGCTAGAAGCTTAATAGATGCAGCTTCTCGAAATTTCTGGTCTCAAAGAGACAATCCTCTCCATCGAGGGATAGAATTATGGCGTGAAAATCTGTCGCTTTTCTCAGTCATTTGCAGCATGATTTTGACCTTTCATAAGCATGTATTGTTGAAGTGTTATTTTTCCTCCACTTCTGTACATCTCAGTTGTTTCAATCCTGCTCTCAACTGTTAGGCCCAGTATGTATATGCTTACAAAACTGTTAAATTGTTCTAATTCTGAACTTAGCCAGACCAATGTCATTTATTCACAAACTCATAATAGCTTTAAACTAATGCTTCACATTTTGGCATCAAATCATGGCAGTTTTGGATCAATAGAGAAGTCAAGAAATGATAAGAGTTTTCTGTCAAAATATTTCATAGACGTTTCATCATTTTTTTCCTGACTAAACCTTATGGGGGAATTGGAACCTCAACACAAAGGAGATATCTTCTTCAACTATAGGCACAAATAGCGGAAAAAAGTCCCATGAAGTCAATCTTTGCAATCATATAGGAAAATTATTATCATGACAAACTGAATACAAGTTCAGAAAAGGCATTCTTTGGGACATAGGCCATTTAAATTTTAAACCAAGATCTTATTCCCTTCTGTAGTTTTATCAAAGAAACAGTTACTTGACTCATATATGGCTTCTTGTTAAATTCTCTATTCCACATGGCTAGTTACCTAATACTTTATTCCACAATGGTAAATGGTTGCCATGAGCTCAATTGCAATAATTGCATAATGGGGCTCAAACTGACAGGAAGGATGTATTAGATTGCTCTTCTTCAACTGCAAGAGGTAAGAAAAGCAGCCTCCTGCAGAGAGTGCATGATGGATATCAAGTATCTTCTTGGCAATAAGGCCCTCCACTAATTCATCAGCACTTGTTATCCATGGAATAAGATGCTAATGATTTCTTAACCTGTTATCCATGGAATGAGACACTAGTGACTCTTACAATGTTGGACCCTACAATCACCTTGGTGCAGAATATGGGGCCAGGATGTTGCATATTAATTGACACTTTTAAAACAAAATTAAGATTGATAAGTAAAAAAATTTCGGCCGAGGAATGAGGGCACGTGTTATAATGCATAACCTAATCGTCCTCCCAAGTAGCCTCCTCGGGCCAAAAGTGCTTCCCACTTTGCACTTTAACCCAGGAGATGACTACTTCTCTGGAGCGTTATTTCTCTCCGATCTAGAATATGTTGTGGTTCTACCAGAACTTATCGTCCCGATTCTACATTCAAAAATGATCTTATTCGGTTCCAAATCGGAAAATCAAATTTTTATAAAAATGTAATCCATTATTGACTTACATGTATGCTACTGCCAATGTATTACATGTTTGGGATCGTGTACATAACACTTCAGTAACGATACATGAAATAAGTTATACTAATATGAGTAAGGTAGAGCTATTTGATAGGCCACCCCGGTCCTATCCTTTCCAAAATCTCGAATCATCCACAATATAGGGCCAATTTGGCACAAGCATTCCACTTCAATTTGTTCTTCTTTGGTTTAATCCTCACATAAACATGGTCCCTACCACAAATTCTTGGAAAGTTTATTTTCCAATCCGCATAGACTTTTTTCTGTCTTGAGTTACTTTCAATTTCCTGTCTAATCTTCTTTACTTCCCATTCCATTTCTTCTAGCATGTTCGGCCCAAGCATCATATTAAACTCATTGCTCCAATTTATACGAGTCGGCATTGTACGTCGTACAATTCTTCAAAGAGGCTCATCTTAAGGGGATTATTGATATCCATTATTGTAAAAACTCAACCAAATGTAGATACTCTTCCCATTCCGTTGGTTTTTGCATTACGTACATGTACGCGGGTCTTCAAAACTTGATTCCATACTAGCTTGCCCATATTTTTTTGCGGATGGTAGGCGGAGCTAAATTGTATTTGTGTCCCTAAGCCACTAAATAGTGTCTTCCAAAATGTTGATGTAAATTTTACATCACGATACGAAAAAAAAAGAAGTTTGGGGAATACCATCCGGTATAAAAATCTCTTTCATGAAGATGTCCACAATTTGCCGTCTTGTGGGATTGGTGGACGGGGAATGAAGTGAGCCACTTTGTTAAGTCTATCAATTACCACCATAATCGAATCATTGTGCCTTTTGTTTTTGTGTAGTCAGTTATGAAATCAAGGGAAATGACTTCCCACTTCCCGTGCTATAGGGATAGAGTGAAGAAACCATGCGGGATGTTGATGCTCAATCTTAATTGTTGACACTCCAAGCACTTATTCAATTACTTTGCAATATCTTTTCTCATTTCGGCCAGAACATTCTTTCCTAGTACGAGTCAACATTTTATGATACCTTGGATGTCTATATGAACATATGTGATATTCATCCAAAATAATTCCTTTCAAATTATTTTGATTAGGGATATATATTCTTTTACGGGAGATCAATTGCTTATCATTGAGTTCATATTCCGATGGTTTCCCTTTCTCTTCATCTTCTTTTCTTGTTTCCATAGGAATTTGTATTCGAGGTCCTTCTGTGTTGCTTCCATAATCTCTTCTTGAAACTTGAATTCAATTCTTCCTACTTAAGGCATTGGTTCTCTTTACCTTTCACTGTTGAATATCAAAATCAAACTCACTTAGGAATGCATTCCACCTTGCTTGGCAAGCATTCGAGGATACGATTGTTTAAAATAGCTAGTTAAAGCTGTTATGATCAGTTTTTAGCACAAATCTCTTCCCTAACGAGATAATGTCTCCATATACAAGGCATGTATTACTCCGATTAGTTCCAAGTCATAAGTTGAATACCTTTTCTCATGATCCTTGACTTCCTAGATTCATATGCTATGACTCTTCCTTCTTGGGTCAATACCACTCCAACACCCTCCTTGCATGCATCGGTGCATACTTCAAATTATCTAGGATCTGTACTTTCATACTAGGGAAATGGTATACAATTCCTTCAATAACTCCAAACTATTACAAAAATTCACAGGTCCATTTAAAGACTCGTCTTTTCTACTATAGTGAGGTAATGGGAAAGGCTATTTTAGATAATCCTTTGATAAATGCGTACGGTAATGTGGGACAAGCCATAGATGAATGTATGTCCACTACATTCTTTGGGACCTTCCATTCCATGATTGTTTTTCTTTTGGGTCCACAACAATTCCTTAGCGTAAATTACGTATCCTAAGTATTGGAGCTGTTCCTTGAAGAAGTCACATTTTCTAAACTTAGCATAGAGTTGATGTTCTCGTAGCATTTTTAGCACAATCCGTAGATGCTCCTTGTGCTCTTCCATATTCTTGGAGTAAGTATATCATCAATAAAAAATAGAACGAATTTATCCAAAGAGCAAGGTGAAAAATTCCGTGCATTAGGCTCATAAAGGTTGTTGGTGCATTGATAAGTCAAGATTGAAACACCACAAACTCATAGTGCCCATACACAGTATGAAAGGTTTTCTTTGATATATCTTCATCCTTGATTCGGATCTGGTGGTACCACGACCTTAAATCTATCTTCGAAAACATTGTAGCTCCTTTTACTTGGTCGAACAAGTCATCTATTCATGGTAATGGATACTTGTTTTTAACAATCAATTTGTTGAGATCCCGATAGTCCATACACGTTAGCATAGTCCCATCCTTCTTTTTTACAAATTGCAGCGGTGCTCCCATGTGGGGACACACTTGGCCGTATGTACCCTTTATCCATTAATTCTTGTAGCTGCATTTTAACTACGGTAATTGGGCACACTCATTACGTAGGGAGCTCGAGATACGGGTGCTGCTACATGTATTAATTATATGGTAAATTCTATATCTTTTTTTTTGGTGGCAATCCTGGAATTTCCTCGGGAAATACATCTCGGATATTTTGCACTATAGGAAATTTTCCGACATAGAGCCTTGTCCTTGAATTGGAGAATCCTATGCGGGTGCATAGAGTGACACCCCTTTCTCATGCATTTTCTTGGGCCGAGATGTTGTAATAGGTCATGTTGTAAAGGGATTTTAATACCTGCGAGTTCTTGGCGTGTCCCATCACTTGATTTAAAATAAATAACCTTATCTTTGAAATCTACTAATGACCCAATGCCTCTCTGACCAATCCATCCCCAATAAAATATCATATGAGCCCGAGGGGTAGAATATTGAGTTCTACGATTATGTCTTTGATCCCCAATACTCGATTCACAGGCTGATACTTTGGCTGGCTCGCCTTCTTGCTCCAGCTAGTTGTACTAACCAAGGAATTTTAAATTTCTAGTGCGAAGCTTACAATTTTCAACTACACGGGGGGTGGATATAACTCAAAGGCAGCTCCGGGGTCAACTAAAATAGAAACGGGGTTTGGGTTTGTAGATTACCTTCCAACTCTATCATAGTTGGTTGAAAGTCTTCTTTCCGATCCTCTAAAGCTGCATTGATTAAGGGTATGTTTCAAGCTACATCCCCAATAGTCAATGCTTCTTGCGAATTTTCTTCCACCTCATTTCTTCCTCGATGAGGACAATTTTTGAAATAATCGCCTCCCCACACTGACACTATAACAGTGTTTTGGGATTGTACATTGTGGGTTCTTCTAGAAGTTTTTGTATGTCATTCTCACTTGCCAATTTGGTCTTTGGTTGACTATTTCCATTCGATTTAGTTAGTGCATTTCTTGTAGCATTCCAACATGATTCCCAAATATGTTATTTCTCTTTTATTGGTAAAAACTTTTGTCTTTCGGGTGACCAACTTTCCTCGGTTTCTCCCTTAGCTTTGGATTGTTGATAGCATATTCGTGCTTTCCTTATCACTTCATCCATGGTTTTTGGGTTCACAAACTCAATTCTCTCTTCCATGTGTAATGGCCGTTGCTAAAAAAACATTGTACTTTTGCCTTCTCATCGCGCAAATAAGGTATATATCTTAATAATGAAGTGAATTTTGTAGTGAATTCATCCATAGACATTTTCCCCAACTTTAGATCATGAAATTCTCGGGATTTTTCATCATAGAATCATTCAATCGAGATACTTATATTTGAAATATTGTTGAAATTCATCCCCGGGATACATTTTGATCTTCACGCACGTTCTTAACTTATTCCCATCACAATGTAGCTTTCTCCCATATTGGTAAATGGCTAAAACGAGATTTGAGATTTGTTTTTTGTATTCGTACACTTGAAGTACTTGTCCATGTTTATTATCCGGGCTTCGGTGATTTCTTGACCTTCCGTCGGGTAGGTGGCTTGATCTTTGAAATTTTCCTTGTAATTCTACTCTTTGTTTCTTCGTTCTTGTTGTTCGAAGTATTTTACCGGGTCTGCTTCATTGTAGGTTTAGAGCTTTTTATTGCTCCGGTGCATTCGGTTTCCTTCGTGATTATCATGCATTGACTATCATTGTTCCCCTTCTCCATGAGTGTCCCTCTCGAAATTTGGGTTGTCTTACGGTGGGATGATTTGGTCTATCGAAAAGGATTTTTAATATCCTATCATGCTCCTCATTATCCTTTCATTATCACTATGAACCACAGGCATCTCTGTGCGGAGTTGTTGTATAGTATCAAGTAATCTATTTATCGACATTCTTTGCTCTTCCAACATTCTACTTGTTTCTTTGGTGTTGGTCTACGCTTAATTGTACCCACATCTCGGGTTGACCTCAAGATTAGTCATAGGATAGGTTTCCTCTATTTTTTGGGCATTTGATGATTAGATCCTCTCCTCAAACTTGTTGAGAAAATATTACCACCCGAGGTTATAGTGTTGGCCCACTCCCCCGCTGACATGTAACCACACTACGATACCACTTGTAACAACCATATAGCATTCATAAAAAAAAATTACATACTACTAGGTCATTAATCTTCTAAGTATGAAAAACTACAAATTTCTTACCTTCTACTTTCATTCATAAGAAAATGCTTTAAGCACTCATCTTGCTATAACATTTTAACACAACTTGCTTGCAATATATATATATATATATATATATATATATATATATATATATATTGTTGTATATATCCTAAGTAAATTATCATATGAGAATTAAGGTAATTCTTACCATTTACGTGTTCACAAAGTATCCATGTTAGCCATATTCCAAAGTTTATAAAGGTTTCGTTTGGATTTTTGTTCACATTCGAGGTTGAGCCATCCATTGGGATTACCTTCACCAGAATCAATAAGATTTGTTTGTATATATGTACATTCATATTTATTAACTACCACAGATCATGAGTACTTTATCTTTTATGTATCATAGAGCTATCATCTCATTTATTTGATTTCTTGGACTATAGTTATGAGTGGTCATTAGATTGAATACACGCATGTCCTCCCTAGCTACGATACCACCACCTACCCACATCCACAACTTTCATATGTCCTTACTCCGTCCTGGTGGTGTAATCATGTGCGTTGAAATATTATTAGTAGAGATCGGCGGTAGAGGCAGTGAGAAGGATAGTTAGGGTAAAAAGCCCTCCCTATCCTCTGTCGGAACCTCATTTGTTTCAGCGACGAGCTCACGAGCTTCGGCTCTCAAGCTGGTGCTATTTATTCTGTGTGTTCCTCAGAGGCTCTTTAAAATAGATCTTTCTGACTTCCATAGTTTTAGTTTTAACGCAGCTTACCTTCTTCACGGAGAGACTTTCCAACCAATTTCCTCATAATGTTTTATTATTTCTTAGTTTTATCGTTTGATTTCTTCATTATGTAAAATTATTAACATGATATCTCTGTCTCGTAGAGGTGTTGGGTCATGGTGCAAGTAATTCAATAGTGCTCGGTCGGTCGCGGAGTTGTTTTGAACTCTTGACTTCATCTTCGACACGGGTAATTTTTACACTACTTGGTGTTATAGTTCGTGGTTCACCTTTCATTTGTTGGTTCTTGGGTTTAACTACTCTTTTGTTCCCTTCTACGAGGTTTTAGTTGCAGAAATGTTTTCTCATAGTCGACCGCAAAACTATCATGGCATCCCTTTAGCTTTTATTGGTAAGTTAAGTCGTATTTTGTCGCTTGATTATGTATGGTTTAGTCGGTAATTTATGAAATCATAGCCACATCCACCTTTGTCTCCTGTTAGGGACATAGGGTTCTAACGACATAAAGGCATTCCATCTCTTGGTGCCAAATATCGGAGTGCTCTTTTTTGTTTAATGTTTAGGAAGAAGTTTATTCTGAGGCACGACCCTCTTCTTGATTTTCTTAGATATTCTAGTGTTAGGTTGATGATACATGATTTCTCTTTTTTTAAAAGGATGGAAATGTAATTTTAAGCCCCATTTTACATTAAAGTCCTCGGTTCTTCGTTCGAGCTTTTTTGATATTACCTTGAACTCTAGTTTTGTTATAGTGGTACTTCATCCTTGTAATATCTTTGTTAAATTTTTGAGGAGTTATTTCAATTTTCTCTTCTAGTTACACGAGTCAAGTATGGTGTAAAAGACATATGAGTAAGTACCAAAGTCTAATAAATTTATACATGTTTAGCCGGTTTTACAATTGTTATGTTTACGAAGTTTTGGGCTCTATTTTCTGCATGCATTGGATATAGAACATATAATATTCATGTTTCACTTTTTATTTACCCTCTTGCATTCTCTTACTCGTATTTATTTTTTCTTGTAATAAATTTCTCTTGAAAATTAATAGTTTAAGTATTCAACCCTTCCGATTGTTGGCTCAAGGGAATTGAGCTCGAAACCCTATTTACGGGGTTTGGGAACTAAACCCGCAAGCCTATACCTCTACCTTTCCCCGGTATAGATGTATATGCGATCTTAATTTTCTTCTTTATCCTAGTGCATTTAACTCCACTATATTCTACGTAAAAGTAAACTCGAATTCTTATGGTCAAATATTTTTTCTCTACTAGTCGTACTACCATCTGCATTAGAATTTTAATGTTTTCCTTTAGAATTTATATTGTCCATTCACGTCTTTGCATTTACTAAATTGTCTTGTGCTTTTTACTTCTTGGGAATTCTTGAGCTCCATTGGTTTCTCACCGACTCACCGGAGCTGACCCATAGAAATAACATGTTTCTAATACTTTGATTCCATGCACATAACCCCTTCCTACCTTAGGATTTTCCTCTAAAATCCTTTTAGGAAGGAAAATGTTTATCGAGAAGCTGTATCCACTCTCTTCACCCTGGTTCTTGGAATTATTTACCAATCGATTTACTTTTCTTTTACTCAAGGTAATTATTAAATTAATCTCCTTTATTGAAAAATACAAAGGATTATGCTCTTGAATTATTGTTAACGAATATACTTATTCGTTACACATTGAGAATGTATTATAACAGGTTTGTATACCAATAATTAAATTAAAACGGTGTTACAATAAGACAAGCTCAATTTATGGAAGTTGGATAACACCCTCTCTGCGAGTGTTGTTGTTTGCAGTAAATTTTACGGCATAACCACATGGTCTCGATTGAGGCCATATTTAGAAAGAGAGTTTGCCACCTGGTGTATTCATGTTAAATGTGCGGAAAGTAATACCTAGGAGAGATACCTTGATACGGTTTATGCATTCCATCCAACCATACATGTGAGGGGGCTCGAGATGTTTTAATAACAATGACCCCATCAATGATGGTTTTGAGTCACCATAAATATGTATATTTTCTACTCAGATTGCATTGGAAAACCATGGTAAATTCCATAGGGCCAAAATTTATGCCCTTGTATTTGTTCATAGGCCACCATTCCATGAGCATATGTGATTCATTAATTCTGAGCCAAGCATCGTAGAATTATACAACATGCATTTATTTCTTGGATTCACCTGATCTAACAATGTACTAAAGTTAAATGTTTGAATCGCTTCTCTGAATATTTTACGGAATTCAAAACGCAATCGCTAATCACATGAACATGAAGGAAGATCAATCTCACACCTTGCAGATAATTTCGAGAAAAGCTTACGACTAAAAAACCCCCACTATCTTCTATTGTATATTCGGCATGGATCATGAAACAATTACATACAAAACTCTTCTCACAAGAGCCCTCCGAGTACTCGCTAATTGTCCCACACTTTCATATGCAAAACTCACCAACACATAACCAATTCTTAGCCTCCGAATGCTTTTGCCTTGTTTTAGCGCAATCCTGATGAACAATCCTTAAAATATAGGACTTCTTGCCTTCCTTGACTCCTAAAGTATCATGGGCCTCCCAAATGGGTGTTTGGTTGCATGTGTACCTTAATAATCCTACAATACGATAGTCAACTTCCCTTTCACCTAGAACTAAACTGGTCTCATGAGATATGACATGCATGCTAATAATAATAGTAAATCCTTAGTTGCATGTGAGATCACTTGATTGTGAATTAATTGCGAGTTAATTCACTTGATCTCTCACTAGTGTATCTTCGAGTTACAACTAGCACAAGCGAGTTTAACTCACTTAAGCGAGTTAAAATGTTTACAACTTGCATTAAGCTAATGCCTTTGCACTTTGAACTCTATTAAAACTATAATTACTCTGCATGCCTCACCAACTACCTCCCTAACTTGAAATCCACTAGCTAAATGAATTTATCACTTTTAGTTGTTCAAGTCAACATTGAGAATAGATTACGGTTTAATGTCCATCTTAATTAAGGGATAACCAAAATATACATGCACCCAAAAATATGCTTTATGGGCCCCCACCTAATCTGAGTGATTAATGCAACTAGGCGCCAGATCTTTCTGGAAATTTCTTGTTGAATCTAAACACTCCCTCTCAACAAGAAAAGTTATCCTTCACCTGATCCTATCTCTATGGTATTCGAAGTTTCTCTGGTGAACGCCTTCGTCGAATATCTGCATCCGATCTTCCGTGGGAATGTGTTGAAGCAACATTATCATACTATGCACACAATCTCTAAGATGATGGTATCGAGATATCTATGTACTTGGACCTATCATGAAACACGGGATTAATCGAGTTTAATGAAACTGCGATTATCACAATGAATCATTTTTGGATCCATCGGGAGCAGACAAACCAACCAAGATCTTTCTCATCGGATAGCCTCGCATGTAGCTTGACTTGATGCCATGTATTCTACTTCCGCTGAGCTAGGTGCAATAGATCATTGTTTCCCTCTTGTGCGAGGAAATTGTTGTCGATCCTATGCTAAATATCCCTCTGATGTTCTCTTTATGTACGATGGTTTGTCCGCCCAATCTGCATCTGTGAAGCATGCAGCTTCACTCCCTCTGTCTTGTACGTACCATAGACCATACTACGATGTTACCCCCTCGGGTATCTCGGGACATGCTTCCCCTTCAAAGAGCTTGGTAGGCTTAACCATAGCTTGACTCAAGCTGGTTAAATGCGTAGAAAATTTTGGTCTTGTGCTCACTAGATACATTAGCAAACCCATTGATGGCCTTCGATGAGAATAATGGCATCCACTACCTCTCCTAGAAGTAGCATCCTCTTTCCTCAATTTCTGGAAAAGGAGTATCCATGGATTTCAGCTCTCCATCTTAAACTTACCTAGTATATCCTTTACATACTTTGCCTTAAGACATAAAAAAATTTCACCATCTCGCTTTGCCATGTTCCAATCCAAGAAATAATAGAAGAAAGGAAGTCCATGTCCTTCATTTCAAACTCCCTTACCAAGATCCTCCTTGCATGGTGTGTCGATTGCTCATCACCGGTAAATTAAATCATCCAAGCATAAAGAACAATGATCAATAGCTTACCCTCAACCACAATCTGAGCACAATTTTGCATCTTGCTTCTCTTTTAGTGAAGCTCGGTAAATTGAAATAGATGTCTATGTGAGTGTACCAAGCACGGGGTGCTTGCTTCAACCCATATAGTGCTCTTTTGAGTCGGCACACATATGACTCTTTATTGAAGATCTTGAAACCTTCAGGTTGCTCTATGTACACCTCTTCATAAATAATCCCATTGAGAAACACAGTTTTCACATCCATCGATGAATACGCCGGCCATCTATCTTGAGAGTGCAAGGATGGATCTTATGGAAGATTACCTTTTAACGGGTGTAAAAGTTTCATAATCTATCGATCTATGAGAATCTAGAGCCACAAATCGGCCTTGTGTTATCCACACCCCATCGGCGGCTTTCTTTACCTTGTAGGTCCATTTCGATCCACCAGGATTTTTCAACCAATCTTGGGGCTATCTCCCATGCGTTATTCTTGATAATGGATTCATACTCCCTACACCACATTGCATCAACCCAAGTTGGTTTGTTGCACTACTTCTGAAATGAAGATGGTTCAAGCACAATACATTTTCTCATAAGAGCCATGTATCGATAAATTGGTCGGGAGACTATCTTTATCTACGATGTGAAGTAGGGGCTCCTACATTCTTTGTAGCATCAAGTCTCAATCTATCGGCTTTCTTGGTGCGCCTTCTACCATTTCGATGGATGGCTATGCACAGTGTTTTCCTCCACTCCATGAACCTCCTCATGTGGTTTATCCACATGTTGAGACTCATCCTTGGGAACCAACGGTTCCTCCTCTCCATGCAAGTCTAACTCCCTCTCAAGTTACAACCGCACGGCTTTCTCCTCATAAAATTTTAAATCTATCGGACAACAATAATTCTACTATTTGGAAAATTCACACGATAATTATTGGGTGTTTCAATGTACCCCACAAAAATCCCAACCTCGATTGTTGATCCCAACTTCTTCATTTGTCCTTGGTCCATGCACATAAATAGATACCCTTAGCATATTCCTCTGTCTCGTTTTTAGGCCAACTCCCACTAAATGCCATGGGCAGTATCCCAACACACAACAACTCAACCAAATTTTGGTCTGTTTAATGATATAACAACAAACTAATATTGCAAAACAACGTTGGAAAAGTACTCAATATGCTAAAAAAATGGACTTGAAAATGCCACAAATTGAGTATGTGAGTTTTTTTTACCACAATAGAAGACAAAATAGAGCTGTTCTGTTTTATTTTGATCTCTTGCCTGGTTTATAGCTTTCAGATTTTTTCAAATTCATTAAACTTTAAACAATTTAAATCTAATTCAACCATTATTATTTCAAATCAAGTTTAACTTTTTCAATTCAACAATTTCAATTTAAAAATCCTATCACCTCTCTTTGCACCTTTGGGGCAACCCAGGCATATTTTATTATGTTCAATATTATTTTATGCCAATTTAAAAAAATTATACAGTCATTGTGGAATCTATGTTTTTATATCTATAACTTTGATAAATTGTAGAAACTCATTTTTTCAAAGAAAATTGTGTTATATACCATAAGGATAGTTTTGCAAATAAAATAATCACTGGAGTAGCCAAACCAAATAGCTTTCCAGAGATGGAATTTGAATAACAAATTGTTAATCACAAAGATTTGGATGGAATTTGAATAAAAAATTGTTCATCACAGAGTGATTTGTTTGTTAAATACAATAAAAGATTTTCCAAACTCCCACATTGTGTGATAAAATGATCTAAACACATTAAAGTTGTAGAAACCATCTGTTTCAAATTTGTAATTGTTACCTTGAAATTCCCTTGATCAACCGCAAAAATATCAAAAATCGATTTCAAAACCGCCTTGATTAAAAATATCTAGTTGTGTCTATCAAAGGGAAACACCAACAACCCTCTCGACTTAATCGATGTAAAGCGATCCTTTCATTTTCTGTTCATATTCCAAAAAAAAAAAATCTGCCAATTACCATGTTTAGATGTGAGACCTGTAAAGATGATTACATAGATTTAACGATATAAAGCTCCAAAAAATGGCGTATAGAGAAAGGTATAACCTGCTATTATATATCTGTTAAATTGCAATAATTTCTCTTTTAATTTTTTTGGAAAAAGGGAGGGTGGGGGGCCGATGAACATTTCCTTAAATAATAATAAAAATGTCAAATAAAAGATAGAAGAATTTTTTTTGTGTATGAACAAAAGAAAAGCACTTTTGTGTATAAATTGTTTTAAAGAACATATATGTAGCACGTTATGACTAACATGAAGACTAAATGCATTATTATCAAGATCACGTCTTCTTATTAAATAGACGATGATCCAGATTCTGAAATCAAGAAGTGAAATATCTGGACTTCAAATAATCTTGGGCACATCATGAACGATATTTAAAACACAATTCCAAAATTGTAGGATACGCCATAATCACAAATTACAATTAGTTTAAAACACTAGTTTTCTGTCAATCCAACCTAGAAAGTGTGTGAACCTGTATTGATCATGAACAACACAAAAAATTGTCTTTAAGAGGTAGTTCCAAAGTTGTAGTACACAATTTTTCCTTCAAACACGCACAGGAAATGTGTGGACTCAAATGTATTATGAAATCGTAAAAATAATCCGAACTAACACTCGTTCATATCAACACCGGATGCAAAAATAATCGAACCTTGATGCTCGTTGATAGATCATAGTTTTGGATTTCAGTATGGGTAGGATAGCAACATTTTCATTTGATTCTATCACATACGAGGGTATGGGATTGGAATTTAATTAAGAGCACCAAACCCTTTCTGTACGTCGATGTTGGTGGTATTGATTTTTCCACTTCTCTTTCATGGAATTAGCAAAAATGTACCCTTCACTCAAACCAAAGTCAATGATTAGGCATGGTGTTGATTAATGTCCCTAGAGGATCAAGGTAGAGGTAAAGTGTAATACTAATGATGAGGATCCTAACATAAGTGATGTTGGAACATTGCTGGTAAAAGTTTCAAATATATATATATATATTTGGAAACATGTTTCTTTGTTTCCAAATTTTTGGGGGATCATGTTTCCAGCACATTTTTGTTTCAGAAATATGGACCTATTTCCACATAGGATGCAACTTAGATATGAACAAACAGGTTTATCTTTCATAAAACATCTACAACTGAAATGTTTCCCCGTAAATTAAAACCTCTTTTTATATTTCCATGATCCAAGATTGAATCATGTTCACTCGGGATGATTTGTTTTGATCCATTTCCTTAGAACCATAGTTGAGGTCTAAGATTTTTCAATCCACAACTGAATTGAATAAGCTAAGTTACCAGAAAACAGAAATAGAATGGATACAGATCCACCAAATTCTAAAAAGATAGGATCTGGATACAGTGGGAAAATACCACGTACAAAATATACAATTATATTTTTTTTTTCAAATTTTAAAAAACATATTCAACCTTATAAAGAAAAACCTTTCATGAATCATCACATTACAATTGAAATCATTGGATAATTTATAAATTTAAGACTAAAATCATGATGCATCCTTCTTTATACAAAAGGGATAGTTGTAAATACAAAATTTGTTGTCTTATCAATGATCACTCTTTTGATATTGATATGATGATGTAATGATCACTCTTTTGATATTGATATGATGATGTAGAGAAGGTCTAACTACATGTCCAAAAATGGGTCTACGTGCTCATCATTTGAATACTTCAACTCTACATCATGATCAACCTGTTGTCTTCCCTAAAATTTACCTTAAGATCTAAAAATTCCCATCTAGTTACAATGGAAAATGAATATTGTACATTAACATGCTATAATCATCTAAAGTTGGTAAATGTATTGTTTTGTTATAAGAAGACTCTTCATCTAAAGTTGGTTGGGATTGATCCTAATTAAATTATTAACGGTATAACCATCCTTTGTACACAATACATTATTATGTAAGTATTGTCTCAAAGCTTTCATGTTAGCAATATCAAAAAATAAAAATAAAAATTTTGATATGTTAAACCTTTCCTGCAAGCATTATCATGTGCTCTACAACATATAGGTAAATTAATAACTTATACCACTATATAACCTAGATATTACTAATAAGTAATCAAACTAAAAATATCAATAGAATATTTGGTTTTTAGGGTTTCAAACAAGTGGCAAATATCCTTAAAAAAAAAAAATTAAACCAAAAATTCTAATGTTATTTGCTTGGGATCGGGCATGTGAAGGCTAGCTAGCACAGATTTGTTTTATTAGCATGGGATCTGATTCTGGTTTTGAAGGATCTGTGTACGTGGCGGATCCGATACGTGGATCTGTGTGGATCCATATCCGTATCCATATACGAAACACAAATTCGTGTATCCAGCATCAAGGCCCCGTGGATCTTGTAACATAATGGATAAGATTATGTTATAGGTGCTTTAACGATTTAAGAATATACTGCAGGAATGTACAAGTAAGGAGGAACTACTAGGATGTACTATATTCAGCGAGTTAATTCTGTTTTGCTCCAAAGTGAGCTAAGTTTGCTAAGAAAAGCAAGACTTGGTGGTTTTCGTTAATTCTCAACCACTTTGACCATCTTTTTAAAGACTTTGACTGAATTTGACTAAGTTTGACATACATTTGCCTATTTAATTTAATTTTACGCCTTATCACATGGAATATTTTAACTTAACACTGAATTTGACTAAGTTTGACATACATTTGCCTATTTAATTTTACGTGCCTTATCCCTTTTGAATATTTTATGTGATGTAGGGATTCTGAGGCTAAAAATAATAATCTAGCTTTCAATTGAGGTAATCTCAATTTGCACTAGGAAATATTCTTGATTGGGGTGCTTAATTGCTATATTTCACTTTATCTTTACATTTACATTGAGATGTTAGAATGAACTCAAAATATTTAAAAAAAGGCAAATGGGGATAAAGGTTGATATTACAAGAATTGATGAAGATCATATTGTGCTATCCTAATTACTTTTTTTCTGTATATCATATAACATGAAATAACACTAGCAAAGTATGTTAGTTCTTTTTTTACGTATGTGGAATTAGCCTTTAGGATATCAATCTTTGTTAAAGTTCATTATCAAATTGATTGTAGCTACAAATTTCAAGTACATCAATGATTCCGCACCCTTGAAAACCCCTACTGCAACTGGGTTTTGCAGTCTTTTTCAAATTTATCAAAGAAAATTCATTTTTGCAGAATTTCATGTTGCATTATATTTTAATTAATTTTATATTTTAATATTGTTTCAAACTAAAAGGTACAACTAAAATGTTTAAATATTAAATTTTATATTTTAATATTAGGCTTAATAATAATAAAAATAACAACATTCTTAATAACATCATTAATACGTTATTAATAATTTAATAGAATAATTATTTATCTACTAATATTATTAGATGTAATAATTTAATATGTTTTTTCAGCCCAAAAAAATTAATGAAACTAATATGATCATTAATGATTGATCATGGCTAATTATAATTGATCATTGTTAATTTTGTTTATCATTGATAAATATACTAATCCATAATTAATGCTTTGTTAATATATGCAGTCCCATGAAGTATTATTAGTTTGATCATTTATTAATATATTAAGGCCATAGTGTATTAAGGTGTAATTGATGAGTATAATGGTATTGTCATGTATTAATATTATTGTGTTAAATCTTGAATGTAATTAATATAATAAAAAATATTTTTTTAATATTAATTAATGTAATGATTTTAAAATTAATATTAATAGTGTATTAATATTATTATATAAAAGTGTAAGTATAGTATTTTAACTAATTTTAAAAGGAAATTTTTGGTCTCACTTTTTTTATAGCAACAAAAAATACACATTTTATTTTGGTGAATAACCATCTAACATCTAAAGAAAAAAATAGGCACTAGATTTTGAGGAAAACAAAAACCATCAAAATATCCCTTAACAAAACTAACTATCTCAATGTTGTTGCTTGAAAAAAATGGTATCAAAATACTGTGAAACAAATGCAAGGACAATGTGATAAAAAACACCAACGTAACATAGTCACAAACAGACCAACATCATAATTGACACATAGAAAAAGGCATTTCCTTATGATGAAAATTAAGAATCATGACAATGAAGTTGTGCAAATAGAATGACATGAACATACAATAAAAAAGGAAATATGATGTCATATTTTTTTTAACAAAATCTTATTCGCTATTTGGAATTAAAAAACTAACAATGTGATGTGGTTCACTAAGGTCATGGTCATAGTCACTGTCAAACATAATCACCTATTAATATTATGGATTAATATTAATAATCAAACATATTGTGATGTTGGAATGATAGATACATCTATAGAACATCACAATATGGAAAAAATTGTTGCACTATGAGAAACATCGTCGCAATGTTATGTCATATTGCAATTAATCAAACGTAGAAATGAAACATTGAAAAATTAGATGACTAAATTTACCAATGTTTTTTAGTATGTTGTACTATTTTTTAGAGTCAAATACTATT
Organism: Pinus albicaulis; assembly: GCA_034641835.2. NCBI lineage: Eukaryota > Viridiplantae > Streptophyta > Pinopsida > Pinales > Pinaceae > Pinus > Pinus albicaulis. The sequence goes on from JAXQQM020087779.1 coordinate 322,475, forward strand.
CAATTTAGTTCAATCGTAATCTCCTTTTAATATTATTGATAAATATTTTTAATCAAATATAATCAACCACATTAGTCAAATATAGACAAACATATTCAAATCAAGTCAACCATTGCTCAAACATCGTCAACGATTATGGTCAATCAAGGTCTATGTGGTCAACCATGATCAACCATTTCCAACCATGGTCAATCGTTATCACCCATGGTGAAACATGACCAATCGTGAGCAATCATGATCATCTTAGGTCAACCATGGTCATCCAAAATCAACATAGTTAGAATGGTTGAATATGGTCAAACATTTCAAACCTTGGTTAACTGTGGTGAACCATCAAATATATTAAATATATCGTCACAATATCACATTACATTGCAATTTATCAAACGTGACATTGTTACATTACAAAGTTAGTCATCTGCATTTATTAATGTGGTTGCGTATATTTGACTATGTTTGATAGTCAACACTCTGCCACATTAGTCAAACATAATTACCTATTATTATTATTGACGAATATTAATAGTGAAACATAGTCAACCACATTAGTCAACGAAGTCAAGCAAATTCAACCTTTATAGTCATTGTTTATATTGTTGACCAGGATAAGCTTTAGATTATTTAGATTATAGGGTTTATAATATTTGTCTTTTATTAGAGTTTATAATATTTGGTTTATAACATTTGGTTTGTAACATTCGGGTTTATAAGATTTGACATATTAATCCTAAGGGTTTATAATATTAATAAAAAATATTTTCGATTAATCTGTTGTGTTGATAATATTAATCTCAAGGGTTTATAATATTAATCTTAGGGTTTATAATCATAGGTTTTAATATAATAAAGTTAGGGTCCATTATATTAATTTGAGGTTTTATAATATTAGGCTTTATGTTGCTAGGGCCTATAATATTTAGTTTAATATTATGATGTTGGAATGCTACATAAATGTGTCCAATGTCACATTGTGACAAATATTTTCTTAATGTGACAATTAATCTAACAATGATTATTGCAACATTACATTACCTTGTAATTTATCCAACGTCACAATGCGACATTTCAAAAATAATGTTTGACATTGGGGTTTATAATATTATGGTTTCTAATATTGGGTTTATAGTATTGTGTTTAATATTGGGTTTATAATATTAATGTTTAATATTGGGTTTATAATATTGAGGTTTTTAACATGGGTTGATAATATTGCATTTAGTATCAAGGTTTCAAATGTTGGTTTTATTTTCCATTGCATTTATTCTCCCTTGGGTTTATAATATTAATCTTTTTGTTTTAGAATCTTAAGGTTTATAATCATAGGATTTATAATATTAATCCCATTGTTTTTAATCCCTTCGATTCTTAATATAAATATTATGGATTAACATTATTCCCTTGGGTTTATAATATTATTCTCTTGGGTTTATTTTCCCTTCAGCTTATAGTATATGAGCCTTTAATATTAATATTATTGATTAATATTAATAATATTCATAGTGTTAGTCATAGCCAAACATAATCACCTATTAATATTGTTGACTAATATTAATAATTAAACATATCGTGATGTATGAATGGTACATAAATATACCCAATGTTGCAATGTGACAAACATGGTCACAATGTGGAAAACATTGTTACATTGTCACAAATATTGTCACAATGTTATATTACATTGCAATTTATCAAACATTGCAATGTGATTAAAAAAATTAGGTGACCCCATTTACTAACGTTGTTGAGTATGTGTGTCGATGTTTGACTATGTTTGAGAGTCAACAATATTCAATTAGGTAAAACATAATTTCCTTTTAATATTATTGATCTATATTAATAATCAAACATAGTCAATCACATTTGTCAAATGTAGACAAACATATTCAAACCAAATCAACCATTAGTCAATGATAGTCAATAATAATGGTTAATAATTTTTTTATTGGGGTTTATAACATTTGGATTAT
>JAXQQM020058002.1:0-10300 GCA_034641835.2 Pinus albicaulis
CTGTTGTACATAATTATCCCTGCCTATAAATTTTGGCCTTCTGCCCCATTCGAACCCATTTTAAACCTCCACCGTGGCTTAGAATCCTGATGCTCCCGCTTAACACTGTCATCCCCACTCAAAAATACGCTTGGCCAAAGTTAAAAAACCCATAGTTTAAATATTGGGCCAAGCCCCTAAGAGTTTAGCCCTTCCTGTTTGGACTTCCATATGTCCCGAGCCCGAAAACCACAAGCTAAAAGGAGAGGGGCTTATCGTTTTATATTTCGGGTTCAATGGCAGTCGTCCGATCAAATTCAATCAACGGAGCGGCGTTTGTTTTATGTGGAGGGCCCCGCGTGCAGAAAACCGGCGGTAAATCCCGCACCACTCCCACCGAGCCGATGGTATTTACCACGGGGGTAGCGATTCCACTAAACATGTGCCGCGTGTCTTTGGTACGGGATCCAAAACCGCTTTCCCCGCGCGTTAAAGTCTGAACAATATCCGGGCAGCGGAATTTGTTTGAACTGTCAGATCTGCTGATCTCAATCCGACGATGAAGATCTTCTAAACTTGCTCTCCCGTTAATTCGTGTCCGGCGTACCCTGTGGCCCACCATCGTGTTGCCCCCATCGACTTCCAGCCGTTGATTTGTGAATCTTAATCCAAAGGCCAACAATCTGTTTCCCCGTCTGTCGATTCCGCTGCCACGTTGTCTTTCCACCAGTCCCCCGTACATCCACGTGTTTTGGTCTCGTGCATCTATAATATTCCCCCACGCCATATATATATATGTGTGTGTGTGTTTATATGTTTTTATTCATATTTGTCGTTATTCCTTCCTCACGTCCAGACTGTGTCACGTAGAAAATCCGCATTTCGTCTATTTGTCAAAACCTCCATTGTTTTTCTTCTGCCACCCTGCGTGTTCCTGTCTCCTGTCCGTGTCCACGACGTCGTCTCCATCTCCACCTCCACACCCCACACCCCTGATTCTAGTTTTTCTAATATGTTCATGGGTTTTGTAGGTTTCAAGGCAATAAGAAGGCGCTTTAATTTATGGTCTCTGTTGCAAAGGCTAAGAGCATGTTGAAGGACGGCATTCTGCTGGTGAAATTTAAAGAAGAAGCCGAGGGTAGGTGTGTGACATGACCATCATTAAAGAAAACGAAGATATGGACCTACAGAACCCTCCAGAGAAATTCGCCCTACATTAAAGATCCAGGATTCAAATCCAAAGTTAAGGGCTGATAGTATAGTACAGAATTGCAGACTATCTCAGGGTTCTTACGGCAGCAGATCTTACTCTCAGCAGAAGGCAGAACACTGTATATATTTTATTATTTGTGTCTTTTATATAAGGAGATTTTCATCTTCCAACATTTATTTCTATAGACAGATTGTAAAGTACAGTCATTTATAGTTAGCCATTCATAGAAGAGGGCGCGAATGTTTTCCGCCATTTTATTCAAATTGAGTCATTAAATGTGCTCCATCTACCTCCTCCTCTAGAATTCTCTATCTTTCCTATAAAGGCCCGAAAAGAAGACATTGTAAGGGTTCCATATTTCTATCAGCAAACTGTGCAGTGAAAAGGCTTTTGTATACATTTTGTAATATTTCTGTATGAAGGTTCAGAGCCCGTAGGGTCTCAGTGAGGAGGAGTTATAACTGTAATGAGGATTCTGGTCTTTGGTATCTCACAATATGTAATTTTCTCTTATGTGTTAATACAATATCTCCTTTCATGCTATTTATCTTCTTGTATCATGTTCTAGAATGCGAGTGGCTCACTAGTTTGCAGTAAGGATTCATCCTTTTTGATGCCATTTCTGGAATTAGTCAAGTTCTTTAAATAGGCCTAGTCATGATATACTGTTCCATGTTCATCTCTTCCATATTTTCTACTATATTAGTTACTTGATAAGGGTTCTTTTAAAACGCCATTTTCATATAAGGATTCATAAATTAATATGCCCTTATGTGGTTCTGTTGTGTATCTGGGTATCAGTCTCATGTTAACTAATATCTTCTCTATGTTCCCTCACTGCACTCACTTCCTGACATTTGACTTCTGTGATATATTATTTGAACTGGCCCTCTTTACAGTAATCTGTCTCTTAACTGTCTGATGCCTTTGTATTGGAGTTTTACATGATGTCCCTACACTATTCTTATCTTTGTGTCAGCTTCTGAGAGAGTTTGGTCCCATTCAAAACTTATTTCCTTGTTCAAACAAGAGATAGCAAGTGAGCTTTTGGATTGACAACCCAAGCTATATGAGGAGCTCCTTGCTATATTAAGATGTCCTAGGCACTGGTTTATGGCAACTCTAGACTGTCTCTAGGGGGTGACAAAATTGTCCACAACATCTTTCTGGCGCCATTGCCGGGGATTGAATTCAAGAATATCAGTTTCCCTAGGTCTCGAAAAATTGTTTTCACTCTCTAATCAGGTGAGCACAGAGAGTTGAAGAGTTGCATATCTCTCACCTTGGCGACTCCACTGGTTTTTATTTGATAAATTTTATTGGTAGTCCTGGGTTCTCGAAAGCCACATTTGAGGTCAGATACATCTCAGTCGAAAACACCCTACGTGTCTGATCTAGAGAAGATCATTCATAAAGAGTTTGGAAAGAGAGGAAGTCGGTTCGTGTTGAAAACCCTGAATATTCCATTGAAGATTATCCGCCCTCTTCTTCTCAAGAAGTTAGAACCGAAAATCCCGAGTTTTACTCAGAAACTCCACGTAGAGGAAGTGCTTGGATTGAAGAAGAATCTCATCCTGCTCCCGAGGTTGAGGAAATTAAAGAAGTCACAGAAGTAGCTGCTGTTAACCGCGAACTATTTCCATTCACACCTCAGGCCTCTGTGCAATATATTCCCATTGTTATTCATACTCCACTTCCTCCTACTCCTCTCCCTTCATATGTTTCTCAGACCGTTGTACAACCCCCACCTCCCCCAATGGCTAATGTTCCTGCTTTTCTATTGAATAAATACGCTCCACTGGCCTTGCCCCAAGTGTTGAATGATATGCCACAGGATTATTTGAAGATTCTGCCGAGATTTAATGGTGAAAATGAAGTTGATGCTCAGAAACATCTTGAGACTTTCTACTCTTTTGCAGAGAACTTAAATGTTGAACACCTTGACGTGGTCTTGAGATTGTTTGTGCAGTCTTTGGAAGGGGAAGCCAGAAAATGGTTCAAGACATTGGGAAACCATTCAATAACCACCTGGGATATTATGGAGAATACTTTTCTCAGGAAGTGGGGAGAAAAGAAAGATCATGGTCAGTGTCTTACTGAGTTTAATACAATGAAGAAGAAACAGAATGAAGGGGTTTCAGAATTTATCAAAAAATTCAACAAGTTATATCTGAGCCTGCCTCCTGAAATGAAGCCCCATGAAGCTGCTGCCAAGATAATTTTCATAGCAGCCTTTGATTTTGACTTTGGATTCTCCTTGAGAGAAAGGAAACCCGCCACGTTGGATGATGCACAATCAGATGCTCTGGAATTAGAAGCAAACTTTGCCTCCACTGGGAAACTAAAGGGAAAAATTAAACAAGATACTAGGAGGAGAGGCAAAGAAGAAGTTTCCACCTCTAATCAGGAAAAAGATTCAGATAAAATGGATGAAATAAGAAAAATGATAAAGAAGATGGTCAATCTTGAACTGGAAGCTAAAAATGCAGCTCCCAAGAACTATTACAATGCTCCGAACAGAGGATACAATCCTCAGTATAGAAGACCCCCATTGCAGATATTGCCAAGAGAAGCAAAGGAACAACAAGACCAGGTACCTCATCCCTTGTACCTGGAAGGACCAGCAGATGACTCCACTGGAGATGCAGCTTATGGGTTAGAAGACTCAAATCTGGCTTTTTCAAATACTGATGATATGGATTGCCCATTGCAAGACGAAGATGAAGAAGCAGAGATTGATCATTATTGTAAGCAATTTGCTGATTTCATGCAAGCACAGTTCAATGTAAGATATGATCTCAGATCTTCAAGAAAGAGGAACAGAACTCAAGACCAAGAAGAGGAGCCACCTCAGAAAGAAACATCTGCTCAGAAGGAATCAACAACAAAGAGAAACACAGAAAAAGGTAAGAATCCTCTAAATACTCCCTTGCAGTCCAATGATCAGATTCCTTCTTCTTCAAAAATAGTCAGTCCTCCTAATGCCGAGTCAGTGTCAAAAGAAGTCAAGTCTTCAGTTGAAAATAAGGAGTCAAAAGAAGTTGTGATAGAAAAGCCCCCATCTGCTTTCAATTTGCAAAAAGAGCTTGAGAAGATCAAGATTCCTGTCCCCCTGACTGAGTTATTAAAACAGCCTGTATATCAGTCTCAAGTCACTTCCTTTATGCTTCCTCATGAAATACCTATTGCACCTGATAGTTTAAACCTTCAAGAAGAAAGACCCATGGTAGTCTTTGGCCCACATGTCAAGGAGATAGACCTTTCTACTCCTCCTTTTTACGTGTCCCTAGTTATACATGACCTGCTGTTACACAATTGTATGTTAGATTCTGGGGCTTCCCATAATCTTATGCCTCTGTCTGTCATGGAGCAACTAGGACTGCAAATTACAAGACCATACAAATATTTATATTCATTTGATTCCAAAAGAGTTAAATGCTTGGGAATGATTAAAGATTTAGTGGTCAATTTGGCCCAAATTCCAGCAAAGAGTGTGGTCATGGACATTGTGGTCGCTGATATCCCAGCCCGCTTTGGCATGCTGCTGTCAAGGTTTTGGGGTACAAAGATTGGGGGATCAATCAAATTGGATTTAACATATGCTATTGTCCCTGTCTTTGGAGGACAGGAGAGGAGGTTATACAGGGAGACTAGATTTGTTAAAATGGTAACTAAGGCTGACTGCTCAGAGAACTCTCCAGTTTATAACAAAGAGGGAGACTTCTCATGTTTGATGTTAGAAGAAAATCAAAATTATGCTCATGAGCCCCTTTGTGGTCAAATTCAAGCTGAGCAACCTAAAGGAGATCAGGAATCAGAAATTTGGACTTTGCATTTTGATGGAGCAAATTCAAGGGAAGGCAATGGAGCTGGGGTATTATTAATCTCTCCTGCAGGGAAATGGGTGCCACTGTCCTTTAAACTGGAGTATGAGGCTACCAACAATGTAGCTGAATATGAAGCACTATTATTGGGATTACAGACAGCCAGAAACATGGGCATCCAATGTTTAAAAGTCCTGGGAGATTCTGAGCTGGTGGTAAGACAAATCAGAAATCAATGCCAAACCAAGCACCCTCGACTCAAAGCATATAGAAACGAAGTGAGGGACATGATAGAAAATTTCTTCTCGGCATTTAACATACAATTCATGCCTCGGGAGAAAAACAGAATAGCAGATTCTCTTGCTGTAGCTGCCAGTACATTCCGTCCTCCTCAGAATCCACTTTTAAGATACGAAGTGGAGGTACGTTACAGACCATCCATTCCAGATAATATAAAGCATTGGCAGGTATTTGAAGATGATGAACAGATGAAGAGATTCATGGAGACAGTGGGAGAATTCTCCAATATGGAGATTGATGATAACGAGGAGGAAGAAGTTGAAAATATTGCAGAAAACAGATGGGAAGAAAGAATAGCAGGTAACAGAGTGCTGCAGCTGAAAGGAAATGTTATACCTAGAGGGTTGGTGCCTCTAGAAAGATTATTTAACAAGGATGACATTTCGTTGCAGCCAAACAAAGTAACAGAAGAAGATCAAGTGGGAGATTTGAATCTGGGTACTTATGCTGATCCCAAAATTGTCAAATTATCTAAAAGAGTCCCAGACGAATATAAAGAAAAATATTTGAAGTTGTTTCAATCTTACAAAGATGTATTTTCTTGGTCCTATCAGGACCTAAAAAATTTTGATGTAAATATAATGCAGCATAAGATTCCATTAAGGGAGGATGCAAAGCCATATAAGCAGAAGCTCAGACAGATAAATCCTCTGTTGCTGCCCTCCATTGAAAAAGAAGTCAAGAAGCTATTGAAGGCAAAAATAATTGTGCCATTGAGGTACTCAGAATGGGTGGCAAACCTTGTTCCTGTTCGAAAGAAAAACGGAGAAATAAGGCTGTGTGTAGATTTCAGGAATTTAAATAGAGCATCATTGAAAGATAATTATCCACTGCCTAAGATGGACCACATCCTGCAGAAAGTGGTGGGAGCATCCAGAATGTCAATGATGGATGGATTTTCTGGTTATAATCAGGTAGCTGTATTTCCAGAAGACCAGAAGAAAACTGCATTTACTACACCATGGGGAACATTTATGTATGCTAGGATGCCATTCGGATTAATTAATGCAGGAGCTACTTTTCAGAGGGCAATGGACATAGCCTTTGTTGGAGAACAGGACAAGTTCCTGGTGGTATACCTTGATGATATCACAGTGTTTTCAAAGAATGATGATGAGCATATTGAACATCTAAGAAGAACTTTTGAAAAATGCAGAAGGTACGGCCTTTCCCTCAATCCTCAAAAATCTTTGTTTGCATTAGATGAGGGAAAACTCTTAGGGCACATTGTAACTAAAGATGGTGTGAGAATAGACCCTAAGAGAGTTGAAGTAATAAACAACATTCCTTTACCAAGGAATAAGAAGGAAGTACAGGTGTTTTTAGGCCGAATCAATTTATTGAGAAGGTTTATTCCTAACTATGCTGAGATAGTTAGGCATATAACTGATATGTTGAAAAAGGAGAATGAAGTAAAATGGTCCCAGGAGTCTAGAGATGCATTCACCAGGATAAAACAGGCATTTTCTGAAGCTCCTGTGCTAGCAGGACCAGATTACAAGAAGCCATTTATAATATTTTCATTTGCTTCACCTCATACAATTGCTGGAGTGTTGTTGGAGAAAAATGAAGAGGGATATGAACAGCCTATAGCTTTCTTCAGTCAAGTGCTTTATGATGCTGAATTGAAATATAATATATTGGAGAAGCAGGCATATGCCCTGGTAAAGTCCCTTAAAGCTTTTAGAGTATATGTTTTGCAATCTCACATTACTGCATATGTTCCCACAGCAGCTGTCAAATACATCCTTGTTCAGGGAGATAGCGAAGGTAGAAGAGGAAGATGGATTGCAAAAATACAGGAGTATGATTTGGAAATAAAGCCCACTAAGTTGATTAAAGGACAGGGACTTGCTGAGATGTTATCTGAATCAAATCATCAGGCCTTGGGCATTAATCTATCCATGATAGCAAATGAAGAATCTGAAAAAGAAGAAGAGCAGCAAGGACTGGAGATGGTCACTCAAAAGGTACACATCAAATACATAACTAGTCCTTGGTATAAAGAAATAGTTGAATATCTTTTAACACTCAGTTGTCCTCCAAGTTGTGATAAGGTGAAATACAGAGCCGTAAGAATGAAATCTCAGAAATACATAATTGCCAATGGACAGCTATATTGGAGAGACCCTTCAGGTATATTACTGTTATGCCTCACAGAAAGTGAAAAATGTGTTTGATCAGCATGCAAAAGATATGAAGTTTCAAGTTGGAGACCTGGTTCTCAGATGGGATGTTCGCAGAGCAGAAAAGGGAAAGCATGCTAAGTTTGATTCGCTATGGTTTGGTCCATTCAAAATTGCGAGTCAAGGGCGAAATAATACTTTCATGTTAGAAAACCTGCAGGGTGATCTGTTGGATGCCCCTGTGAATGGCCAATTTCTCAAGCCATACTTCCAATTCTGACCCAGGCTGGGAATGACCGCTTGTATTATATTGTATATAAGTTGTTTTGGCTTTTATTTTTATAAAGAAGAGATGCTGGCAATTACCTGAAGAAGGAGCGCAGGGGAATTGGAAAACAGGATGAAATATTCAATGGTCTGCGTGTTCTCGACATGCCCGAGGACGAACATGTCGTCCCCAGATGGAGCCGATGTTGTACATAATTATCCTTGCCTATGAATTTTGGCCTGCTGCCCCATTCGAACCCATTTTAAACCTCCACCGTGGCTTAGAATCCTGATGCTCCCGCTTAACACTGTCATCCCCACTCAAAAATACGCTTGGCCAAAGTTAAAAAACCCATAGTTTAAATATTGGGCCAAGCCCCTAAGAGTTTAGCCCTTCCTGTTTGGACTTACATATGTCTCGAGCCCAAAAACCACAAGCTAAAAGGAGAGGGGCTTATCGTTTTATATTTCGGGTTCAATGGCAGTCGTCCGATCAAATTCAATCAACGGAGCGGCGTTTGTTTTATGTGGAGGGCCCCGCGCGCAGAAAACCGGCGGTAAATCCCGCACCACTCCCACCGAGCCGGCGGTATTTACCACGGGGGAAGCGATTCCACTAAACATGTGCCGCATGTCTTTGGTACGGGATCCAAAACTGCTTTCCCCGCGTGTTAAAGTCTGAACAATCGCCGGGCAGTGGAATTTGTTTGAACCGTCAGATCTGCTGATCTCAATCCGACGGCGGAGATCTTCCAAACTTGCTCTCCCGTTAATTCGTGTCCGGCGTACCCTGTGGCCCACCATCATGTTGCCCCGATCGACTTCCAGCCGTTGATTTGTGAATCTTAATCCAAAGGCCAGCAATCTGTTTCCCCGTCTGTCGATTCTGCTACCACGTTGTCTTTCCACCAGTCCCCCGTACATCCACGTGTTTTGGTCTCGTGCATCCGTAATATTCCCCCATGCCATATATATATATGTGTGTGTTTATATGTTTTTATTCATATTTGTCGTTATTCCTTCCTCACGTCTAGACTGTGTCACGTAGAAAATCCGCATTTCGTCTATATGTCAAAACCTCCATTTTTTTTCTTCCGCCACCCTGCGTGTTCCTGTCTCCTGTCCGTATCCACGACGTCGTCTCCATCTCCACCTCCACACCCCACACCCCTGAGTCTGGTTTTTATAATATGTTCATGGGTTTGCAGGTTTCAAGGCAATAAGAAGGCGCTTTAATTTATGGTCTCTGTTGCAGAGGCTAAGAGCATGTTGAAGGACGACATTCTGCTGGTGAAATTTAAAGAAGAAGCCGAGGGTTGGTGTGTGAAATGACCATCATTAAAGAAAATGAAGATATGGACCTATAGAACCCTCTAGAGAAATTTGCCCTGCATTAAAGATCCAGGATTCAAATCCAAAGTTAAGGGATGATAGTACAGTACAGAATTGCAGACTATCTCAGGGTTCTTACGGCAGCAGATCTTACTCTCAGCAGAAGGCAGAACACTGTATATATTTTATTATTTGTGTCTTTTATATAAGGAGATTTTCATCTCCCAACATTTATTTCTATAGACAGTTTGTAAAGTACAGTCATTTATAGTTAATCATTCATAGAGAGGGTGCGAATGTTTTCTGCCATTTTATTCAAATTGAGTCATTAAATGTGCTTCATCTACCTCCTCCTCTAGAATTCTCTACCTTTCCTATAAAGGCCCGAAAAGAAGACATTGTAAGGGTTCCAGATTTCTATCAGCAAACTGTGCAGTGAAAAGGCTTTTGTATACATTTTGTAATACTTCTGTATGAAGGCTCAGAGCCCGTAGGGTCTCAGTGAGGAGGAGTTATAACTGTAATGAGGATTCTGGTCTTTGGTATCTCACAGTATGTAATTTTCTCTTATGTGTTAATACAATATCTCCTTTCATGCTATTTATCTTCTTGTATCATGTTCTAGAATGCAAGTGGCTCACTAGTTTGCAGTAAGGATTCATCCTTGTTGATGCCCTTTCTGGAATTAGTCAAGCGCTTTAAATAGGCCTAGTCATGATATACTGTTCCATGTTCATCTCTTCCATATTTTCTTCTATATTAGTTACTTGAGGAGGGTGCTTTTAAAACTCCATTGTCATATAAGGATTCATAAATTAATATGCCCTTATGTGGTTCTGTTGTGTATCTGGGTATCAGTCTCATGTTAACTAATATCTTCTCTATGTTTCCTCACTGCACTCACTTCCTGATATTTGATTTCTGTGATATATTATTTGAACCGGCCCTCTTTACAGTAAGCTGTCTCTTAACTCTCTGATGCCTTTGTATTGGAGTTTTACATGATGTCCCTACACTATTATTATCTTTGTGTCAGCTTCTGAGAGAGTTTGGTCCCATTCAAAACTTATTTCCTTGTTCAAACAAGAGATAGCAAGTGAGCTTTTGGATTGACAACCCAAGCTATATGAGGAGCTCCTTGCTATATTAAGATGTCCTAGGCACTGGTCTATGGCAACTCTAGACTATCTCTAGGGGGTGACAAAATCATCCACAACAGAGCCAATACTAAAGACTCCTCTTGAAGCACTCTTCTAAGC
>JAXQQM020080827.1:0-17858 GCA_034641835.2 Pinus albicaulis
CTTGTTGTGCATATCAGCCCCCCTATTTAAATTTTGGCCACTAGTTCCCTTTGGGTCTGTTTAAAACATCTTTCGCAGCCAAAGACCTCCATATTCGGTCTATCGTTACCCTCTCCGCCTGAAAAATACATGTTACAAAGGCTGAAACCCGTGACTAAGAGATTTATGGGACCTAGCCCCCTCAGCTCCAGCCCTCTTCGTCTTGTTCCCCACGTGACCAAGGCCCAGGACTGCGCCCTATCCTCCAAAGCACCTAACGCATGGGTCCATCGGGCTCGTCTAAAGCCGTCCAATTAGAATTAGATCAACGAAGCGGAGTTTGGGTTACCACGGTGGTCCCCGTGCCCAGTAACTGGTGGTTTCATTCCGCACCGCTTACCCCAGGTTGGCGGTATTACCCTTTGTACCGGCGATTCCATAGATCATATGCCGTGTGTCCTCAGTACGGGCTTGAAACCACTTTTCTCCCGCGCGTTAATCTTCAGTCAATGGATGCGCAGCGGAATTCTTGCTAACCGTCCGATCTGGGGTATCCAATCCAATGGTTCGTGCTTTCCAAAGTTGCGCCATTCTTAACTCTCGTTCACATTATCCGCGGCCCACCTCCACGTCATCACTCCCGTACGCCCACATGGCATCTGCACCCTCCGCCACCCTTCATATATTCCATTCGTGTGTTATATTCCGGTGTTCTCATTCTTAAACATCCGCCACGTTCATTCATCGTGTTCCTATGCATTTTTTGTTGCCATCCCGCATCATCCCACTATTTTGTCAGTCTGTGTCACCATTGCCATGGCTGCCATCGCATTCACCACCTCTGTGTCCAGTGTTTTATTAATATGCTTGTGGATTTTTTCAGGTTTCAGCAACAGGAACCCTCCATTAATCGTCGCCTCCACTACATAAGTTGAGGATGCATCTAGAAATTAGTCCGCAGAGGAGGAGTTTACGAAAGAATGCAGGAGGTAGTTGCTGTGATAGGACCTCATTGATGTGAATAGACAGGAAATCCATCGAACCCTCCAGAGAAGATCAGAAAGCAGATTTTTGTAGGCGAGGACATTAATGGGGCAACATAAAAATATCAGTGAAAAATTGGGCAATACCGCGTTCTGCATTAAGGATCCGGGTTTTTAATTCAAACATAGAGAGCCGAGAGTACTTTGCACAATTGCAGGCAATCTCAAGGTCTTACGGTAGCAGATTTTTCCCTTTCAGCGAAGGGCAGAACATGGTATATTTTATTATTTGTGTCTTGTTCATGAGGACATTTTCATCCTCAACATTTATTTCTGGAGGTAAATTGTAAAGTACAGTCATTTATATTTAGTCATTCATAGTGTGGGCGCGAATGTTTTCCGCCATTCTGTTCAAATCAAGTCATTAAATGTGCTCCATCTACCTCCTTCTCTAGAATTGTCTATCTTTTCTATAAAAACCCAGAAATAAGACATTAGAAGGGTTCCAGATTTCTATCGTTTAATCCGTGTAATGAAAAGGTTTTTATACATTTTGTAATGCATCAGAGGAAGGCCTGAGTTCGTAGGGTCTCAGTGAGGAGGAGTTATAACTGTAATGAGGATTCTGGTCTTTGGTATCTCACAGTATGTAATTTTCTCTTACGTGTTAATATAAAATATCATTCCACACTATTTATCTTCTTGTATCATGCTCTAGAATGCGAGTGGCTCACTGATCTTAAGTAAGGATTCATCCTACTTGGTGCCCATACTTGAGTTAGTCAAGCGCTTTAAATAGGCCTAGTCATGATATACTGTTCCATGTTCAATTCATCCACATTTTCTGCTATATTAGTTACTTGATGAGGGTGCTTTTAAAACGCCATTGTCATGTATGGATTCTTAGTTGGATAAGCCCATATGTGGTTTTGTTGTGTATCTGGGTATCAGCCTCATGCTAACTAGTATCTTCTTCATGTTTCTTCACTGCATCCACTTTCTGATATTTGATTTCTGTGGTATATTATTTGAACTGGCCCTCTTTGCAGTAAGCTGTCTCTTAACTGTCTGATGCTTTCATATTGGAGTTTTGCATGATGTTCTTACATTATTATTATCTTTGTATCAGCTTCTGAGAGAGATTGGTCCCATCTAAACTAATTTCCTTGTTTTACAAGTGATAGTAAGAAATCTCTTGGATTGACAACCCAAGTTATATTACGAGCCCCTTGCTATGTTAAGATGTCCTAGGCACTGGTCTATAGCAACTCTAGGCTGTCTCTAGGGGTGACAAAATTGTCCACAACATCTTTCTGGCGCCGTTGCCGGGGACGAATTTGAGAATATCATTTTCCCTGGGCCTCGAAAAATCATATTCACTCTCTAATCAGGTGAGCACAGAGAGTTGAAGAGTTGCGTATCTCTCACCTTGGTGACTCCACTGTTCTTTATTTGATAAATCTATTGGTAGTCTTGGCTCCTCGTAAGCCACATTTGAGGTCAGATACATCTCAGTCAAAGACACCTTACGTGTCTGACCCAGAGAAGATCATTCATAAAAGAGTTTGGAAGGAGAGGAAATCAGTTCGTGCTGAAAACCCTGAATATTTCGTTGAAGATTATCCGCCCTCTTCTTCTCAAGAAATCAGAACCGAACATCCCGATTCCACCAAGGAAAATCCCGAAGATTACTTAGAAACTCCACGTAGAGGAAGTGCCTGGATTGAAGAGGATTTCCATCCTACTCCCGAGGCTGAGGAAATTAAAGAAGTCACAGAAGTAGCTGCTGTTAACCGTGAACTATT
The DNA here is from genome assembly GCA_034641835.2 of Pinus albicaulis. Lineage (NCBI taxonomy): Eukaryota > Viridiplantae > Streptophyta > Pinopsida > Pinales > Pinaceae > Pinus > Pinus albicaulis. Next base: position 2,768 of record JAXQQM020080827.1, read on the forward strand.
CCCATCTACACCTCAGGCTTCTGTGCAATTTATTCCCATTGTTATACATACTCCACTTCCTCCTCCTCCTCTTCCTTCATTTGTATCTCAGACTGTTGCACAACCCCCACCTCCTCCAATGGCTAATGTTCCTGCTTTTCTATTGAAAAAATATGCTCCACTGGCCTTACCCCAAGTGCTAAATGATATGCCACAGGATTACCTGAAGATTTTTCCTAGATTCAATGGTGAAAATGAAATTGATGCTCAGAAACATCTTGAGACTTTCTGCTCTTTTGCTGAAAACTTAAATGTTGAACATTTGGATGTGGTCTTAAGATTATTTGTACAATCTTTGGAGGGTGAAGCCAGAAAATGGTTCAAAACATTGGGTAATCGTTCTGTAACCACTTGGGATGAGATGGAGAATAATTTTCTCAGGAAATGGGGAGAGAAGAAAGACCATGGACAATGTCTTACTGAATTCAATACTCTTAAGAAGAAACATAATGAAGGAGTGTCAGAGTTTATCAAGAGATTTAATAAGTTATATCTAAATCTCCCTGCTGATATGAAGCCACATCAGAATGCTGCCAAAGTTGTTTTCATAGCAGCATTTGACTCAGACTTTGGCTTCTCCTTGAGGGAAAGAAAACCTGCCACTTTGGACGACGCCTAGTCAGATGCTCTTGAATTAGAAGAAAACTTTGCCTCCACTGGGAAGTTAAAGGGAAAAATTGAACAAGATACTAGGAGGAGAGGTAAAGAAGAGGTTTCCTCCTCTAGCCAAGAGAAGGATTCAGACAAGATGGATGAAATCGACAAGATGATTAAGAAGCTGGTCAAGCTTGAACTGGAGGCTAAGGGTTCATCTCCTAAGAATTTTTATAATGCTCCAAACAGAGGATACAATCCTCAGTATAAAAGACCACCACTGCAAATATTGCCCAGAGATACAAAGGAGCAACAAGATCAGGTACCACATCCCTTGTACTTGGAAGGCCCAGCAGAAGACTCCACTGAAGATGCTGCTTATGAACTAGAAGATTCAAATCTTGCCTTCTCAAACAATGATGACATGGAATGTCCATTGCCAGAAGAAGAAGAAGCAGAGATTGATCATTATTGTAAACAATTTGCTAATTTCATGCAAGCACAATTCAATGTAAAATATGATCTCAGGTCTTCAAGGAAGAGGACCCGAACTCTAGATCAAGAAGAGGAGCCACCTCAGAAAGAAGCACCTGCTCAGAGGGAATCAACAACAAAGAGAAACATAGAAAAAGGTAAGAGTCCTCTAAATGCTCCCTTGCAGCCTAATGATCAGATTCCTTCTTCTTCAAAAATAGTCAGTCCTCCTAATGCTGAGACAGTGTCAAAAGAAATTAAACCTTCAGCTGAAAATAAAGAATTTAAAGAAGTTGTGATAGAAAAGCCCCCTCCTGCTTTTAATTTGCAAAAAGAACTTGAGAAAATTAAGATTCCAGTCCCCCTGACCGAACTATTAAAACAGCCTGTATATCAGTCTCAAGTTACTTCCTTCATGCTTCCTTCTGAAATACCAATTGTGCCTGATAGTTTAAACCTTCAAGAAGAAAGACCCATGGTAGTCTTTGGCCCACATGTTGAGGAGGTAGATCCTTCTACCCCTCCTTTTTATGTGTCTCTAGTTATTCATGACCTACTGTTACACAATTTTATGTTAGATTCTGGGGCTTTCCATAATCTAATGCCTCTATATGTCATGGAACAATTGGGACTGCAAATTACAAGACCATATAAAGACCTATACTCATTTGACTCCAAAAGAGTTAAATGCTTGGGAATCATTAAAGATTTAGTGGTCAATTTGGCCCAAATTCCAGCAAAGAGTGTGGTCATGGACATTGTGGTGGCTGATATCCCAGCCCGCTTCGGCATGTTGCTGTCAAGGTCCTGGGGTACAAAAATTGGTGGGTCAATCAAGTTAGATTTAACATATGCTACTGTCCCAGTCTTTGGAGGCCAGGAGAGGAGGTTATACAGGGAGACTAGATTTATTAAAATGGTAACTAAGGCTGACTGCTCAGAGAATTCCCCAGTTTATAACAAAGAGGGAGACTTCTCATGTTTGATGTTAGAAGAAAATCTAAATTATGCCCATGAGCCCCTTTTTGGTCAAATCCAAACTGAGCAGCCTAAAGAAGATCAGGAATCAGAAATTTGGACTTTGCATTTTGATGGAGCAAATTCAAGAGAAGGCAATGGAGCAGGGGTGTTATTGATCTCTCTTATAGGAAAATGGGTGCCACTGTCCTTTAAATTGGAGTATAAAGCTACCAATAATGTAGCTGAATATGAAGCACTTTTATTGGGACCGCAGACAGCTAGAAACATGGGCATCCAAAGTCTAAAAGTCATGGGAGACTCTGAGCTGGTGGTAAGGCAGATCAGAAATCAATGTCAAACTAAGCATCCACAGCTGAGAGCCTACAGAAACAAGGTATGGGACATGGTGGAGAATTTCTTCTCAGCATTTAAGATACAGTTCATGCCCCGGGAGCAGAACAGAATAGCAGATTCTCTTGCTGTAGCTGCCAGTACATTCCGTCCTCCTCAGAATCCACTTTTAAGATATGAAGTGGAGGTACATTACAGGCCATCTATCCCAGATAATATTAAGCACTGGCAGGTATTTGAAGACGATGAAAAAATGAAGAGATTCATGGAGACGGTGGGAGAATTCTCTAATATGGAGATTGATGACAATGAAGAAGAGGAAACTGAAAATATTGCAGAAAACAAATGGGAAGAGAAGATAGCGGGTAATAAAGTGCTGTAGCTGAAAGGAAATGTTATACCTAGAGGTTTGGTGCCTCTGGAAAGATTATTTAACAAAGATGATATTCCATTGCAGCCAAACAAAGTGATAGAAGAAGATCAAGTGGAAGATTTAAATCTGGGTACTTATGCTGATCCCAAAATTGTAAAACTATCTAAAAGAGTCCTAGAAGAATATAAAGAAAAATATTTGAAGTTGTTTCAATTTTATAAAGATGTATTTGCATGGTCCTATCAGGACCTAAAAACTTTTGATGTTAATATAATGCAACATAAAATTCCATTGAAAGAATATGCAAAACCATATAAGCAGAAGCTCAGACAGATAAATCCTCTGCTACTTCCCTCTATTGAAAAACAAATCAAGAAGCTACTGAAGGCCAAAATAATTGTGCCACTGAGATACTCTGAATGGGTGGCAAATCTTGTCCCTGTTCGAAAAAAGAATGGAGAAATAAGGTTGTGTGTAGATTTTAGAAACTTAAATAGAGCATCTTTAAAAGATAATTATCCATTGCCTAAGATGGACCACATCCTGCAGAAAGTGGTGGGAGCATCCAGAATGTCAATGATGAATGGTTTTTCTGGTTATAACCAGGTAGCTGTGTTCCTAGAGGATCAGAAGAAAACTGCATTTACAACGCCATGGGGAACATTTATGTATGCCAGGATGCCATTTGGATTAATTAATGCAGGAGCTACCTTTCAGAGGGCAATGGAAATAGCCTTTGTTGGAGAACAGGACAAGTTTCTTGTGGTATATCTGGATGATATCACAGTGTTTTCAAAGAATGATGATGAGCATATTGAGCATTTAAGAAGAACTTTTGAAAAATTCAGAAGGTATGGCCTTTCCCTCAATCCTCAAAAATCTTTATTTGCATTAGATGAGGGAAAACTCCTAGGGCACATTGAAACTAAAGATGGTGTGAAAATAGACCCTAAGAGAGTTGAAGTAATAAATAGTATTCCTTTACCCAGGAATAAGAAGGAAGTGCAAGTGTTTTTAGGCCGAATCAATTTTCTGAGAAGGTTTATTCCTAACTATGCCGAGATAGTTAGGCATATAACTGATATGTTGAAAAAGGATAATGAAGTAAAGTGGTCCCAAGAATCTAGAGATGCATTTACAAGGATAAAACAGGCATTTGCTGAAGCTCCTGTGCTAGCTGGGCCAGATTATACAAAGCCATTTATGATCTTTTCATTTGCTTCACCTCATAGAATAGCTGGAGTATTATTGCAGAAAAATGAAGATGGATATGAGCAACCTATAGCTTTCTTCAGTCAAGTGCTTCATGATGCTGAATTAAAATATAATATATTGGAGAAGCAGGCATATGCCCTGGTAAAGTCCCTCAAAGCTTTTAAAACATATGTTTTGCAATCTCACATCACTGCATATGTCCCTACAGCAGCTGTCAAAGACATTCTTGTTCAGGGGGATAGTGAAGGTAAAAGAGGAAGATGGATTGCAAAAATACAGGAGTATGATCTGGACATCAGACCTACTAGGCTGGTTAAAGGACAGGGACTTGCTAAAATGTTATCTGAATCAAATCATCAAGCCTTGGGCATTAATTTATCCATGATAGCAAATGAAGAATCTGAGAAAGGAGAAGAACAACAAGGACTAGAGATGGCCACTCAAAAGATACACATGAAATATCTCACTAGTCCTTGGTACAAAGAAATAGTTGAGTATATTTTAACACTCAGCTATCCTCCAAGTTGTGATAAATCAAAATACAGAGCTGTAAGAATGAAATCCCAGAAATACATAATTGCTAATTGGCAGCTATACTGGAGAGATCCTTTAGGTATATTACTATTATGCCTCACAGAAAAGGAAGCGGAGAATATAATGGCAGAATTCCATGAAGGAATTTGTGGAAGACATTACAGCTGGAGGGCTACAGCTCATAAAATCCTGAAGGCTGGCTTCTACTGGCCAAAATTATTTGTAGATGCTTTTGCTTGGGTCAGAGCATGTGACAAGTGCCAAAGATTTGCAGAAAGACAGAAATTAGCAGCTTTGCCCTTGATTCCTATTCATGTAAATGAACCATTTCAGAAATGGGGATTAGATTTTATAGGAGAAATACATCCCCCATAAAGTGGCCAATATAAATGGATACTAACAGCCACAGATTATTTCACAAAATGGGTGGAAGCCATACCTACAAGAAATGCTACAGATGCTGTGATAATCAAGTTTATGGAGGAAAATATCATATCCAGGTTTGGCTGTCCTGCTAGAATTGTAGCTGATAATGCACAGGCCTTCAAGTCTGCCAGGTTTGTAAATTTCTACCAACAGTATAACATCATATTGAGTCACTCCACAGCTTACTATCCACATGGAAATGGCTTAGCAGAATCTTCTAATAAAACCCTGGTGAGGGCCTTGAAGAAAACAATAAATAAGAATCAGAAGAATTGGGACTCCCAATTAAAATTTGCTCTATGGGCGAATAGGATAACTAGCAAGAGAGCAACAGGGAAATCTCCTTATGAATTGGTATATGGACGAGCAGCTGTGTTTCCTGTGCAATTGGCATTGCCAGTAGCACGTTTCATGCAGGAAAGTCAGGAAGAATCAGATGATATGGTCAGAAGAATAAATCAACTGGTGGAATTAGAGGAAACACGAGACCAAGTGAATCAGAGACTAGTGGAGTATCAGGAAAAAATGAAGAATATCTTTGATCGCCATGCAAAAGACAGGAAATTTCAAATTGGTGACCTGGTCCTCAGATGGGATGTCCGGAGGGCTGAAAAGGGCAGGCATGCTAAATTTGATCCACTTTGGTTTGGCCCATTTAAGATTATGGAGCTAAAAGGTAATAATACATTCATGTTAGAAAATTTGCAGGGTGATTTGTTAGATGCCCCTGTGAATGGCCAATTCCTCAAGCCCTACTTCCAATTTTGATCCAGGCTGGGAGTGCCTGTTGTATTATATTGTATATAAGTTGTTTTAGCTTTTATTTTCATAAAGAAAGGGTGCTAGAAAATTATCAGAAGAAACGCAGAGGAATTGAAAAACAGAATGTACATACAGAAATGTTCAGTGGTCTGCGTGTTCTCGACATGTCCAAGGATGAACATGCCGTCCCCAGATGGAGCCGATGTTGTGCATATCAGCCCCCCTATTTAAATTTTGGCCACCAGTTCCCTTTGGGTCTGTTTAAAACATCTTTCGCGGCCAAAAACCTCCATATTCGGTCTATTGTTACCCTCTCCGCCCGAAAAATACATGTTACAAAGGCTGAAACCCGTGACTAAGAGATGTATGGGACCTAGCCCCCTCAGCTCCAGCCCTCTTCGTCTTGTTCCCCACGTGACCAAGGCATAGGACCGCGCCCTATCCTCCAAAGCGCCTAACGCATGGGTCCATCGGGTGCGTCTAAAGCCGTCCAATTAGAATTAGATCGACGGAGCAGAGTTTGGGTTACCACGATGGTCCCCGCGCCCAGTAACTGGCGGTTTCATTCCGCACCGCTTACCCCAGGCTGGCGGTATTACCCTTTGGACCAGCGATTCCATAGATCATATGCCGCGTGTCCTCAGTATGGGCCTGAAACCACTTTTCTCCCGCGCGTTAATCTTCAGTCAATGGATGCGCAGCGGAATTCTTGCTAACCGTCCGATCTGGGGTATTCGATCCAATGGTTCGTGCTCTCCAAAGTTGCGCCATTCTTAACTCCCGTTCACATTATCCGTGGCCCACCTCCACGTCATCACTCCCGTACGCCCACATGGCATCTGCACCCTCCGCCACCCTTCATATATTCCATTCGTGTGTTATATTATGGTGTTCTCATTCTTAAACATCTGCCACGTTCATTCATTGTGTTCCTATGCATTTTTTGTTTCCATCCCGCGTCATCCCACTATTTTTTCAGTCTGTGTCACCATTTCCATGGCCGCCATCGCATTCACTGCCTCTGTGTCCAGTCTTTTATTAATATGCTTGTGGATTTTTGCAGGTTTCAGCAACAGGAACCCTCCATTAATCACCGCCTCCACTACATAAGTCGAGGATGCATCTAGAAATTAGTCCGCAGAGGAGGAGTTTACGAAAGAATGCAGGAGGTAGTTGCTGTGATAGGACCTCATTGATGTGAATAGACAGGAAATCCATCGAACCCTCCAGAGAAGATCAGAAAGTATATTTTTGTAGGCGAGGACATTAATGGGGCAACATAAAAATATCAGTGAAAAATTGGCCGATACCGCATTCTTCATTAAGGATCCGGGTTTTTAATTCAAACATAGAGAGCCGAGAGTACTTTGCACAATTGCAGGCAATCTCAAGGTCTTACGGCAACAGATTTTTCCCTTTCAGCGAAGGGCAGAACATGGTATATTTTATTATTTGTGTCTTGTTCATGAGGACATTTTCATCCTCAACATTTATTTCTAGAGGTAAATTGTAAAGTACAGTCATTTATATTTAGTCATTCACAGTGTGGGCACGAATGTTTTCCGCCATTCTATTCAAATCAAGTCATTAAATGTGCTCCATCTACCTCCTTCTCTAGAATTCTCTATCTTTTCTATAAAAACCCAGAAATAAGACATTAGAAGGGTACCAGATTTATATCAGTGAACTGTGCAATGAAAAGGATTTTGTATACATTTTGTAACACTTCTGTATGAAGGCTCAGAGCCCGTAGGGTCTCAGTGAGGAGGAGTTATAACTGTAATGAGGATTCTGGTCTTTGGTATCTCATAGTATGTAATTTTCTCTTACGTGTTAACATAAAATATCATTCCATGCTATTTATCTTCTTGTATCATGCTCTAGAATGCGAGTGGCTCACTGATCTTAAGTAAGGATTCATCCTAGTTGGTGCCCATACTTGAGTTAGTCAAGCGCTTTAAATAGGCCTAGTCATGATATACTGTTCCATGTTCAATTCATCCACATTTTCTGCTATATTAGTTACTTGAGGAGGGTGCTTTTAAAATGCCATTGTCATGTATGGATTCTTAGTTGGATAAGCCCATATGTGGTTTTGTTGTGTATCTGGGTATCAGCCTCATGCTAACTAGTATCTTCTTCATGTTTCTTCACTGCATCCACTTTCTGATATTTGATTTCTGTGGTATATTATTTGAACTGGCCCTCTTTGCAGTAAGCTGTCTCTTAACTGTCCGATGCTTTCATATTGGAGCTTTGCATGATGTTCTTACATTATTCTTATCTTTGTATCAGCTTCTGAGAGAGATTGGTCCCATCTAAACTAATTTCCTTGTTTTACAAGTGATAGTAAGAAATCTCTTGGATTGACAACCCAAGTTATATTACGAGCCCCTTGCTATGTTAAGATGTCCTAGGCACTGGTCTATAGCAACTCTAGGCTATCTCTAGGGGTGAAAAAATTGTCCACAACAGGTCTGACGAAAGCGGGGAAAGACATTGCCTATTTGCGGGCATATTCATCGGATAGGGTCCGTCAAACTAGTTGAGAATCTCATTATGGTGTTGAGGAGGATCAATTTGATGGAATGGAAAAAATGGGCATCTGCCAGGCGAATTTGAGGCGCTTGCGAGTCTAAGTGTAGAAACCCTAATTTGAAAGCCCTGGTTTGGAGTTGTCCCTGGGTTCCATCGAGGATGTGAGGATCCGAAGAAACCTTCAGTGGGGGCTGAAATTCCTTCTTGGACAAACTCCAGACCTTCGAGTGGGGGGCTTCCAAACTTTGACGGTTTCGTGGGATCAACTGGCGAACGGATGTGATCATTATTCGTGGTGATTGGACAACCATCAGTGGGATCATTATTAATTTGGAAAAATGTTTGCGAACTGACAAATCAACAATCCAATGTATCAAATTCTTTATATTTCCCAGGATGGGGTGAATTGACCGGAAGATTTTCAGGCAATGGAGAGGTTTGCCAAACATCAGACGCTTGTGCCTGAGTGCAACTGGTACTGGCTGGGCAACAACCGAAAATATTAGAGACAATGGCCAGTGTTTTCCTTCCATTGAATAAATTAGGGTATATCGGTCGTTGCATACCAGCTATTAGGGGACATAAATATGAACTCAGAGAAACATCACTCGAATGGAAGACTTGCCCAGATGAGCTGACATTCGGCGTGGTTTTGCTGAGAGAGTGTGATACATGGGAACTATCATTTTAGAAACCCTACTTCGAGAAACCCTAGTTTTACTTGTTTCGAGGGTCTCATCAAGATCATAAGAACTTGAGATAACTTCCAGTAGAAGCTAAATTGGTTTGATTTCCTGCTGGGTCCGTGAATCATCACAAAGCAGATCATCGAATTTTGGTGGCTTCATACAACCGACAGATAGATATGAATGACAGTTCTCAGAGGCGTGAATGAATATGTTTTCAGATAAGTAGTGATCATTGGAACCATCAATTTGATTAGGTTAGGTACCTGGCACGTTAGGCTCCCTGGGAGTTAACAGTTGGGATGAATCAATAAAAGAAACATCTCAAGGTTACTGAGATAGGCAGTCACTCTTTTGGTTGTTTAAAGATTGTGGATGAAAAATATCAAACATAAGAGATTCATCAATTACGTAATGTGATTGTGAAAGTCCACTCGCATGTTCGTGATTTTCGTCAATACTAGTATAAGACAGTTTTGAATGACTTGAAGAAATTACTGGTGTGGCCGACTCACGAAATAAATCAGGGAAAAATGGAAGAAATGATTTAGATGCAGGGGTATCAACCGTACAAGGACCTTCATCTCGCACATCAGTGTCATCCAGAGAGGCAAATGATTTCGCATTCCCATAACGGTCCAATGATTTTGTAGGGAAATCAACTTTGTCTGGGACAAGACTCAATTTATTATCAATATGAGAATGAGATTTAGAATCGTACCCAGGCAAAAATTCAGTGGAATCGAGATAGGTTTCATTGACAGAGAGAGATTTTAGGCCAAATTTTTTTTCAAGCTTTGATTTGACAGGGTGTGTGAAAGATTCAGGGGTGGTACAACAGGTTTTATTTAGGTGACCACGTCAATCATCACTTAGAACTTTTGCGACCAATACTCCACCACATGGCAATTCCGGAGGAGGAAAATGAAGGTCACACATAGTAATACTCTTCTTGGAGGCCTGAATGTGTTTTGGAATCGAGAAGATAGACAAGGAAACATTAGGGACAAATTTTGAACAACTGGCAACTTGAGGATCATCATAAAAAACACTAGGATCAGGCTTGGTTTCTGATTGAAATTGTTCTAGGGAAATGAAACCCACATGTTGAAACTGTTCGATTAAATATGTCCAATTGACATCCCTCTCCGGGAACTCAAAACAATAATGAACAAATATGATAGAAAACTCCTCTAGAGATTCTTGAGGTTCCATTCTGATCTCATTTAACTTTATTAATACATTTTGAAAATTGTACCTGTGAAAAGCTTGTTGTAATTCACTGGCAAGCTGCTTGAACGAATGGATGGAAGCTGCCGGAAATGTGCAGCACCATTGCTTAACGCGACCTTCAAGGGTGAGGGAGAAAAGCACACAAGCCAACTCCTCATCGTCAATTTCGTAACACTCACAAAAGTCACAGAAATCCGAAAGGTATTCGGTTATGGAAACTCTATTCTCACCATCGAATTTTAATTGGGACAAGTGATATAGAGGTTCATCGGGAATTGAACATCGAGAACCAGAAAAATCTGACAAACATCTTAGGAGAATGATTTGGGGACGAGCCATTATAGATATGAGACTAACTGCAGCCTCTAAGGGCTCAGCTTTTCATCTGGCCCTCCTTCTAGCGCCAATTTGTTCACGGGAAAATTTGTACTACCGACAACAAGGGGGTCTCCTCGGTGAAAGGTCTCAAATAGACCTTACACCATTTGGGATAGGAGCCTCATCTGGTATGTGGGCCTGGATACTGCCATAAGTGTTTCCACTCTTGGTTTTCGGATGAGAAGATGATAGAGTAAAGGCAAAGGTGAAATGACCAATCAGTGTAGCAAAATCAGCCCAAGATTGACGAACCATAAACAAAGATACAAGCAAGTCAAAGCAGCAAAATAAAAGGGGGGTATGCCATGAGTGGGATCAGTGAGCTGAAAAACCAGCCAGATATACATGAAAGAAAACATGCCAGAAGTCAACTGCAAAGTAGTTCACAATAGATCACTGACATGGCAAGGAACAAATAAACACTGTTTCAAGAGCAAATATACATGAAACCACTGTGAATTAGTTCATAATCAATTTCATGCATGAAAGCACCTGTACAACATAGTGAAATATAGACAGCTAGTACTATCACCACAAGAATGCACGTGAATCAGTGCTCGAAAAGAGTATATTATTAATGCTGCTGCAACATCAAATATATGTTTACAACTCGTCAAAACCCAATAGTGGAACATGGGCTATCCATCTCAATGCATGATGTTAGCCACCTATAATATTTTGTTATACCAAAAGGTGGCTAAGACTTTTTGAGCCTCCAAGGAACAAATTTTATCACTAAAAATTATTGGCTCTTGAAGAATCCTTGAAGGCCTCATGCCTCCGTTCGAAATCTTCATTTACTATTTCCATTTCATGCTCTAAAATTCTGCTAATTTCATAAGAAGAGACTACTGAAGAACCATCATTTTCGCCCTTCTCCCACTCAAAACTAACCTTCATATGCTCCCCTTTTTCTCCGTAAAATCCCCTTTGTTTTCATGATTCATTTTCTCCCCTTCATGAAAATCACTCTTATTAAGGTTGAAGACTCATTCTTTAGCTTTACCGAAACCCCTCAAATAACCCATAGGACTTTATAATAAAGACTTTATGTTATAAAGCCCTACCTTTCTAACCACTTCCCCTTTTTCATACCCCGTCATATGTTATTATATAAAATTTATTATAAAGTTCATATCATATAATATATGGCCCACCGCTTATCACAAATCGCAATGTCGCAGTATCGCATTTTCCATGGGTTGGTCAATCGACCCATCGTTAAAACTTGCGATGTGATCAATCCGCCCGATCGCATATCGTGAAATCGCATTTTCGTTTCGTTTGATTTAATTGATCCATCGCAAATATTTGCGATGTGATCAACACATCGCAAATTCCCTCGCCATCGCACTTTCCACAATCGCTATCGACCCCGCCAGGCCCATCGTACAATACCCCCGCCATTCATATAAAAAAATGCTTTTTCCCTTTGTAAGTCAAAAAATGTCATATTTCATTGTTTATAAAGGTTTTGCCCATTAAATCCCTCCATCGCGCAAATCGAAAAATTGCATTTTTATGTGAAACCCTTGATCACTCATTGCAAATATTTGCGATGCGATTTTGCGATCTCTTTAACCGCCTCTGAATAAAATCTCCACCGTTGGATGCAGCCATCCAACGACCACGATCTTTCCCGCCTTCTGAAGCAGTCTAAACCTAAAAACGCAGGATTTCTTAATTGTTTTTGTGTTTTGCAGGTGTTTTAATGGTTTTCCATTGTATAATGAAGGAAAGCTGAGGGTTAGGAAAGACGTTTCCTGCGCCTTCGAGCTATTAAAAAGAACCATTCACAGGTTTGAATTCAATGATTTATCAATGTTTCATGAGCGTTGATAGCACGAAAAATAGCCTATGCGACCTGCACATCGACAAGACACTTTTTATTCAAAAAACAGTTAAAAGAGTATAAGTTTAAAGGAAAAGCCCAGCAGATGAAGATTAAAGATAGATTTGGGAAATTATGGCTAAGAACGATTATCAAAAGCCTAATTCCCTGGATTAAAGCACAGTTTAAAGAAAACATAAAGTGTTTATTCAGACAGAAAGCCTCCACCGCCACATCTGAGGCAAATTGATTCCTCAGCTACCACAGAGCCACCTGTTGCCTCAAACCTTTCAAAACAGAGGCCGAAGTTATTGAAGAAGATCAGATATTTGCCTCCAGCGCAGCCAGGGAGTTACTTCTGCAAGGAAATCAATGCAGAAATATCTGCAGAGTTACTCCAAAAATTACGCAAAGCCTCAAAGTCAAATAAAGCTCCCACTGAGCTTGATTCATAAATGTAAAACAATTAATACAGAAAACCACTTGTAAACTTCTTCATCGAGCCCCTCAAAAGGCCAAGAAGTCTTGAATCTGTATTAATTGCCTTAAGAGATCTTTGATTAGATTTCACCTCCTCATTCTTCTATAAATACCTCAGTAGAAGATGAGAAACTGTTGGTTGAGATGCTTACAGAGCTTTGAAATACATTTGAGCATAAACTTCTGATTGTAAATAGTGTTCACTGGCCCTTGGAGCTCTGCTTGTGATAGATTAGTTAGGCTGAATAGTGAAGATGATTGCTGAACTGAAACATTGGACTTGAAGACTGTAACCGGTTTGACATCAATATAAAAGTTGTTTCTTGGGATCCTGGTCTACGTCATCGGTGAAGTGCATCTCTCTTTGTTATTGTTTTCCTTCTATGTATACCATATTGTTCATATTCCTCTATAAAGAACAGTTTAAACAGGGTTAGGATCTACTGTATATCAGTAACCTTCTCTGGCTGAGAAATCTTTATCTTAATGTTTTCCTCAAATTCGTTTATTTAATAATGATTTAATACAGTTTAAACAGTTAGGAATGTTGGCGTTCCCTCGTCCTTCTGTTAGCTTAAAACATTGTTCTTGAATGTGATTTCCATTATTTGCTATTAAAGTGAGACTAGAGAAGATATGGTTTGCCCTGATTCCTAGATTCTTTTCTCCAAAGGCAGATTCTGAAAGTTTCCCTTGGTGTTGACTGAAAGCAGACTAGGTTTGAAAGTACTTTATCTGATCTTAAGTTACACTTTGTTTCTCTTATGTGTTTTCATACTTTCTGAATGTAATTATGTGGATTACTGGATTGTTTGTCAATTAAGCTGCTTTAATAGAACTTGCCCAAGAAGTTTATGGTTAGCCCTGTACTTGGTTGGTTTTAAACAGTTACTTAAGAGGCTCTTCTTGTTTGGACTGACTATAAATCCTCTGAGAAATTATTATCAGTTTCCACCCCTCCAACACTTTATTTTTTCCATTCCATCATTTTAATCTCAATAATCCTGTGGTATAGATGACTTTCCCCTTGGATCACTCTTGATGTTGTTGTTCAATTAAAGCCCTGTTATCACTCCATAGCCCAATGGACTAAAAACCAGCGTTATATCTATCTTTTAGCCATAGCTGTTCTTCCCTCTTGCAACTTCTCACCTTTGAAACTCTTTGCATTCAGGACTTTTCACCTCAAACAGTAATCATGCTCAACCATCCAAAACAAAACAAAACCCTTGGACTTTATAACTAGCCTAATATCATTACCCCAAACTTCAAAGACAAATCCATCTTTGTACATATTTGAGAGATCCCTCTTCGGATTCAGGAGGGCTAGATACTAGAATCCCAAAGTTGGTTGAAATGATGTTGTTTATGTAATTGGACTCTGCCAATCTTGCTAATAAATTACAGATTCCTAACACATGATACCAAAACCCTAGCCTCGCTACCTCTCTCTCTACTTGATACCAGGAGCTGAGTGCCTTTAGCTCTCAAGAAACAATTCCCCTATCCTATTGGCTTCAATTGCCAAGCTAAAAGTCCTGGCGCTCTTTCCCAAAGTTGTACATATAGGCTGAGATGACTCTTGAGTTGCCCTGGACTCTTGGTCTTCCCGACTATCGGGCTGGCTTGCGACTTGAGCCATTTGCGACCTGCGACCCAGGGTTATATGCAACTTGCGACCTTGAGCAATCTGCGACCTGTGAACTTGAGTTTTGTCCCTCCTGCGACCTGTGGAGATCTACGACTTGTGACCTTGAACATTCTGCAACCTGCAACCTTGAGCAATTTGCGACCTGCGACCTTGAGTAATCTGTGACCTGCGACATAGGGTCATCTACGACCTAAGGTTATTCGTGAACTAGGAGGTTGAAACCTAGAGATATTCACCCGATCCTCTTGTGGAGGGCTCGGACCTTGCAGAACTCAATGTTTTTCTGTGGTACTAGTCTTGTGCGAATGGATGGTTGATAGATGTGCCATCGAGCTTGTAGTGCGGTTACTTCGAGCTTTGAATGGATCCACTTTGCTGGTTGGGAAAACCTTAGCTCCTCATGCAAACCAACATCTTCTATGTGTTGCCTTCTGTGTAGTAGTGCTGCTATAAGCATGTGGTTGTTCCAGATTATATCTTCCTATTTACCCTTCTACGGTCACTGGCCGTGGGCTTTGCCTTGTTTCCATCCATCGCTTCAATCCTACAAACACACGAAACTGTAC
>JAXQQM020073655.1:0-12553 GCA_034641835.2 Pinus albicaulis
CGCCCTCGGCTCTTGCCGAACAGCATTCGCCCTCAACTCTTGCAAAATATCATTCGCCCTCAGCTCTTGCAAAATGGTAAGTTCTTACTGCAGGCCCTTCCTCTTATAGTAGGGTTGACTCTATTCAGGTTTTTTGGTCAATTCCATTGGATTGTGTTAGGCTGTGGGGTTCTCTCTAAATTTCAAGAATCAAGATTCAATACCCTCTATTATCTTCATCACCCAATACAAGATTTAAATTTTTCCCAAAGAAACGCTTATTAATTTGGCAGCTATTATTTCTCCCTGCTTTAAAAACCCTACATTTAAATGAAAACAAACATTGCATTTCAACTAAAAAAATCTATTAGTGTTCAAATGTACATGTGTGCATCACTTGTGTAGGGTATTCCTTTTCCACTTTCACATTATCTAAGAATGTGTGCAGTATAGTTCATTTTTTTTTTTTTTTAGATTATCTTGAAAAAAGAAAGGTAAATTATTTTCCATGTAAAAAGAAGGTTTTCCCTTTTTACTACTAGAAATGGAACAACAAAGTTCCTTTTCTACCCGAAACTCCTATGAAACAGGAACAAAATAAAGGCCATGTCCTCAATGGACATCATTTTGGCTTTGCAAATGGCCATTGCACCGCGTTGTTTCTTATATTACATCACGATAGTTTCTTAGGTCATTTCTTGTTTCTTGAAATGAAAAACAACCAAAGAAATTGTGAAGATCCTTTCGAGAAATAAATGACCATTTCTCAATCATATCTCAACTATTTTTTATTTTATTCGGTGGTTGCTTACTTTGAGAGAAATTTGACACTTTAATAAGGAATATAACATAAAAACACAAAATGGGAAGGAATGGATGAGGTATATGACCTTTAGTTGTTGTCAATTAAGAATTGATAATACACAATGCCTGTTCTGTACTACAAACTAGATTCCTTCCTAGAGTTAGGACACAGAGTATTGAATCAAAGTTGTAGTTTCTAACTTCTTGTATTGGTTCATCAATCTTGAAATTCGAACATTGCATGTCTTCATTGCTTCATGTTTGAATAATTTGCATCATATCGTACAATAGGAAATTAGAATTATGATTATTATTACTTTATGGATCTGTTAAGTTACTTTTAAGTTTGCATGGTTTAGTGTGAAATTATTCTTGTGTGCCCCTAAGCCCAGGTGAAGGAATGCCAAGGATTGAGAACCCTAGCTTTTAAATGGTATTGTTTCTTATATCCAAAAACCCCTCAACATCACTTCTTATTAGTTCTTAACAATATTTTTGTAAACAATTTGAGAATTGATGTAGCAAAATCTCACACTTCTCAAGATAAAGTCCTGAAGCTAAAGTGTGATACCATGTGTAATTCAATAGCCCCATTTTCACCTCACTAACCTCTTTTCACTTCGGGCTAGCTCTCTAAAGCTCAGAGGTGTTCTCCCTCGAAGATTTTAGGGATCTAATGGCCAACCAAACCAACCAAACCAAGTCAAGAGTCCCCTAACTCTCTATGTTTACTACTATCAATCAAAATATTGAACAATAGGGTCAGACATGCATCCTGAAGATAAAATTGCCAGGGTATTTTTGGGTTATTTCAAAGGGAAAGTCCCCAAACACATATAATAAAGGAATTATAACGTGATTTAGAACATTAAATATCAAAAAAATCGTTTAAATGATATTGAAAGGAAAAAGGTGATGGAAGATAGAAAGTGCCTTACTTAAATGCTCTAAGGATTTTTTAATAGTTGCTCCAAAAGCTTCACTTCAAGGCCCTTCAAGATCGTCTCCAACAATACTATACCATCAGCTTCAACAATGTTGCTCCAAAAATTTACTCAAGGTATTCACAACAAGTTTACTAGAAGTTGCTCCAACAATATATTCAATAATGTCTTCATTGTCGGCTAGTCTCTTGTTTGGGTGCCTTAATGTGCAATGACATGTTTCCGGGACTGAATTCAATGCAAGGCATATTTGAAACTCTAACGCTGTCTTCCGGTGTCTTATTAGAAATTATTTCAGTTCTCATTTTTTGTTTTCAAGTTAGATATTGTTTTCAAGTTTTTACATTTATAATTTTATTGCAATGTGGCAGACTGATCAGAGCAGTGTAGGAACAACCCTGAGACGAGATGATCGCGGAAAGAGGCCGAGTGGAAGAACAAACATGTAAATTACCGACATGTTTAAATTTCTCTATCTTCGGATATTTTGATTATTACATAATTGAAATAATATTAATTTTTTCAAATATGGAGACACTAACCTTAGTACACCCCGATGATTCCCTCTTTGAGGGAAGAGCTTTCGTCATCCCTATCTCTAGTGTTCTTGTTGAAAAAAAAGCCATGAGATGCAAGGTCGGAATTTAATACTTTGATAGACCCGCCTCAAACACCTGAAACAGAAGAGAGGATACAACATCTTATGAGGCAGCTAGAAAGACACCAGGTAATAGTAAAAAGTCAAAAGGATATTTTTTTTGTTCTGCATGAGATGAATTGTGATAGTTTGATTTTTAATTTTTACATTGACTAAACTAACAAAAAGTTCTTTGTATGTAGCGTTTTCTGGCACTTGCTGAACCCAGTGTTGGTGGTAGTGGGACACAAGGGCAAGAGATTTCCCAACAACCCTCTCATACACCTTATACTCCTTTAGGTGCCAACCAAGAAACACACCCTGCCCAAGCAGACACCCAGCCAACCGTTGAACGTGTTGGCAATGATGAGGCTGATATGGCCAACTACATTATTGCGTTTCCTGGAGCTACACGTGTCAGCTCCACAGGGACCATTAATGGCACGTTGTTGGTGAACGATGAAGGCGTCCCTATAAAGCACTTAAAACTCCCATGTAAATTTTAATATTTTAACTATTTCATGTACTTTATCTAAAACATATTTATCATGATTTTTATTTTTTAATTAATGATAATATCTTCTTCTTTTTTCTGTGTAGGAAACAATGAGTTCTATAGGTATCTGGAGAGCCATTGTTGGTAAATTTTGGCCCAACCATATGCATAGGGTGGAATTCCCAGAGTTCCAACCTGAAAAAAGAACTTCTAGATTATCTAGAAGCCCTTTTGGGGTCGGCACATTTGATAGAACAGCGGTGGCTCGGGTAGCTGGCAAATATTTGAAATATACCAGGGACACCTATAGGACGCAGTTGCAATTTAACCCTAGATATGAGCATCCTCTCACAGTTCAGTGAGCTGATGCTCTCATCCATGACGGAAAAAGAGAAAAGGGCAAAGAAAAGAAGGAAAAATATGTTGGACCATAAAGTAAATTACAACTTTAATTCAATAGCTTTAATTTTGTCTATGTCTAAAATAAAAGTGTGCTACGTCATATCGACTTCAATCTTTTGATGCTAGGTTTCTGACACCTAAAAGGCAACCAAAGCTAGGATTGAAAAAAAGGGGCCATCACAAGCTAGGCGAGGGTGACTACTTGAAATTAGCCGCAAGAATTGTAATTAAGTAGCTAAAAATCTTATAATTAATTGTATCACCTTCCAACGTTTTTTTAATCCTATCAAATATGATTAAAAATAAACAATCATATGTAATGTAGGGTGATGAATTCGGAACAAAAACTACAGAGGAAGATAAAAATATCGCTTTCCATTTCGACTATCAAGCCGTAGTTGAACGTCGCAGAAGCTTGGGGCAGGTCCCAAGATCCAGAATGCCTGATAAGGTAAAACATTAACCTTTAAATATGTTTGTTTTCGTCCATAAATTTAATGTATAACAACTTTGTTTAAATTAGGGGAGCAACACTACTGACGAGGCAAATAACCCAGTTTTAGAGCTAGATGTAGATGATCCTCACGTGCAACCTGATCATTGTAGTGGGGACCAGGCCGACAATGCTACTATCAGTGAGGGCCGTGACGGTAATTAATTTACACTTATAATTTTTCTAATTATACCTTGATGGTTGTCCTTATAACATTTTTTTGTTTAAGTGACGGAGAATGTTTCCCTTGAGGATCTTACCAACGAGAGAGGAAGATAGGGAAATAGTCCCAACGGTGACAAGTTTGGTGCACCAGGTAAATAATCGCATTGAAATTTTTTTTTATTAATATTACCGAACTAGTTCAATGATATTTAATGACAATTAAAATTTAATATTATATGTTTTTGTAGGTGATGCCCCATCACTGGATGAGACCAGACATCGTGACTACGCAACTAGGTCAGTGGCGACAACTGGTGCACCAGGTAAATAATCTCATTGCAATTTTTTTTTATTAATATTACCGAACTAGTTCAATGATATTTAAAAACTGACAATAAAAATTTAATATTATCTATTTTTGTAGGCGATGCCCCATCACTGGATGAGACCAGACATCGTGACTACGCAACTAGGTCAGCGGCGACAACTGGTGCACCAGGTAAATAATCTCATTGCAATTTTTTATATTAATATTACCGAAATAGTTCAATGATATTTAAAAAATGACAATTAAAATTTAATATTATCTGTTTTGTAGGTGATGCCCCGTCACTGGATGAAAGTAGACATCGTGACAATGCAACTAGGTCGGCGATGAGGTTGAAAGGCATGAAACAGGAGTAGAGCACGATGATATTGATGATGTAATTAGGAGCTTTAGAAATAGGAAGAAGAAAAAGAAAAATTGATAATGTAAAATATTGTATTATTATAAGACAAACCTTACCATACTTGGAACGTTTTTTGCGTTATATAAAAAACTCATTTATCATACTATTTTTATGTCAAGCATTAATTGCAATGTTTCCTTGCATACTTTTTGTTGAATTGTTTTTTCATTAGTTATTGAATATTTTTTTTTATGCTGATGAAAGTAAAAAATTAAATATAGATTGGGTATTGGGGAATTGAGAGTGATGTGAGGGGGGTGGGGGGAGGGGCCATAAGAGCTTCCACCTTCACGTGGTTGGCCCTGTTTAGTAGATAATAATTTATTGGAGTGATTTAATCTTGGAGCAAACCTCCCTCGATCTAGCGTAGAAACAAAAAAGTCACTGTTGACTTAGTTTCTACTCTTTCAGATCGTGGGAGGCTTGTTCCAAGTTCATGCGACTCCAATAAATTGTTCTTGAAACGAAGAGGAGCGTATTTAGGTATGTTTTGAAATTTTCAACATATGTTCTAACATTATCATAAGAATGCATCTTAGAGTAAAAAATACTACATCAGTTACTTGTATTTATTGTATAGATAATGATGGATTTTGATTGACTTGGCAGTGCTGGTACAAATCCTCTTGCATCATGAGCAATACAACTTGTCAAATAGGGTCATGTCCAGGTTCGTAATGTCACATTTTGTAAGTTCCTTTACAGTTCATAATTCAATATTAAGCTTGTTCATGATTATTATCTAGGTTTTTTGTATGTGTTTTTTCATCTATTTGATTGTAAGCAACTCTGCATGTTTCCTGTTGTTCACTATGATTTTTCCCATTACCACTCCCAAGATGAATCCGAATTTACTGTTACATAGGTTACTTTATTGTTACTATGATTTCTCCATTTACGATTTCATAGGTTACATCATGTAAATTTGTCAATCTCAGGTTGGTGATGAGCTTTAGTTCTCTATATTTGGGGCTTTTTTGATATTTTCTCCCTCATGTCATTCCTGCATCACCTCGTTTTTTGAGCATGCCAATTTTCTGCCTCTTGTACCAATTGGCACATGTCAATCTCTGAGTGGTGCCACATTTCACCTATTTTCAGTGAGAGTTTAGGGTTTCTCTAACATAGCTTCAGAAATCTGATTCAGTGCCTGCTTGAATATCGTCACATAATACTCATGGTTTGGATTGATGAGCATGTTTTGAACAGTTGGTTGATTCATAAGAACCACCCATATAGTCATCTTGAGATATTTCAAAAGTTTTCTCGGGTTGCCTTTTTCACCGTTTCTAGTGGGTGGGATGGTGTGGGGTGATCCATCAATACTGGTGCTCTTGTAGTAGGGAATTTGTTTTTGGGGATATAAAGGAGCATTTGATGTAGATATCCCATTGGATGCATTCATAAATGGGCACGAGAGGTCAAGAATTTAAATTAAAAATATGCAACCTCTAGCATGGCAACTTGAAGGCCGCGAGAGACACTGGTTAAAGATTGTTTTGTGCTAGCCTTAATATAGTCGTGATTTATTTCTATTATCTTAATGCAAATATATAGTCCGGTCTCATTAAAATGAGGATTATGGTTGTATTTCTCTTTGGTTGTTTCTCTCTTAATGCTCCAGAAGTTGCCAATAGTTGCGATAGTTGTTTAGTTTTCCTGTTACAACTTAAAAGTGGTTTTTAGTAATGGAAGTCATGTTTTTTAAGGTTCATACTAATATTAAGATCTTGTAATTCTATATTCAGGATAAGAGAAGATGGCCTCTGCTTTGGTAAGTATGAAAAAAATTTCCACATCTACCTCATTGGGTAACAATGGAAAGGGGAAGAATTTGGGTGCAATGTTTGATAATTATGGAAGACAATTGTCTTCTCTTTCATTTTTTTCACCCATTTCCTTTAATCGCTCAAGCAGAAGAGGGACTCTGAGATTACGCGACAGAGAGAAGGTAGTTAATACAAGAGCTATGGAAAAGGAGTTGTACTTCAACAAGGATGGCTCGGTGACAAAAAAATTGCAGGTCAGAGAAAAAATTATGTTTAAAGGAAGGTCACCTGCACGTGAAACTTCACTGCGGTGGATCTTTCCTTGTCCACTTATATTCGATTTTAATGTGTTATTTCAATTTTTCATGGAGGGTTGTTTTGGCATATGGTCTGGCATTCAATTGCACACTTACTGAAAGCATTGTCAATTTGTCTTGCAGGCAGTGTGAACAAACTTGCTAATCTTGTTGGAGTCACCCTTGGGGCGAAGGGAAAAATGTTGCCTTGGAGAGCAAGCATGGTTCTCCGAAAATAGTTAATGATGGTGTGAAAGTAGATAAGGAGGTAATTTGTAGATGTGTGCTCTAGTTTTCTTTTTAACGTTGTATTAGTTCCCCCTCTTAAATGTCTTAGATTTGGTAGGCATAATTTGAAAACTCAAAGGTGAAAGGAAACATATTTGTTACCCAGTGGTCTACTTGGCCTATGGACTAACCACATTATATTAATGCATAAATATTTTCACAAAAATAAAAGGAAAGGGTTATGGCTGAGTCAAATTTTATTGTTATTGACAGTGTAATGAAATGTATCTCAATGCTATGGTTTTGGCCTTTTTGTTGGTTGAATTAGAGGACCTAGTTGAAAATATTGGGGCCAAGTTGGTAAGGCAAGCTGCGGCAAAGAAAAATGATTTAGTTGGGGATGGAACCACAAGATCTGTTGTTCTTGCACATGTTGGAATATTGAAAAATTCCAGAACAATGAATGGAGACTAAATCTCCCTTCCTCTAACACAGAGAAAATAAAAACTTCTTTGACAGGAGACAGAGTTTCAATACTTTTAAAACAAACTTCTATTCCCTTCAATAACTCAAAAAAAAAATATTACACTTCTTCCTCACTGAGAGGGATTACAAAATTATGACTGCTAAAAAACGCAATGCATAAAACCAACTCATTGTCTGTTAAAAAAAAACATACTCTGTCTCTAAAACACTCTGCTGTGTTTTTCACTTTCGCACTGTTGTGCATACACACTTAAAAAGTTACACTCAGTCTTTCGCTTTTTACACACTACTGTGTAGTAAAAAATTTATGTACTGTCTATAAAAAAAAACTACCAAGCTTTTTTGTCCTTTTTATTTTTATATGCCGTAACATATAAAACATATTATAATAAACCCTGTTTTAAAAAAAATAAAATTAAAACTAAATTCTATGGCCCACCTTTCATTTCGCATATGATATATATATAACATATGTTTAAAACATATGTATATATTAAAGCATACATAAAATTAAACTATCAAAACATTAAAGAACCCTTTTCGTCGGACTTCAAAAGTCTCAATAGATTGAATTTCAAACCAAATTCGTGTTCCAAAATGGGATGCTGACGTCTGCCTAATTTGTAACGTGAATTCTCAATCCAATGTGCCTTATAAAAAATTTGGGTCTGGTTTTTAGGTTTTCAGATTCCCTTCAATTTAATGCAATCCAATATTAATGCTCCACGTGTCCTCCTTTTGAATTTACAAAACTGGGGGGTAAAAAACATTAAAGAACCCTTTTCGTCGGACTTCAAAAGTCTGAATAGATTGAATTTCAAACCAAATTCGCGTTCCAAAATGGGATGCTGACGTCTGCCTAATTTGTAACGCGAATTCTCAATCCAATGTGCCTTATAAAAAATTCGGGTCCGATTTTCAGGTTTTCAGATTCCCTTCAATTTCATGCGATCCAATATTAATGCTCCATGTGTCCTCCTTTTGAATTTACAAAACTGGGGGGTAAATTTCTGTTTGTTTAATTTCTGGTTGGTGAATTGCGTTAATGCTGGTTGTTGTGTTTAAATACAATCCTATACAGAAATATGGCTGCGACCGTCTACAAAAAAACTTGCAGGAATTTTAAATGCTGAATTAAATTTCTGGATGGCGTGCAAGCAACCTCCAAAAAAAAATGTTGCTGCTGCATCCATCCTTCTGCTGCAGCAGTTGAAGTTAAAATTCAACAGCACAGGGTTTAATAAGTGAGGGTGTAAAGGTAACTTTTTGTCGATGGTATTGGATTAAGATCATCTATTCATTTTTGTAGGGTCTTATGGTGTTTGGTTTTTTAGTTTTGGGTTGGGTTTATTGAGTCTAAGATAGTTTTTGAGTGAAAAAATTGCTATCGGGTATTAAAAAATTTTGGTTCTTTTGTCAAAATTTATGAGCTTGTTAGGAAATACAAAACTGACAATGGTTGTATCTTAAATTTGTGGAAAATAATTTGAAATGAAACCTTTTGTTTAGGTTGTTGCAGCAGGTGCAAACCCCATTCAAATTACTAGGGGCATTGACAAGACAATAAAGGCCCTTGTTTCGGAACTCAAAATTTTGTCAACGGAGGTAAACGCTTGCCTTTTGAGTAGGCTGGTTTTCCTTTTTGCTGATGGTTTGGTGTATCTAATTGAATTAGTTGCCTAAGGTATTTTTGGTTGCAAACTCCTTTTCATTTTTCATACAGTATTGGCCTTGTGGAATACATTTGATTGTGTGGTCTTGTTAGATCTACAACATTTGTAGTTGTTTAGTCTTATGGCCGAGGTGCACTTTTATTATGGAAATAGTTGATGCAATATTGTCATTTAATCCTTGCTGCAGGGTAGCATGTTGAGAAGTTTCTTGTGAAACATTTGGTATTCAAAATGACACTTGATCCTATACAGCATCATGCACTTGACTTCAAAATTCATATTCAAAGTGTGCCAGACAATTCTTGCAACATTTCAAATATTTATGTTGTTTTAAACCATTATCTTTTTCATGTATTGGATGCTGAAAATGTGAAAAAGAATTTGGTATGAAACCAACTGGTGAATAATTTCCAGCAAAACAACCACTTCCAAGACATGATTTAGAAGTAGAACAAATGTGCTTATGAAGCATAGAAATATATCCTTGATGCATTGTCAATGTTTGGCTAGGGTTATTTTTGGAGAAAATAACTCCTTATTCCCAGAATAGTGATCTTCAATACAAGTAAATGCCAGAGAAGAGAGATCATCGTGTGACGCAACAAAACTGAAATTGGACCCCCAAGGAGAGCTGGTGTGTCTACAATCGCTCTGTCAGCATTTTCCCTTGGTGTACCCCGTTCTTTTCCTCCAGCCCGAGTCTTAATTGACTTCTTCTTTCTTCGGGTTTATTTATCAAATTCGTAGAATTTGATAAATAAATACTATCCACAATGGTTGGACTTTAATTTATATTCCCGACTTTATATTATCTCCAATCCTTATAACCAATGTTTAACTTTCAACACTTTGTATTTGTACTCCACGTTTCTTTTTAAATAAATAACTTGTAATGAACTTTCGGCTCTATATTTCACCACCCAGCCTTACAACAATCACGCTCCAGACTTATGCTAATTATCCGCCAATCGTTTAATTAAACAATTTCATTATACTCTGACCCCACCTATATATATCAATAACCAATCAAACACTCGTATCGTACCTGGCTATCCTCCGCACACCTTAGTTAACCTCCGGGCAAGTTCAACGTGCGACCACCGTCCGATGGCCCTTCTCCAAATCAACGACTCTTGGAAATTTCGCTCGGCTTCCAACGTCGGGCTTTAACGTGCGATGGCGTGGATTAAACGGTTGTTTTCCGGGGTCACTTCGCCACGTGTCGCATTCCCTATGGAATCGCTCGCGAATAGGAAATACCGCCTACTCCACAAAAGCGGTGCGATATGGGCAACCCGCTTTTGTGATTCCGCTTGTGGTTTTGGTAGAGGGCTTGACCACGGGTGCATGTCTGGTTCCGCTATCCTTTTGTTTGTTAACTCATGTCCAATCCTCAGGTCAGGTTCCGAAAGCACAACAATTTTGTCTCTTTATTAAGCGGGATTTTAATATGTGTATTATCAAAGAAAACCAACACAAATTTTATAAGAAAATTGTTCAAAAGTCGAGCCCGCCGGACTTCAAACGGCGATAAACCATAATTCAAACCAAATTCGCGTTCCAAAATAACCTGCTGACGTCGGCCAATTTTGTGACGCGAATTTCTTATCAAATTCGCCCTAATATTTTACGGGTCCGGATTTCCACTGCGCGAGCGGCCCAAACAAATATCCGCTCCAATCAATTTTTGCCACGTGTCCTCAATAAAAACTTGCCCTGCTCCCGGCTGCAGGTGCATTCGATGGCGTTTAAGGTGATGGGACATGGATATGGCGATTTCATATCATTCGCATTAACATTTAACGCTGTTCAATTAAGTTTTCACATCAAATCTACATTAATTAATTTTTAACAATGTTCAAGATCGGACCTCCACTCCTCTGAGCGATTCCGCACGCTCCAATTTGATCCGACCTTCGGCTCTCATTATTAATGATCAGAGATTCATTATGACGGGCGTCCTTTGATTGCATTGCAGACGGGTCGACATACAAAATGGCGTTTAGCCATGGTTTTTCAGACAAGCCGGTTGCTGGATTACACTGCCTGGTAACTGTGACGATAAGGAGAAGTTGCCAGCGGAACTTCTGCCTAGAATTTGCTGCATATTTCCATTTCTCTCGGTTCTGTCTCTGTCTGTCTTCCTCTGTTAATTGGAATTCTACTTCTTCGTCTCTTGTGCCCATGCCTCGCGTGCGTCATAGGATGCGTTGCCGCAGGGGGAGCACTAGAGGTCAATCCCGGCGCGCTCCCTCCAGCACCTCAACAGAGATGACTTCTGGCTAGTCCAGTGATTATTACTTAGGTCGATATCGAAATACTAGGAGTGGGCGGGGTCGGCTTGTAGCATCTGGCCACCGTATGGATTCCCCTGCTCCTGGCTTCCCCACCGCTAGTTCACCTTCTCCCACAACGCGCACTGCGCAATTTTCCTTTGATTGCTCTCTCAACCGCCCGCGAATCACAGCTGTAGTCACTGTGGTCTTCCGCGAGGAGGCCCAAACAGAGGAAGAATGCACCCGTCCGGCGGGTCTGAGCTCGGAAAAAGCCGGCCAGCATTCGGGCCTTCAGGAGGGGAGCCGTGGCATGCATGTGGAGGTAGCACCTAGCGATCCTGGACCTTCCGAAGGATGGTGCCGAATCGTGGAGGAACCAACGGAGGAGTAGTTTGGTTAATTTGTTTTTCTTGCTTAGCAGGCCCAGTTAATTGGGCTGCTTTTAGTTTATTTTACTGTGCTGGACCTTTAAGTAATATTTTTGAATTCTGTAAATTAAACGTTCAAGACTGGTTTCCTCGTATGAGGGCAGTCTTCTTAATTTTTTTATTTTTTGATGACAAATTTGCCATGAGTATGGCCAGGCAATGTTTTTGACTTCGGTGTAATTTTATTCGCAATGTTAATAGATTAACTTTACTTTGAATTCTCACATGATTAGCGTTTTTCTTGATCTGTTCGAGGATTTTGGGTACTTTAATTTGTATTTGGAACAATGGACGTCGGTACTCTATCTGTTGCTTTACTGTTCTACATACTACTATTTCACTTTCTTATAGATGCCTCGAGCATATTTGAATGCTTTCTCAGATTGTCGATAATCTCCATGTGGACCGTTACTGGATTTTATATCATGTCCCTGTATGTGACATGGGGTATTTTCTATCATTGTCTGGGGTGGGACTTCCACTTTTCTGGATGGATATTTGGGTTCCAATCTTCAGATGTGAAAATGTAATGACTTCATGGACTGTTTTACTTCATATAATATATTCAAAATATCATTTTTTCTCTTCTGAAAAAAAAATGATTAATGTTTATCATTCTGCCTTCAAAACTAGCGATGCGGGTCTATGTTGCTGGTTTATTGATATGGTCTGATGGTCTTTTTATATTTTGGACATATCACACTCCTCACATGATTAGCGTTTTTCTCTGTTGCGGGATTTTGGGT
>JAXQQM020074237.1:0-12423 GCA_034641835.2 Pinus albicaulis
TCAACCATTCGAGCAATTGTACAAAATGTTCAGCTAGTTGCATCTATGTGAGAGATATTTATTTATAGGAGAGGAGGAGGAGGTTGGGATCCCTCAAATGGTGGAAGGGAGGCCTTATCCTTTGGGAGGTTGCTCAAAAGTAGGGACCAAGAAGCCAAAGGAAGATGTTCGATGTTATTCAATTGAACAACCCATGTGGACTTTGCTCATGAAATGGTTGGAAATGGAAAATTCGCTTCTATATTTAAAAAACTTTCCAAAAACAGCTTGGCGTGGGAAGTCCACTGAGATAGAGCGCTAATGGGAGGGAGGCCCAGTGATAATTTATCTATTGGCGCGAGGCCATAACTGCCTGCCAGCGCCGACCCAAAATCATATGTCTTTGATGGTATGTTCCAGGAATAGTCAACAACGTAAATTTTCTTCTCATGGCAAGGGATGCAATGACACTACATATAAGTCACATAAATGGTCCTCCAATGTGCGGGATGGGGATTGTAGGGACGATGAAATTTTTTTTCTAACAGTGAGACATGGCTATTATCTTTACTTCATCTTGTTGAGAACTAAGACTTTCCTCACCTTCCATGTTATCATGTAAGGACTCCATACCCCATGGACCTTGGAAGGAGATCTACACTTTGCCATGATACAAGTAGAGGTATCATGAACCCTTGAATTGTTCTATTCGATAAGATGGGACTATTATTATATAGACAGGTCCAAAAGGCTGAAGTTGCAAATAATAAGTCACGTTGATAACAATACAGGTAACATTACAAAAAATGATAATGTTGGCAACAATTTAGAAAATTTGTTGATGGAAAAAACAAATGAAGTGTTACAGGAGCAGGGGATAAAAATTCTCATAAAATTCATTGATATCTTAGTTTGACCAACTCTGTCCTTCTAACTGATGCCAAGATAGAGCATTTTCAAATGCAGCTGGGAATCTCAAGAAATTGCCAAGGAAAAAATAGTTTCTGATTGTGAAATGCATTAAAAATTGAAGAAAATACAGAGTTAACTTGATCACATTGAGAGCATCTATTTACAATGACACTTGGATCAAGTTTTCTCCAAGGGAGTGTGTGTTCATTGGAGAATAAAAATGATTGGAGGGGTTGGTGAATGCCTAAAGGAAACATGGGCCATTAACAAAAGTTTTTCAAAATTGGAGGGTGTATCCTATTAATTTTCAAAGAAAGGGTCTTAAATAGGTAAAATAAGGAAATATATCCACACAAAAATACTAGAGAGCTAGTAGGAGCAGTTGCATACATTTTCAACACATATATTATTGCATATTCCAAAAGTATCTTTAATTAATTCCATTATTTCAAAAGTATCTTGAAGTTTGGAAAAGACCTTGGGCACATAAATTAATGCAACAATCTTAAGTCCAGTTTACTATCTACTAGTATTATTACCCTCTTCAACTTAAGCCAATTCCCATTGAATCAACATATCAGTGCCAAAGACTTTTTGGGCCCTGGATGTCACCGTGGATCTCCCTAATGCAATGTGGTGTCACAATATTCTCTGAATTTTCAATTCCTGTGCATGTTAAGAAGAAGGTGATGGAAGATATACTATTCTCCTCACTACAAGGAGAAGACTTTCTAGCGAAGGTTATAAAGGAGGTTTTTAGTGTTATAAAATTGGCAAAATTTTCAAAAAAACATTTGCTATAACATCCGTTTTTGGTAATGGAGGTTTTGGCAAAGATTTTAACGAAATTTCAACACAACTAAAAAACCTGGGCGGCCAGAGGTTATTACGAATGTTTTTTTCATCGGTGCGCTACTAAGGTGTCAACGCACCAATGCGTGTCATATAGACGGTCGGCCCGGGGCAGTCGAAGGTGCATGCACCGGGCTGTAAAGGTCTAAAACCGCATCGAGCGCACTATAGGTGATATAACACATGGGGTCGTTCTAATTGGTATTGGGATTTGTGTGATGCCCATATGTCGTATTAATGCACCCATACGTAGTCTTATAGAAGCGCACTGGTGCGCAGTATCAAACAAAGGCACCGATTGTTCTAATTGGTATTGGGATTGTTGCGGTGCCCATATGTCGTATCAAAGCATCGGTTCGTAGCCTTATAGAAGTGCATCGGTGCACAATATCAAACAAACACACTGATTGTTCTAATTCGTATTGGTATTTGTGCGGTGCCCATAGGTCGTATAAACGCACCGGTGCGTAGTCTCACATAAACGCACCGGTACGCAGTATCGCACAAACACACCAAGATTTATAATTGGTATTGGTATTTGTGCGGTGCCCATAGGTCGTAGAAACACACCGGTGTACAGTAACTGACACAAACCGGTGTTCATTTTGTATTTTTTAGAAACATCGACCTGTGACAGTGCAATTATTGTGATTTTTTAAAATTCATTATTCATCAAAAGTTGACACATCTTATAACAGTATTCATATAAATTAAATTTTTATTAATGCATTCGAATGTGATGTTTGGATTAATTTGTTATATCATATCATAATTATTGTGATTTTTAAAAATTCATTATTCATCAAAAGACGACACATATCTTATAACAATATTCATATCAATTAAATTTTTATTAGTGCACTTGAATGTGATGTTTGGATTAATTTGTTATATCATATCATTATATTTCACATCTCTTCATTATAATATTTATTCATCCATAAATTTAATCAGTGGTGTTACAACGATAATGGAGAAAGAAATAGAATAAATTAAAACACACACACACACACACACACACACATATATATATCTCAAAGCAAGGCATTGTATTTTTTGAAATATTTGTCTGTGAAATCAGACATTTTGTTTAATGTAATGGACATAGTGTCCCAATTGAAAGACAAAGGGATACCAATAACTGTCCCATTTTGTATGACAAAGACAGTCTTATATATATATCAAAGGGATACCAATAACTGTCCCATTTTGTATGACAAAGACAGTCTTATATATATATATATATCAAAGGGATACCAATAACTGTCCCATTTTGTATGAAAAAGACAGTCTTATATACATTTTGTACGAAAAAGATAGTCTTATATATATATATATATATATATAAGACTGTCTTTGTCATACAAAATGTATATAAGACTGTCTTTTTCATACAAAATGGGACAGTTATTGGTATCCCTTTGTCTTTCAATTGGGACACTATGTCCATTACATTAAACAAAATGTCTGATTTCACAGACAAATGTTTCAAAAAATACAATGCCTTGCTTTGATATCCAAACATAATGATCATCATTCTTCGCTTGAATTGCTGTCACTGCTCGAGCTACTTCCATGACTTGGGTTATTTTCAGGAACGTTTTGTTCACGATGTTGATTTTTTTCTTCTTCTTCACCTTCCATCTACAAACATAAAAATAAACTGTAATGAGTGTATATACATTGGTGAGAATAATGAAAATTGCAATATTAAATAATATACATCAATGTAAATTGAAAAGAAATGACGTACCATAGCAACAATTGACTCATGAACTATACACATTCTTTCAAAACCATGTAGTATGCCATCTTTCAAGATTTCATCTGTTGGCACAGTTCCATACTTTGTTTCCTGCAAGTTTTATACCCCATAACAAATCATATATTTAATATAAAATATTTTTTTGTTCTATTAATTATAGATGGAGCTAAGTAAAACAAGATTGATAGATGCTTACAAATTCCACAATTAATTTCTGATATGCCAACATATACTCACAACCCATATTTAACCCAATTTCAATCAATTCGTCTGATGGTTCTTCTTTGTATGTTAGCACCTTTTTGAAGACATTCAATGATGATTTTGTAAAACAACTTAAAAAATACAAAAATGAAATCTAGTTAAGTTGTTATAAGGAAGTAACAATTACTCACAAACTTAGAGATCAACCATTTTCTTCCTTGTCATCCTGTTTTATGTGCTGAATGGGTTCCATTTTCTTTTCTTTTCTACAAGAAAATTCTTGAAAATTAATATTTAATGCTAAATTTTTTATTTATTGTACCTAATGATCGAAAAATTCAATGATTACATATTACATTTGAAGCACGTTGTTGTTGAGATGGCTCCTCCTGCGATGCAATTTTGTCCATTTCTTTGACCATCTCCTTATACACCTTTTTGGACATTCCTACTGGCATATTTCTGATATCAGCTCATTCATCTTTTGAGATTTTCATAATCTTCCTGAAAATGTAACATGACAATAAACTATTTAATTTTTATATTGATATATGAAAAGTAAATATAACAAAAGTGATATTTATAAATAATTCTAGAAAAAACATTTAAAGGAATATTACTTTTTCATTCCTTATTTTTTGTTGATATATGTTTTTGCTATTAAAAGTCTGACATGGCTCATTGACCAATTCTCTAGAAACTCTTCCGGTAGTTTAGATAAAATTTGGTTCTTGGAATCATTGGATTTATTTTTGTATTGTAAGTGGAAAGAATGTCTATACATTCGTTCCACTAGATCCCTCAAACTTTTGTAAAAGTTCCCCCCCCTTTCGTTAACCTCCAGTACCACTCCAGATGAGCTAAGGAGCAATTCATTTTCATTTACATGTTCTATTTTTTCTTTTCTTTTCTTAGAACAACATTCCTTTTCTGAGTTGTTGGTACCTTTAGAACAATTTTTTTTGGTAAGTTGGGTTATTCTATTAATTTCGAAAACATAAAGTTACATATGCTACAGGCTGGGTTGGCAAGTTGCACTTAGCCAATCCAAGCCTTTGTTACACAGTTTCTGGGCTGCCTCGGGGGAGGAAGCCAACCCAAACAAAACTTAAAACAAATAATTACATTATGCACAGTAGCGCTAACATATCTAAGAAACACAAAGTAAACGGTAGCAGAAAAGCACTGAGGGTGAGCATGACAAAAAGCATAGGAAAACTGTGCAGCTGCACAAACTTCACTTTTCATCTTCATAATCACTGTTGGGGGCCTCCTCAATGGGGCAAGTAGGAGCCTGGGCAATGACTTCCTTCGCATCTGCCACTGTATGCCTGGGATTGCAGACCAGTGCACAAAGGATGGGGGAGTCTGGATCTACTCCATTGAGAACACGCGTCCAGATGCCATCGGAGTCCATAACACAGATGTCCGTATCCTCATCTTCCTTCTCTGGAACTGGCAACGGGTCAGTTTTGCAGTGTTGGGGGTGTGTCTGGGGAGAGATGGTGGACTTCCTCGGACCGCATCTTCCTCTCTGCGCAGCATGCCCAGAGGCTTCTACATGCTACTCAGGATCGGGACTCTGACGTGAAAAAGTGCTCGAAGAGGAGCCTTCCATCGACTCGAGACGATTATCCTTGCCACGATGATAACGGCCAGGGAGAGCTCCTCTCTGTCCTCGTCGGATAGTATGTTGGCGAAGTCTTGGATCCATTGCACACCGAGGCAGGGGGGAGCATTTTAGGAGAAAAGGTAGCACAAAAGGGCGAGCATCAATGGGGCTCAGGGGGAAGAAATATCTGGGGGGAAGATGCGCATGAAGGGGTGCGGCAGCCCAAAGGAGACTGCGCAGTGCTACGCTAGGAGTAAAGCTTTGCAGCCTTTTGAAGTTAAGGAGAAGCCAGAGAAGAGTTAGGGAGGCGAAAGGCCAAGATAATAGACTGAGTATTGAAAGGGGTTGGGAGCTCATCTTTTTAAAGGGGCGGGGATGTGTGCGATGAGGATAGAAATGAGTGGGTTTCGCACACATCTGCATGCTATGATTGAGAACCTGAGCAGGCTCGAGGGAAGGGGTATCGCTGCAATATAGGTTAATCATGATGGTCATTAATGGTAATAGATGCGAGGTGATGCTCAGGACATGGTTAAGCAATTCCCGTCCTCTCGTCATCATTTCTGATTCTGTGAGTCTCGTGCGAGTGGCTAACGGTATGATGATCCGTAGCAAACGAGGCTCTGCGTAGGAGATCTCCATTTCCCGGGGAGTGTGGGATGTGATTGTCAAGCGTGTCAATTTTGTCACCCGCATCCGGGGGGTCCCTGTAGAACATTAAACATATGTGAATTAATAGATTATTTGAAACATGTTATCTAATAATTTTAAGTATATTATTAATGAAAATTAAAAAAAAGAAACTCATATTGGATCGATAGTATTTTTTCATTCACTTGATTCATCCTTTTGCAATTTTTCCATCAAGCTTTTACGCTCTTCTGGTCCTAGATCATAAATAACCTTATCGAGCTTTGTCATTTTGTGGCTTTGCATGATACACAATAAACAATACATATTAGTTAAACTTACATATAGTTCAAAAATATTATTTTTTGTAAAGAATGTACAAAGAACTTGCCTTTTTTGCTTTTCTTGATGTGTTATCAGTATTTTTGTTACTTGATCTCTTGTTAGCCATTTCTTTATCAATATGAAACATGTACCATATCATTCATTAATATATTTTATAAATAAATTGTCAACTTTTCAGGTAAAAAAAATATATCAAGAAACTGGTGCGCTTTTCATGGTGTATGCACGGACCTCGGTGCATGGTGGTCTTATAAGCACACCTCTCAAATAGTATAAAACATCGTATGTTGCTCTATGTCAACAAGGAGCACTGGTGCATTACATGTTAACCACCGCACCGATTAACACAAACAAAATAATAAAAATCGTCTAGTGTTAGTTTTTGTAGCATATGGTGTCGTGGATGGGGCGGTGCGACCTATTTTTATAAATGCCCTGCGCAAATAGGGGACCACCGTACGGTGCTCTCTGTCAACTAGGAGACCCGGTTCGTTATATGTTACATGGTGCACCAATTAACACAAAATGATTTTTTTTTTTTTTTTTTCCAAATAGTACATGAGCGGTGCGCTATAATGAAATAGCGCACTGGTGCCCTATTTTACATATGGTGCACGGATTAAAAAAATTTGTTTTTAAATTATTTATCAGACAGTACGTGCACGGTGTGCTGGGATAAGCCAGCGCACCAATGTGCTAGGTTACGCAGGGAACACTGATTAAAAAAAAAATTATTTTTAAAAAATCATGCAAGGGGCGACATGGATTGGGATCCAACTATGCAAGTCGTCCCGTGGGTTGGATGTCATAGGCCTATATATATAGCAATACAAACCCTACAAATATAAAATGAAAGGCCCTAATTCTGAAATCACAGAAACAGGAAGAAGCAAGGGCATAAACAAAAAGAATGAAGGGTTTAAGGCAAAAATGGATTTTTTATTTTTATTTATTTATTTATTTTATTTTATTTTTTATTAAATATATATATATTTTATTTTTCTTAAAATGAACAACAAATTGATTTTTTTTACTTGCTGTGTAAAAAATACTGCAGAAAATGTAAAAATAAAATAAAATTTAATCACGAGATCATTTGAAATTCTATGCTGCAGGGTTTGAATCACCAGAGGTTGGGAATTCTGATTGTCGGAATGGTTATGTTCGAAAGTATTTCGCTGCTCCACAGTGCTCTCGTGCTCTCTTGCCCTAGGTATGTCGCGTGCAGATCTCTGATTGATTTTTTTTGCAAAAATAGTGAAATAATGAAAAGTGTTTAGTATTTAAAGAATTGTTTTATGAAATTAGATTTTTGAAAATATTTTGTCGCCCCTTTTTCAATTTACTGTTTTTTTTCACTTAAAAAAAATAAAGTTGCGTTTTTTTTTTGGTTTTGGTTTTGTTTTTGTTTTTGTTTTTTTTGTTTTGTTTTGTTTTGTTTTTTTTTATTTGTTTTGTTTTTTGTTTTTTGTTTTGTTTTTGTTTTTGTTTTTGTTTTTTGTTTGTTTTTGTTTTTTTTGTTTTTGTTTTGTTTGTTTGTTTGTTTTTTTGTTTTATTTTTTGTTTTTTTCGGCTTTTCCTGACTGGTGCGTTAATTAATAACACCGCACTGGTGCCTCAGTTAGTAACACGACACCGATGCGTATTAACTAAAACAACACCGGCACAGTTATATTTACATAAGCACCAATAACAAGAAGTCCATTTTTAAGGCACCGAAATTACTTTTAGGTGTGTGCGCTAAAATTTATTGTTGATTTTTCTCAAATGGAGGGAGAAAATATCATAATTATATCGAATGGAAAATTCTTGAAAATCTAGCTCATTCCATAATATTTCTCAA
Organism: Pinus albicaulis; assembly: GCA_034641835.2. Taxonomy (NCBI): domain Eukaryota; kingdom Viridiplantae; phylum Streptophyta; class Pinopsida; order Pinales; family Pinaceae; genus Pinus; species Pinus albicaulis. The sequence continues at coordinate 8,143 of JAXQQM020074237.1, forward strand.
AGTCCATCGTGGAGTTCTCGCTATCCATATCGAGACGTAATATTTACTTCATATTTTATTTATATTTTCATTATCTAATTGAATTTATGTTTTTTATCCATGTCAATCAACTTAATAAAATTTATAATGTACACAAATTTGTAGGTTCATGTAGATTCAGAATCGAGTTTAGATGCACAAAATAATCAAACAGCTCCAAAATGTCAGAATCTCTTATCAGGAGCAGCATATTGGAAGGCACATTTGGTAGATGAAAATGGAAAGTCGCTTCACCTTGCCAATTGTAACAATATTGCATCTTCTAGCCACAACCCCGAGACAATGATGGTAATAATAATTGTTTGGTATATTAATGTAATTATTTCAACGTCAAACAAATTACTCATGCATTGTCAACGTTCTTACTCATTGATATCATAGATTTTGTACTAATCATGTTCAATTTTTTTTTTTTGAGATTATTAGGATTCTAGTGATGATGAGGGACCTACCTACTATCTTCCATTGCACCCCACGACAATGTCAAATCCAGAGAAGGCCGAATTAAGAGAAAATAGGAGAGGAACGGTACCAAGAATGGTTGAATCAACCACCGATTCAATTCCCGCTATGTCCAGATTCACCAATTAGGAATGGATACAAAAATAGTAGTTCTTCACAAGATGGCAATGGAGGCAATCAAATATAGGTTGGTATGGATGATTACTTAAGGGATACGACTGCCATGGAGACAATGTTGATAGAAGCATTCCAAAACGATGATCAGCTAAGGGATGGTGCTCATATCACTGACACCTTCTTCGAAAGCCTTAAATTTGCTTCCACCACCCCTCTCTTTGGACCTGGCGGTCAGTCAAAGTCTACCCGGTTGGGGTCAATGATGTTACTGTACAACTTGAAAGCAAAATTTGTCTTGTTGAATGCATGTTTCTAGAAAATTTTGTGGTAAGTTACCATAAAGTACTCCCTTATATAAATTTGAGAAATATAATCACACAATGAACATTACAAATGGTCAATTTTATGAACATTAATAATTATATCGACATTAATGTACATTTAATATTTTCCATGATCACAAACTACAGGTTATTCAAAGATAAGGTTCTTCCGAGTGATAATGTCTTCCTCGGTAGATGTGAAGCAGTAAAGAAATTGTTGAAAATGTTGGGTGTTGAGTACATATCATATCATGCATGTCCAAATGATTGTATTCTATATAGAGGAGAATATGCAGACAAAGAGATATGTCTGAAATGTGGGCATGCCAGGTATGATAAATAAAAAAATAAGGGTAAATCACGTGGTCCTCCTTTTAAGATATTGAGGCACATGCCTATAATCCCAAGGATTCAAAGGCTCTTTCGTTGCAAAGAATTAGCTATGTTGCAGGGATATAATGCCTCACACATAAGTGAGTTGGGATTTATGTGAATCCCAACTGATTCAATAGCCATGAAGCATGTAGAGGATACATGGCCCAAAAAATTCAAGGATGAAGTACGAAGTCTACGACTCAGCATAGCGATGGATGGCGTCAACCCATATTCCCTCCAGAACACAAACTATTTTGTTTGGCCTGTAGTAGTGATCAATAACAATACCCCCCCATGGTTTTCCATGAAGAATGAACATCTTATGTTGGCTCTCATAGTCCCTGGTAGAAGATAAGTGAAGAATATGGATGTCTACTTACAACCACTGGTAGATGAATTGAAGGAATTATGGGATGGGATAAATGTATAATATGTATCAAGGCACATCGTAGCAGAGAGGAGTTTTATGTTGTATGTCATATGTGATTATGTTCAAAAGGTAAATCCCCTTTGCGGACAGAGGCGATCCCTCTAGCCCTAGAGTGGGTCTAGCAACAAGGGAACATGCTGGACTTTCAGACTCCAAGAATATAAATGAAAAAAGAGTTGGGATAGATGACCTACCTTGGTCCAATGCTCTAGTCGTAGCTTCCAGTAGTGATCCTATGATATTTGTATTCACACATCACGGTCCTTTAGTGATAAAGCCAGTGTACCTGCACAAATATCAAGTGAACGGTGACAACATATGAAACATACTTTCATTTACAAATATTCGATTGGTGGAGGAGAATAAAACATCTTGCATATGATTAAACACAAAATTGGAACCAAAAACCATTCATGTATTAATGATAGAGAAAATAAGTTTACAACCTTAATGCCTAGACGTTGTGGCCTCCTTCAATGGGTATAGTCGGGCGCGTCTCAACCATTCGTCGGGGATCAGTTTTGATGAGGTAACAGGCCTAAACTCTCTCTTGACAAGGGGTTCTTCTCTGCCTTCTTCTACACACTATCTATAGAAATGATTGTTCAACTAGTTGAAACAATGTGAGAAGGAAGTATTTATAGGAGAGGAGGAGGTGGTTTGGGATCCCTCATAAGGTGGAAGAGAGGTCTTATCCCTTTGGGGAGTTACACAATTATAGGAAACAAGAAGCCAAAGGGAGGACTTCGATGTTATTCAGTCGAACAAACCATGATGACTCCGCTCACGAAGTTGTTAGGCATGGAAACTTCGTTTCTATTTAAAAAACCTTTCCAAAAATAACTCAGCGCAGGTGCCCCATTGAGACATAGTGGCAATTGGCGTGGGGCCCAGTGTTAATTTCTCTATGGGCGTGAGGCCATAACTTCCTACCAGCGCCGACCCAAAATCACATGTTTTTGAGAGTCTGCTTGAGGAATGATAAACAGGGGAAATTTTCTTGTAATGCCAAAGGATGCAATGACACTTATAACAAGGTATGACAATTCACAGAAGTCACTAAAATGATCCTCCAATGTTTGGGATGGGGATTTTAGGGACGGTGCCAAAATACTATGTAAAATATGCCCCCTAAAGAATGAGGTTCGAGAGAGAGGGAGGGGTGAAATGCTTTATGAGAACATGCCCAAACCAAACGCCGCCGTCGAAAGACCTGCAAGAACAAGTACAGCTGATATCTCTGATACATGAATATGTGGTATGGGCGTAGCCATCCATAATAGAGTACATACAAAATAATATCTGAGGTATAGACGCAACCATCCAGTAAGAAGGATCATCAAATAGACTCAGGTATGGTTGCAACCATCCAATCAGAAGAGTCATGCATATAGTCATGATAAACCAAATCGTTTGGCACCCTAGATTTCATCAGACAAAACCTAGGGTATTGTGCTCCATCTCGACCCGAACAAGCACAAATTCAAGCACACGAATTAGTGAGATGAGGTCAAACATGCAATAAAGTCACCTAATTACTAGCCAATGATGAAATTTGTTAACATGTGCGAAAGAAACCACCAATAATGACAATGGATCTCAAGGTACAACTAGTACAATCCGCGGAATGTGAACAGTGAGCTGGAGTCGAACACCCACGAAATCACTCAATCGAAGGCCAATGATGAGGACCTGTCGTCGAATGCGAAGAACTTGCCATTGAGGCATGCAAGCTCCAAGGTACTGGAAGGGAATCTCTAGATCAACTTCCTGGATAATGAGTTGAAGTCGACACAAAGTGACTGGTCGAAGGAGGGCCATAATGTTTCCCACATCATCGACATGAGACAAAGGAACAAGATGATAGTGAATCAGGACTAAACAGAGGATCACAGGTTGAAAAATGTAGAAGGAAACTTCTCTTGAACATATTGGCGACACGACTCTGGAATTTGGCAGTATTTGACATCAAGGGATATGAGGTCATGATGACATGGAAAATAGCATATGAGAGGCCAGAACAGATAAACCAAACCCATGGAGGCAAAAATGATGAAATGGGATGTCCCCAACCCGACACGAATTGCAGACAAGTGTCATGTTCAAGAGCAACATACTGCCGACACAACTGAGAACTAGTTCCATTTTCCTGTACCATTTCTTGTGAGTAGCCCAATTATTTTGGAAACAAGCTTGAAGGGGATAGGATATGCTTTTCATATAATTTTGTCCTTCAGAAAAATCCATCATAGTACATTTTACGAGCCTTAGGAAGGAGGAACTCGGTTACGTCATGGTGACGATTTCTGGTCTTAACGATTCTGACAAAGGAAGAACTCAACATATTTTCATGTTTAGAGAGTTTGAAAATAAGAAAAAAATAAAACTCCAGCAGTGATATGAAAATGGAAGTATTTGTAAATGCTGTAAATGCTGTGCAAAGTATCCATTTCCATTTAATTAAATGTGTGCAAAATTCTCCATGTATTTTAAGTTAAACAAACTGATTTTGATATGTTTTCTGAGTCTTATGTG
>JAXQQM020089355.1:0-35910 GCA_034641835.2 Pinus albicaulis
GTAGTGCTAGCCCCTTATGAATTCCTTGACAAGCAAGCAAGGGGCTAGATTGTTTTATGAGCCTTCAAGGAATGAATTTCCCTGAAAACACATCATCCTTGAATTCTTTTTATGATTCCCTGCCTATGAATTTTTCCCCCTGCTAATCTTTTGTCCATGAGCCTTACTGAATGATAAAAATTGTGCTCCAAAGGCCATTTTCTGTCCCTTGTACCTCAGCAGAATTCTCCTTTTTCCCCCTTTTCTTCCCCTCTTCAAAATCCCCTTCTGCCCCCTCTTATTCCCACTAACTCTCCTAAGTCTTCCCAAAATCCCCATGAAATCCCACCTTTCCCTTTTGTTTCCTCAAATTTCCCCTCTATCTCCCTATCGTTACACTCCTTAGGCTTTGAAATGCATTAAAATGGGCTAAAACCCACTTTTAAACATTATAATAGGGCTTAGCCCCTTTTCCCGTCTGCCCTAACCACTTCCCCACATACGCTCGTCGCCCGAAGGCCAAGCACTTAAGCCTTAAGTGCTAATCGCATCGGAAGATTGGGTCGGAGCGTTAAATTCCTTTGTAACATCAAAAATCTCCGATGCGATTGTTTTATTCATTAAGTCCCGCGATGCGTTGTCAGCCGTTGATCTGCTTTTTGATCTAACGAACGCGCGCTGATCGCACTCCCCGTCTGATCGCAATCGGAAGTTTCAATATGAGCCTTTCCTGTTTTCCTCGATTGTGACTGCCCGACTTAATCTCCACCGTTAAGCCGTTATCGGGATCGAACGGCCCGCGCTATATCGCAAATCCTTTCAATCGCAAGGCTTTGGGTTAAGTCACCGATCGGTTCATCCAAAGTGATTGCGATGCGATTGATCGCACTCCCCTCCGATCGCAATCGCAAGTCCTTCCCTTCGATCCCCGATCACGCCGTCTCCTGATTTCATCCCGACCGTTCATCCCCCCCGCCGATCCGACGATCATCACTCCTCCCAATGTTGTAATGAGGCATTTCTTTGTTCCCCCCAATTGCGATTGTTCTGATCAGATCTCCGCCGTCTGTTTCTCCCGATGAATCCAACGACCATCGCGTTCTCCGCCTAATTGCAATCGGAAGTTCTTTGATGTCTCCCCTTTATGCCCCTCCGATTGCGATCCCCCGATCCAGATCTCCACCGTCGATCTCCGGGTAAATCCAACAATCATCGCTTCCCTTCATGAATCGCAATCGAAAATTATAAAGTGTGTCCCCTCTGTTTCTTCTCGATTGCGATGCTCCTCTTTTGATCCTGACCGTCCATTGTATCTGAAGATCTAACGGTCAAGGAAGAATCACCCTCCGCCGCGTTGGGTCCCACTGTGTACGATCCCTCCCTCGCATTTCATTGCATTTCCTTCACATTTCTTTGTATTTTGTTCGAAGTCCAAAGTTTGAGACTTTACACTAAATTCTTATATTTCATAGTTGTTCTGCCCAATTTCATATATCATTCCGCTGCTCGTTCTCCACCGTCGATCTTTGTCCCCTGGCCACGATCTAACGGTCTGCGCTGCATTCCACCACTGAAACCCTATTGTTCATAATTTCCACCATTTCATTGCATTTTCCACCATTGTTTCATGTATAACCATCGTTCCGTCGTCGCGCTATCATATCTTCCACCCTCCGCCCCATCTGCCCTCATATGTATTGTTTTTTCTTACACACAGTTGTGAGTTTCTGTAGAGTACAAGAGTTGGAACGTCGCCATAATTACACAGTATGGATGCAGCGGCAAGGTTTTCACTGACAGAGGTGTGGAAATTAATATATGATAGGTTTCTCTACATCAGCATAATGTTTTCCCAGGAAAGGACGGGTTGCCCATACCGTTTTTTTATTTCATACCGTGCTCCAGAGGAGATTTCCGCCCAGACCACAGTCCAAGCTACCAGAGCATTTATTTCACAAGGATGGCAGACCATCCAGCCATTTATTTACCTGTTGTTTATGCACCAGAGGTACTACTAAGTACAACAAAACAGAAATGCAGCAGAGACATACCCGGAGTAAATGAAGCCTGACAAAGACCATTTTTCCTCCAAAGGTGCCAGAGATTTACGCTCAGAGTTTAAAACAGAATGGACCTCGGCTCTCTGCATCTTCTGAGAGTTTAATGTTTCATTTAATCTTCTACCTACCTCCTTCTCTTCTCTTTAGTTATAAAAATCATGAGAAAACTATTGTAAAGGTTGTTGAGGAGATATCAGAGAACTGCAAGCTGTTTTCTGTGAGATATAGTTCTGTGTAAAGTTGTAAGATAGGCGGAAGAAAGATGTATTCAGGCTGAATGTTCAAGCTGTGGGCAATGTTGTACATGACTGGTGTTGTTTTTTAATATGACAAGCACATTTATTTGGATTCTAATCTAAAGCACCTGGTGATGTTTTTCTATCTCTGTGTTTTATTTCATTTCATTGCACTTCTTCTGGCTTGCATCAGAAAACTGGCATAGGATTTTCCCTTGTTAGGCACCCTATGTTTCTGCTCTCCTTGCCTTGATGTTTTCTACTAAATGTGTTATCTAAGGATTGATTTCAATTAATTTAACCAGTGTAGTGGTCTGATATATTGCTAGCTGATGTATGAATTAATGGAATCAGTCTTTAGATGTTCTTGTTTAGATTTAATTAAATGAGTTGAGAACACTGGGGGGTTTAGAAATCTGTCTCTGCCTCACTAGGATCTTTCCATTTCAATTAAAATTTCCAAGTCCCCTCAAGTTGCCTCTGATTATGTCCAAGCAGGTCTGGAGTTAAATGACCTCTGACCTGATCTATAGACAGAATTGGATGGTTTTCCTCTTTCACTTTCAATCCTTAATGTTCCATGCCACACAATCATTTTAGGATCCAATGCTTTAGATGACTAGCCCAACTGAAAGCTTGCACATTGAACAGCAAGTAAACCATTTCCTGACTCCATTTCCCAATGGCCTTGATGTTCTCTGAGTTATCTACCTTGGCCTAAAATCCTCTCTGCTCATTGCCTTGTCTTATATTGAACCCTTCATTCCTGAATCCCAACAACCAAACTCAAACAATAAAACAAACTCCGAGCCGTATAACTAGCCTAATATCTTAACATTGAGCTTCAAAGACATAAAACCTTTGCTTATATAGAGAGATCCCTCTCTGGACCCAAGAGGGCTAGATCCTGAGGTCTGAAAGTGGTTTGATGTTGTCTCATCTTTTGGTATTTCCAACCTTGCCAAAACATGGGAACCCCAACATAATGGCGACTCCGCTGGGGAATTTCTGAGTTTTCCTCACCTTACTATATCATAATAACCTCAGAAACCTACAATCTCTGGTTAGGTTGGCAGTAAAACACTCTTATTCACACATCAACCTCTATACCATTTGTTGTGTTTTCCCATACTCTTAGACATAGTCTGGAAAGGGCCAGGTAGCCTCCAGATCTCACACTCTTTCAGAGGTGAAATATCTGGTAAATGCCCTCCAAGTCAATCTCTGGTTAGAGTTTGCTGTGTTCGGTAGAGATCCTTGAAAGAGGACATCTCTTAGACACTGTGGTGGGCAATGTACCCTCCAAAACATCCTAAACCTTTCCACCTGGCGACTCCATTTTTCCTAAACAATTAAAAGACTCCACTGGTGATCAGTAGGCCTGCTGATTATCTTGGTTCACATTAGACTCCACTGGGAGACCAGCCTCCATAGCAACATCAACCACAGTAGAAGTAACAAGTAGGGTTAAGTTGCTTGGTTAAAAACAACACTCTGGCTTACAGAACCATTCACACAAGAGCTTACCCTAACCCAGACCCACCTGAAATAGTTGAGAATCCGGAGAGAATCCTCAAGGGATCTCCTGCACATAAAATATCAACTATTTCCAGCCATATCTATAGAGCTAACTCTACACCAGAAGACTTTACAGCTCTACCAAACCCATTTTTTGACCTAGGCCCTCAAAACAGTTTACCAAGAACTAGGTCATTCGGTGATCTCGATCAGCCAGGTCCTGAGCTTCCCGGTTCACCATCTCATAGTGGTAAACACAATGGGAATAGACAGACCCCTCCGTCTACACCTTCTGATATTCACTTCATTCAAAACTTGGGGCTCTCCCACCCTAAATCTGCTCAGCAAACCTCGGCTGGTTCCAATATCCCTATCATCCATATACCAGCTGCCCAAGTCAACCCTTTACCTCATCAAAACATCATCATGGCAGCCTGATATGCACCTCTGGTTTTACCTCAGCCTCTAGTGCCCTTACCCAATGATTATCAATCAAATATCCCACACTTCACTGCAAAAGAGTCTACCACAACCCAACACCATGTGGATAGGAGGGAAGATTCTTTTGACTACACGGAGATAGATGATGATACAGTCAAAATGAGAATCTTTGCCCAGAGCTTAGGGGGTGATGTGAAGAAATGGTTTAAGGGCCTACCTCCGGGTAGCATAAATGACCTCCCAGCTCTATATCAGACCTTCATAAACAAGTGGGAAGTTAGGGAAAATCCTCGCCAACTCCTAGCAGAATACATGAGCCTTAAAAGAAATGTAGGAGAGAGTGTCCATGATTACACAACGAGATTTAACAGCATTTACAATTCTTTCCCTCCACATATGAAACCTCCACAAGGTATGGCTCTAGCGAAATACCCCGAAGGCTTTGATGCTGACATGGCCTATCAGCTTAGGGATAAAGAGTACAACACATTGGAAGACATGCAGAAAGGAGCAGTGAATATAGAGGAAAATCTGATTGAGAAAAGAGCTAGACTGAGAGCTGAGAGGAGGGTAACATATAGAGATGACAATGTAGCTTCCTCATCTGACCAAAATTATGATAGATTGTCTAAAAACATGGAAGAGCTACAACAAATGGTAAAAAAAATGGTTGTCACTGTGAGTAACCAAAACAGAAACCAAAACCAGAACCAGAACTTTAGAAGAAACAATAACCCTCCCAACAGACAAAGAGAATCAAATCAGCAAGTCATTCCCCCATTTCAAGAAAACTTTCTTGATGAAGATGAAGGAATCATGGAAGAGTCTGAAGGGAATACAATAAACATGTTTGAAGTAGAAAACTCGATCCTTAACTGTTCCACAAAAGAAGATCAATCTTCTCCCTCATGTTGGGATGAAGAATGGTTTGAATCAGAGGATTACAGGTTAGGATTTGAAAATGCTATGATGCAGGTCAGAGAACAATATCAACTCAGAAGCAAGAAGAGTCAAGAAAATTCCAAAACAAAGGCTTCTGAGGTTACCATCAAGAAGAGACCTGAGAAAACTTCTAAAGTGACTGCTGAAAGTAAAAAATCGGCAGCTGAGAGTTCTGGAAAGAAAGGAGAAAGGGACAACCAAAACACTGACACACAAGGTAAACCAACAAGCAGCACTAGCACTGCAGTTAGTGCTCCTGATAAAACTATCACAAACATTGTACATAACGAGAATCAACACATTGATTCAACCACTAAGGTGGTGACTAACAAAACAGAGTTGAACATTTCAAAGAGTCAGTCCACTTTCAATTTGGAGAGTGAGATTGCAAAAATTAAAATATTTTTCCCACTCTCTGAGCTGGCCACTCAGGATGTATATAAAGGCCAAATTTTGAAAGCATTAAACTTAGGCGAGAACAGTGACACTGTAAATTTGAGTGATGATCGGCCTGCCCTTCTGTTTGGTCCAAAGTAAGAAGGAAAGTTTCAGGAAGGGGTAGTGCCCCCTTTTTATATCAGTCTTAATATTCATGACAAGATTCTTCATAATGCAATGCATGATTCTGGAGCATCTCATAACCTAATGCCTAAAGTGGTCATGGAAAGGCTAGGCCTGGAGATAACCCGACCTTACAAAGACCTATATTCATTCAACTCTAGCAGGGTAAAATGCCTTGGCCTGATCAAAGATTTATGTGTGAGCCTTGCCCAGATTCCAGCAAAATGTATGGTCATGGAAGTTGTGGTAGAAGACGTGCCACCCAATTATGGCATGTTATTATCAAGATCATGGGGGGCCAAGCTGCAAGGGACAATGCAGATGGATGGGGCTTACGCCACAATCCCAATATTTGGCCAACTGAAAAGACTGTACAGGGAAGCACAAATGAAATTCCTGGTTAGTAGCCCTGAAAGGCCTGAAAATTCTCCTCTATACTCTGTTCATACAGACCTGGAATCCTTTATCTTCTGCAATGATGAATCTTTAGGGGAACTAGAATCTGAAAATGTAGACACAGGCAAAGATACACATGATGAAACAGAGCCAATGGACTCAAACATAATGGCTACCCTAGACTCAGTGGAGGAAGACGTAGAAAACTTGGAACAGTGCACTGAAACAACGATGCAAAGTGAACCAGAAACAAAATGCAGTCAGCCAAATAGTCATCCCTCACAGACTCATACATCACGCGAAGAACTAAAGAGCCCACAGCCTAGTGCAGCTCCTATAATGCAACATAATGGTGAACCTAGCTGTAAGGAAAGAAATGATAACAAAAACGAGAATGAACCCCTATGGGAGATGAGTTTCGATGGGTCTTGCACAAGAATAACTGTCGAGGCTGGGGTATGGCTACGTAACACAGAAAGCGACTACGCGGAGAGTCATGCCTACAATCTGCATTTCAAATGTACCAATAATATTTCAGAGTATGAGGCCCTTATCCTAGGTTTAAATCTGTTGAAGAAAATAGGAGCCCGTAGAATAGCCGTGCAGGGAGACTCTGAATTGGTTATAAAACAAGTGAACGGTGAATACACAGCCAAACACCCTAGGTTGAGAGCATATAGGAACGATGTTGTGGATATATTGAAAACATTTGTGGAATACGAATTAGTGTTTGTTCCTAGACATTAGAAAGTCATTGCAAATGGTTTAGCTTGCCTAGCTAGTTCATACCCTAAGACTCCAAATGACCAGCAGATCATCATACAGACCAAATTCAGACCCGCAGTACCAGATAACGAAAAATACTGGCAGGTCTTTGAGGGGGATAAACAGATTGAAGATTTCCTGATAGGCAGAAACGAGTTTGAGTTGTCTGACTCAGACTCTACGTCTAGTGATAACTGCCTAAGTGAGGAACCCTCGGACGGAGAAGAAACTACACCCCACAATGTAGAAATAAACGCTTTAAATGAAGAAACTGGAAATTCAACCACGGAGTGTGAAAACGCAGACAGTGAAGAAGTAGAGGTGCTGCAGGCCAAAGATAAGAACATACCTCGAGGTCTGGCGCCGTTAGAAGATCTTTTTGACTTTGATGATGTAGCTAAAAAGCCTACCATAGAGCATGCGGACTCTGACGTAGAAGAATGCAATATAGGCACAGAAGATAAACCCAAAATGATTAAATTGGCAAAATCCTTACCCACAGAGATGAAAAAGAAATACATTGACCTTTTCAAAGAATTTATTGACGTGTTCGCTTGGAGCTACGAAGATTTAAGGGCTTATGACACAAGCATCATACATCACAAAATACCTTTAAAAGAAAATCAGAAACCCTTCAGGCAGAAACTTCGTAGAATAAATCCAAAACAGTTGCCTGCAGTGGAAAAAGAGATTAAAAAGATGTATGAGGCAGGCATAATAGTTCCCGTAAGATTCTCTGATTGGGTTTCGAATTTAGTGGCTGTGAGAAAGAAAACAGGTGAGATCAGATTATGTATAGACTTCAGGAATCTTAATAGAGCCTCACTCAAAGACAACTACCCTCTGCCAAAAATGGAACACATTCTTCAGAAAGTAGTAGGCTCCAAAAGAATCTCCCTGCTAGATGGTTTCTCAGGTTACAACCAAGTACTAGTTCTCCCAGAAGATCAACTCAAAACAGCTTTTACCACTCCTTGGGGCACCTTTATGTATGTAAAAATGCCCTTTGGACTGATGAACGCTGGGGAAAACTTCCAGAGAGCGATGGATATAGCTTTTTCAGATGATATAGGGCATTTCATTGTTATTTACTTGGATGACATAACAGTCTATTCCAAGACTGAAGAAGAACATCTAAAACATCTGAGGAAAGTGTTTGAAAAATGTAGAAGGTTTGGTCTATCATTAAATCCCAAAAAGACTGTATTTGGGCTACAAGAGGGAAAGCTTCTTGGCCACATTATATCTGAAAAGGGAATTAGGATAGACTCACAAAGAGTTGAGGGAATACTACAAATCACACACCCGAGAAACATCAAAGAATTACAGTCCTTCATTAGGAAAATCAACTTCCTTAGGAGATTTATCCCCAACCTAGCTGAACACCTTAGGAATATGACTAACATGCTAAAGAAAGGTGAGGGGGTTAAATGGACTGTTGGAGCTAAACAATCTTTTGAGTCAGTAAAACTTGCACTCACCCAAGCTCCTGTTCTAATCAGCCCAGATTTCTCTAAAGATTTCATGATCTTTTCATTTGCCTCAGAGCATACAGTGGCTGCAGTCTTGCTGCAGAAAAATCCAGAGGGAATGGAACAGCCAATCGCCTTTTTCAGCAAAGCACTAAGGGATGCGCCCTTGAAATACAACATAATGGAAAAACAGGCTTACGCTCTGGTTAAGGCTTTAAAATATTTTAGGGTGTACATATTGCATTCCCACACCATTGCTTATGTGCCTAACATAATAGTCAAAGATATTCTGTCCCAAGACCCAGATGGGAAAAGGGGCAAATGGATTGCGGTGATCTTAGAATACGGCCTTAAGATAAAACCCACCAAACTAATCAAAGGTCAGGGCTTAGCTAAGTTAATGGCTGAATCAAATCTGCAAGCCCTTGACATTAACATGGTAGCTGCCTTGGATGAGCAAGAAGGATTGCCTGTTTCCACTGTTGAGGAGAAGTTTCAGAACTCTCCTTGGTACTCCGATATCCTTTATGTGCTCACCAGCCTAAATTTCCCACCTGAACTGTCAAAGACTAAGGCCAGATTCATAAAACTAAAATCCAGAAACTACTGCATTTTGAATGAAAAATTGTACTGGAAAAACCCAAATGGCCTATTGCTTAAATGTTTGCTCGAAACAGAGGCAGAAAGAATTAAACAAGAATTCCATGCAGGAGAGTGTGGAGGCCACCTGAACTGGAAGGCCACTGCAAACAAAATACTCAGGGCTGGCTATTATTGGCCCACACTTTTCAATGACATCCATAAGATGGTAATTTCTTGCCACAAATGCCAAATTTTTGAAGGCAAGAGAAAACTTCTTCCCCTCCCTTTACAACCCATCACTGTTGAAAGTCCTTTTATGCAATGGGGCCTAGATTTTATTGGAGAAATCCACCCTGCTTCTTCTGCACAACACAAATGGATCTTAACAGCCACAGACTACTTCACTAAGTGGATAGAGGCCATACCTACTAGGAATGCCACAGATTCAGTCATCATTAGGTTCCTAGAAGGTCATATCCTCTCTCGGTTTGGTTGCCCAAGGAAAATAATCACTGATAATGTTGTTGCTTTTGGATCCAAGAAGATGGTTGATTTTTTTCACAAGTATCAAATAACACTCGGTCATTCAACTGCCTATTACCCACAAGGTAATGGCCTAGCTGAATCATCAAACAAGAGCCTCGTGGCCATCATCAAAAAGTTGTTAGAAGAGAACAAAAAGTCATGGCATAACAAGTTGGTGCATGCTTTGTGGGTTGACAGGCTTACAACAAAGAAATCCATTGGCATGTCACCGTTTCATCTTGTCTATGGTACAGAAGCAGTATTTCCTACCAGCCTTGGGATACCGGTAATCAAGCTAGTCCAAGAGATTCAAACAGAAGAAGACAATATGGTGAGAAGGATAAACCAGACAATTCATCTTCAGCAAACAATGGAAGAGGTCTATAATAGAGCTATCAAAGTTCAAGAAAACATAAAGAGGTTGTTTGACAAGAGAACCAAAGCTGCTGATTTCAAAATTGGAGATAAGGTGCTGAAGTGGGACTCAAGAAGAGAGGGCAAAGGAAAACACGACAAGTTTGACAGCTTGTGGCAAGGTCCATACATCATCCAAGCCACTGTGGGTCCAAATGCCTTTTTTCTGCAGGAATTAGATGGTACAGAGCTGTTTGGGGGTCCTGTCAATTGCAGGATGCTCAAACACTACTTCTGCTGATTTACAATTTCCAATTTTCTTTCCATTGTACATACCATTGTAGTTTTTGTTTTCAAGAAAAAAGAGAAAATGTTCCAAAAAATAGAGAGAAAAAAGAGGTTCAGACATGCTCAAAACATGAACCTCCGAGGTATAAAAATATTGGCTCTATTACGCTTAAAAGCTAAGCCAAAGTAAGCAAAGCAGCTGGTCCTAACATGCTCAAAATCTAGACCAGCAAAGAAGACAATAAAAATCAGCTCTAACATGCCCAAAACCAGAGCTGAAATGAAGAAAAGAAGTGACTTAAACATGCCCAAAACTTGAGTCACAAAGAGAAGAAGGATACTCCAAGATTTCAGATTTCAAGCCTTCGAAGTTTTGTTTCAGTTTTCTGTAGATTTCTGTCCATGTGCAACTGTCTTTATGCCTTGGATCTACAGCAAACTAGATTGTTTAATCCTAGTTTGACTGTTTTTAAATTTCCTGTTGTAGAATGTAGAGAAGAAATCTGCTGGACAGTCTAATCCCAACAAATATTAGATTAGGTAGAGAAACAAATGAGACCAACAGTTTAATCTGGTCTCATGGAGTAATAAGGGTAGAATTAGAATAGGTTTATTTGCTGTTATAAAAATAAATGATGTAAAGGGTCTGCTAATTCAAATGCACCCTAGAAGAAAAAATGTTAGGACTGTAGGATGGGTAGGTAGATTGTTGGGAATGTTTTGCTGATCTATCATATTTGTGGCAGTTGAAAATCAAAGAAGAAAAGTGGCTTAAGCAGCAGGCATCTGGCCTACACCAAAGATCATTTTATGAATTCTTGACTCCTTCAAGAAGAAGCCATCCCCATGTGGAGCCATGTTAGCCCCTTATGAATTCCTTGACAAGAAATCAAGGGGCTAGATTGTTTTATGAGCCTTCAAGGAATGAATTTCCCTGAAAACACATCATCCTTGAAGTCTTTTTAGGATTCCCTGCCTATGACTTTTTCCCCCTGCTAATCTGTTGTCCATGAGCCTTACTGAATGATAAAAATTGTGCTCCAAAGGCCATTTTCTGTCCCTTGTACCTCAGCAGAATTCTCCTTTTTTCCCCTTTTCTTCCCCTCTTCAAAATCCCCTTCTGCCCCCTCTTATTCCCACTAACTCTCCTAAGTCTTCCCAAAATCCCCATGAAATCCCACCTTTCCCCTTTGTTTCCTCAAATTTCCCCTCTATCTCCCTATCGTTACCCTCCTTAGGCTTTGAAATGCATTAAAATGGGCTAAAACCCACTTTTAAACATTATAATAGGGCTTAGCCCCTTTTCCCGTCTGCCCTAACCACTTCCCCACATACGCCCATCGCCCGAAGGCCAAGCGCTTAAGCCTTAAGTGCTAATCGCATCGGAAGATCGGGTCGGAGCGTTAAATTCCTTTGTAACATCAAAAATCTCCGATGCGATTGTTTTATTCATTAAGTCCCGTGATGCGTTGTCAGCCGTTGATCTGCTTTTTGATCTAACGAACGCGCGTTGATCGCACTCCCCGTCTGATCGCAATCGGAAGTTTCAATATGATCCTTTCCTATTTTCCCCGATTGCGATTGCCCGACTTAATCTCCACCGTTAATCCGTTATCGAGATCGGATGGCCCGCGCTATATCGCAAATCCTTTCAATCGCAAGGCTTTGGGTTAAGTCCCCGATCGGTTCATTGCAAGTGATTGCGATGCGATTGATCGCACTCCCTTCCGATCGCAATCGCAAGTCCTTCCCTTCGATCCCTGATGACGCCGTCTCTCGATTTCATCCCGACCATCCATCCCCCCCGCCGATCCGACAGTCATCGCTCCTCCCAATGTTGTAATGAGGCATTTCTTTTTTCCCCCCGATTGCGATTGTTCCGATTAGATCTCCGCCGTTCGTTTCTCCCGATGAATCCAATGACCATCGCGTTCTCCGCCTAATCGCAATCATAAGTTCTTTGATGTCTCCCCTTTGTGCCCCTCCGATTGCGATCCCCCGATCTAGATCTCCACCGTCGATCTCTGGGTAAATCCAACGATCATCGCTTCCCTTCATGAATCGCAATTGGAAATTATAAAGTGTGTCCCCCTCTATTTCTTCCCGATTGCGATGCTCCGCTATTGATCCTGACCATCCATTAGATCTGAAGATCTAACGGTCAAGGAAGAATTGCCCTCCGCCGCGTTGGGTCCCACCGTGTACGATCCCTCCCTTGCATTTCATTGCATTTCCTTCGCATTTCTTTGTATTTTGTTCGAAGTCCAAAGTTTGAGACTTTACACTAAATTCTTATATTTCATAGTTGTTCCGCCCAATTTCATATATCATTCCACTGCTCGATCTCCGCCATCGATCTTTGTCCCTTGGCCACAATCTAACGGTCTGCGCTGCATTCCACCACTGAAACCCTATTGTTCATAATTTCCACCATTTCATTGCATTTTCCACCATTGTTTCGTGTATAACCACCGTTCCTCTGCCGCGCTGTCATATCTTCCGCCCTCCGCCCCATCTGCCCTCATATGTATTGTTTTTTCTTACACACAATTGTGAGTTTCTGTAGAGTACAAGAGTTGGAACGTCGCCATAATTACACAGTATGGATGCAGCGGCAAGGTTTTCACTGACAGAGGTGTGGAAATTAATATATGACAGGTTTCTCTACATCAGCAGAATGTTTTCCCAGGAAAGGATGGGTTGCCCATACCGTTTTTTATTTCATACCGTGCTCCAGAGGAGATTTCCGCCCAAACCACAGTCCAAGCTACCAGAGCATTTATTTCACAAGGATGGCAGACCATCCAGCCATTTATTTACCTGTTGTTTATGCACCAGAGGTACTAATGAGTACAGAAAAACAGAAATGTAGCAGAGACATACCCAGAGTAAATGAAGCCTGACGAAGACCATTTTTTCCTCCAAAGGTGCCAGAGATTTACGCTCAGAGTTTAAAACAGAATGGACCTCGGCTCTCTGCATCTTCTGAGAGTTTAATGTTTCATTTAATATTCTACCTACCTCCTTCGATTCTCTTCAGTTATAAAAATCATGAGAAAACTATTGTAAAGGTTGTTGAGGAGATATCAGAGAACTGCAAGCTATTTTCTGTGAGATATAGTTCTGTGTAAAGTTGTAAGATAGGCGGAAGAAAGATGTATTCAAGCTGAATGTTCAAGCTGTGGGCAATGTTGTACATGACTGGTGTTGTTTTTTAATATGACAAGCACATTTCTTTGGATCCTGATCTAAAGCAGCTGGTGATGTTTTTCTATCTCTGTGTTTTATTTCATTTCATTGCACTTCTTCTGGCTTGCATCAGAAAACTGGCATAGGATTTGCCCTTGTTAGGCACCCTATGTTTCTGCTCTCCTTGCCTTGATGTTTTCTACTAAATGTGTTATCTAAGGATTGATTTCAATTAATTTAACCAGTGTAGTGGTCTGATATATTGCTAGCTGATGTATGAATTAATGGAATCAGTCTTTAAATGTTCTTGTTTAGATTTAATTAAATGAGTTGAGAACACTGGGGGGGTTTAGAACTCTATCTCTGCCTCACTAGGATCTTTCCATTTCAATTAAACTTTCCAAGTTCCCTCAAGTTGCCTCTGATTATGTCTAAGCAGGTCTGGATTTAAATGACCTCTGACCTGATCTATAGACAGAATTGGATGGTTTTCCTCTTTCACTTTCAATACTTAATGTTCCATGCCACACAATCATTTTAGGATCCAATGCTTTAGATGACTAGCCCAACTGAAAGCTTGCACATTGAACAACAAGTAAACCCTTTCCTGACTCCATTGCCTAATGGCCTTGATGTTCTCTGAGTTATCTACCTTGGCCTAAAATCACCTCTGCTCATTGCCTTGTCTTATATTGAACCCTTCATTCCTGAATCCCAACAACCAAACTCAAACAATAAAACAAACTCCGAGCCGTATAACTAGCCTAACATCTTAATATTTGAGCTTCAAAGACATAAAACCTTTGCTTATATAGAGAGATCCCTCTCTGGACCCAGGAGGGCTAGATCTTGAGGTCTGAAAGTGGTTTGATCAAACAAACAAACTCCGAGCCTTATAACTAGCCTAACATCTTAACATTTGAGCTTCAAAGACATAAAACCTTTGCTTATATAGAGAGATACCTCTCTAGGCCCAGGAGGGCTAGATCCTGAGGTTTGAAAGTGGTTTGATGTTGTCTCATCTTTTGGTATTTCAAACCTTTCCAAAACATGGGAACCCAACGAGAAGGGATTCTCTAAGCGCCACTACCTAACTTAGAGGCTTTCATTGAATACATTGTGTTTGACAAGAAGATAAAAGATAGGAAGGAGACACTTTGTCAAATATTGGACGGTGAGTTTCACATGAGAACCAAGGGGAAAATGATAGTAGACCAGCAAGACCAAGACAGCTATAGACAGGGATATTTTTCTGAAACAAGACATGACTTTGAAAACTGAAGATTGCTCTGATCATAGGCTAACATGAAGCGCTAGGAAATAAAAAAATTGTTTGGGGGTTTTCTAGATGACAAATTGACATATGGAAATCAGCTTCTAGAAAACTCAGCTAGGAATCTAGTCATCAACAACAGGTGAAAAATATTGATGACTAACAGTGGCTCCATTTGGGGAGGGTAGCTCCTTTTCAGGAGGTGTCCAGAATTGAAAATCTTTGGCTTATGAAGACCAGTGCCTTATCCATTGGCGCAAATTTCATTCTTTCTTGGTGCCATTTCTGAAAATTGACAGCATGATTAGCTTCAAAAACATCTCTACCTACCCAGCTATATTCCCTAACATTTTTTCTTGTTTTGGGTGCATTTGGACTAGCAACCCTTTGGCATAATATTTTTGAAAAATGACACTATCTAATTCTACACTTATATCCACCGGGAGTTCAGATTAATCTGATGAACTCCTTTGTTTCTCTACCTATGCTATATCGACTATCAATATTTAGTTGTTTGACAGGATTTCATTCTCTAATCTAAAACACGAAATTGAAAAATGACCAAATCAAGATTAGACAGTCTGATTTGTCATGTACTTGTGGCATGAAAGACAAGCTGCACACAAATATTATTTTTCATGAAAATGAAATTTAGAAAAATCAGGGCTAGGATACATAGTTTGTTTTTCATCCCTATTTTCCTCTTTGGTTCTATTTTGAGCATGTGGAACTAGTATCTTTTCCTAATCTATTTTCTTTGACAAGTCAAGCTTACAAAATTTGACTATCTCTTATCTCACTAACTTATCAGCAAATAAATTTAAAACATGTTCAGTTATGATTAGGCTAGATAACTAAACAAGACATCTTTTGAGCACTAGTAGCGACAGACTTGCTCGCTTTCAGCATGACTATTTTTGGGTATGGGGCTGTACCATTGCTTTAGAAACTACCCTTTTTTTCTACTTTGCACTGTTTTTGTATTTTCTTCCTTTTCACCTTTTCTTCAAACAATCTGGAACTAAAAATATTCTCACAAGGATGAGCTTATTTTCCACTGTTGTCTATCTATCCTAATCTAATCTATACACAATAGACATTTATTTGGTGAACTCTCTTTTCCAATGTAACCAGTCAAGTAGATGATTACATGGGTGACTCTGGTATAGTTTTTTCATGATGTTGAAGTAATGAAAAGGCCACTTCCATTTGGCTTGTTTTCGGACAGTAGTGCTTAAGTTTTTTCTCATTCTTGGTAGAAAACTGTTCATGATAGAACCCACTACTCCTTCAGATTTCTCAAGGAAAACAACAAATGGATCTTGGAATAATACCTGATCTAGAGGATTTGATATATAGGCTTCATTTAGGACTACTCTTTCTTCCACTTGGCTATATTTGGGACTCTCCTAGTAAAGCAACTCTTACCCTTGCTCATGATCACTTGAACTGTCAGACTCCTCATATATTGCAGTGTAGTTTTCTTTCCAAGCTGATGTGTTCTGATTAAGTGGACTGAAAACTGTGTGAAGGTCATCAGGTTGATGGGCAGGGATACACTTTGACAGTAAATTATCTTGAAAGGATAGTGTGACAACTCCCATGTGTTTATCAACCTCTATTTCTTCATCTGCAATTTGTAACTCAATGGAACTTGGTGGCTGCAAATCTGGAGTTAAGGAAGATTCCATGTCCAAAATGATTTCCTCAACCATTTCAGGAAAAGGCTTCTCATTTACAACATGCTCAAGAATTTCATCATCCTCCTCAACCTCATCATCAAAGCTGAAAGACTGCTGATTTCCAATTATGTGAATGTTATTTCTGATGGACTGAAGTGAAGTAGAGCAAAGAGTCAGAGACTCTTCACTTACTTCTAAACTCTCAAGGCTCTCCTCATCAGTGTCATAGGTGACCTGTATTGGCTGCTTACTTTTTTCAACCTGATGATAATGAACTTCGTCCCACAAATCAATTGTTGATAGCTCTGCAAGGTTAGTTTCTGTTTGGATATCATAATCATCAACATATTGATCAAACCTTGGAGAATCATTAATATAAGTAATGTCACCAGCCATGCATATTGGACTATCATATTGCTTTTCTTCAAATTGATTTACAAATCTATTTTTTGACTCATGGTATGCAAGATTAACAGGAGAAAGATCAGAAAAGTTTTGGTTATATGAAGTTTCAGAGGTTGTCTGCATGTTTATAAGTTGATCTATTTCCTCTTCAGTTAAAAAGGGAGGCATTTTCATTTCTCTTCGGATATAACTACAACAATCCTCTTTCTCTTGGGAAATCTGATTTGAAGGATGAATGTCTTTTTGGGCTTCACCTATGAGAGATGATGAATCATCACTTATGTCTTTAGAGAGATCCTGTGGGTTCTCTTTCATTTCTTCCTTGTTTTCATCTTCAACCAATTCTTTGTGATGTTGAGAATAGTTAGCATGTAATTCATGAGTTTTTTCTAATAGATTTTCAAGAGGCCAATTTGCTTTTATGAACTCAAATGACTCCCAGCATAAAGGTAGAGATCCTACAAGTTTTGATTTATCTTCTATTTCAGATCTGAATTCATCCTCACTCAACTCTTCTTGATATTTGGGATAATAAACATGGGATTCATGAGTTTCCTCTGATGGATTCTTAGGAGGCCAATTTTCTTTTATGAACTCAAATGACTCCCAGCATAAAGGTAGAGATCCTACAGGTTTTGATTTATCTTCCATCTCAGATTTGAATTCCTCTTCAATCAACTTTCCTTGATTTAGGTGAGAGTTAACTTGAGCAGGGGTTTCCTAAATAACTGCTAAGAGATCTTTAGGATGCAAATTTTCTTTCAAAGTCTGGAATGATTTAAAGCACAAGGGTAGAGAACCTAAAGGTTTTGATTCTTCTTCCATTTCAGAATTTGTGATTCCAAAAAGGCTAATAGTTTCTTTAGAGCATTCCTCTATGTTTTTATTTGCAACTTTCTCATTAGGCACATTTTGTTTATAACTCTTGTCTTGTAATAGTTGACTATGTTCATCCTGAGGAAGAAGTGTAGGTTGGTTTGAATAAGCAGTGTTAACCTTAACTTTGTGTCTTTCTCTTTTCTTGTCAAGTAGATGCTCTAGTTTGCTGAAATCATATACCAATTTTTCCAACTTTTCCTCTGAAGATATTAGTCTCTCTTGATTTGCTTTGTCTTTCTCTATTATTCTTAGTTGTGCCTCCCTATTTAGTATGTTGAATTCTACATCAACTGCTATCCTTTGCATTTCTTCTAGGGTCAAAGGATATTTATTTCTTATCCGGAAAACCATCTCTGGGTCAAAAGAATCTGGGTAGTGCAAGAGAGCACATCCGAGGGGTGGCTTTATGTTAGCAGGCATTGCATGGTATACTTTATTGAACCTGGCTGAAAAGTTTTGTATTGTCTCCCTTGGTTGTCTTTTTAACTGATTGTATTCCTTTATGATGAGAACTTTATTACCCATGACCACCCACCTATCTAGGAAGATTTGAGTGAACTGATGAAAATTGGTAATGCTTGCAGCTGGAAGGTATTTAAACCAACTCTTAATTTTTCCTTGTAATGATAAGGAAAACATTCTAATACGCACATCATATTCTTCTATTTCATAAAGGTCAAGTAAATTCTCAAGATTTTGGACGTGCTCTTTAGCGGTGACTTTGGAGATTTCTCCATCAAATCTGGGTAATTTATTTTGAAGATTTGCAGGGAGGGCTCGGAAGATGGGAGGTAAAACTAGAGGCTTGTATCTTTCTGGGACCTTTGTGGATATAGGTAGTGTAAAAAGAGATTTATGACTGTTTGATGTTTCAGCCAGAGTGGGAAAGGTAGCATGAGGCTCATGTTTTGCTAGGTTTTCCATAGGTGAATCTGGGGTAAGCACAGGTGTATAAGCCTGCTCATGGTCTGAAATTTGAGGTTTAGCTTTTTGAGGTTTGAGATCTTTCCAATGATCAATGTAGATCTCATCAGTGTATTCTTTATCAGGCTCAAAGTAGGATAGAACATATTTATAGATAAATACAATAATTTCTTGAATCCAACTAAGGCCTGATTGCTTTTTCTTTCTAGGATGACTGGTCATGTTTTAGGTTCTTCCTCCAGTGGAGTCTTTAGGTCTATTGAGAGTTGTGGAGTCGCCAGGTGGATGTTTTTGTTGTTTTTAGAGATATGTGTTTATGGTCCACCACCAATAACTGATAAAAAGCCAATCTAGGGATGTTTTGGGGTTTTCTGAGTTTTTATGAAGCCCTATGGTTATTTGAGTGTTCTAAACCTGATTCATCACTTTGCTAGGGTGGTGAAACAAAAAGAGGTTACTCTAAATGATTCTATGGACTGCTTGCCTGATTAAATTTCGAAAGACTAATGAATCTACAAGAGTTTGCTAGACTGTTATATACTCAGTTAGTTCCACCGTGATCGCCATTATGTTAGGGTGGCGATGAGGTGGCTAAATTGGCAGGTATTCTTGAAGATAAGGGATGTCTGGAGTCCTAAGGTGCTGAGAGTCCCACTGTGATCGCCATTATGTTAGTGAGTGGTGGGATAAGTCAATTAGATAGTATTCTTAAGGCTGCTGAAATGTTTAGGGAATCTAAGTTTTTTTATCACTCAGAGTTCCACCGTGATCGCCATTATGTTAGGGTGGCGATGAGGTGGCTCAATAGTATAGTGTGTTTTAGTTCAAAAAGGGGCTTTCCCTGAGTCTTGAAAGGTATTCAGATTAAAATGAATTGAGAAAGTCCCGCCGTGATCGCCATTATGTTAGTGTGTGGTGGGATAAGTCAATCGAGATAGTATTCCTAGAGAATTTGTTGAAATGTTTGGGGAATCTAAGTTTGTTTATTACTCGAGTCCCACGAGACAGTCGCCATTATGTTAGGGTCCCATGATTTGGCTGATTGGCAAGCCAAGTGACAGGGTAACATCAAACCAATCTTTGGAGCCTAAGGACCTAGCCTTCCTGGACTCAAAGAGGGTTCTCTCTATTTGTGTAAGGTATCTATGTGTTTGCTTCTTGTGTTTTGATTTTAGTCTAGTTATGAAGTAGGTTTTTGGTTTTTCTTTTAATTTTGTGAGGGATGAATTGATCAAAGACTAAGATAGATAAGAATATTGTCAGATCAACTGGGCTATGGGGTTGAAAAGGTCAAGAAAGCTTCAGATGATGATACAAGGTTGTTGAAGAGCTGATTTGATCGAGGTAAAATGGATCTTTGGGTAAAATGGAGTGGGATGGACACTAAATTTGTGAAGAACAAAGGATTTCAAACATAAATAGTTCAATATCTGACATAAACATGGTAGGGCTAACCATTAATCATGAGAAATGTAACTATAAACTGATAAATGCATAGAAATAAACATTCAAGCAATACATAGAGATATATGACTCTCTAACTTTAGGAAATTGCTATCAGACTTTGGGGAAAGACAATTAAGACAAACAAGCAACTCAAAGCACTATGAGGAAACGCCTAAGCATAGTATTTCAAGCTATCAGACACTTTGAAGTAAGGTTGCAGAGTTTTAGGCAAAGGGAAAGATCAGTACAAGACCTCCTTGGTTCAACTAAGACAATCAAACAATCAAAGAAAGTTTTCAGAGGTGGAGCTATGACTAGCCATGAGTAAGCAGGGCATACTGTGAATCATACTTAGCATGCATAAAACCATGAATGAAACAAGCAAACAATTTCTTCAGTTATCAAAGAGTAATCAAGGATTCTTTGATGTGACTAAGAAGAAAGAAAACATAGAAGCTATAAAGAAACAGGAAATCTGAGGTGCCTCCAAGGGCATGTCTCAAATATATTCTCTACTGTCTTATAGCAAGCAAGAGCATGAAATATGAATGAAAACTAAGAAAACATAACAGAGAGGGACACTATACCATTTTACCAAGTCAAGGAATCCAACAACAGTCCTCTTTCATCATCCAAAAACATTCAAGAAACTATCCAATGCATGAGACAAGTGTTTCTTCCAAGCTTGTATAACCATATATTGCTATATATCATCAAGTTCAGCCTTATTTACAATGAAGTCTCTTGGAATATATAGGCCAAGATGGAGGAGGAAACCCAACCAAGGCAACTAGCAAGCCATTGGCTCAAAAACAAATATCTTATCTTGTCCTTGAGGCTTTGCAAAGCCCAAGGCACAAAATATCCAATAAAATATCTCAAAATGCTAAAAAAGGGAATAAATTTGACTTTTTATGACTGGAAATGCCCCAAAATAGTTTAACACACATTTGGAGAGGCCACTTCAGAAAACTAATTTTTTGGCCAAAAAGCACTAAGGGCGCATCAGCAGAAAATTGTTTTACTTTCAGATGACTTTTGAAGGCGTTCTCGATGTTGAAATGAGGCCCGTAATGGCTCGTTGGAAATTTCTGGATGTATAATTTTTGTAACTCCTTGAATTTTCCCAAACTGATGCCTGAAGGTCTATCAAATACTGAACTGAGTGAAAAATCCCAAAAATAGGCCTTGCTAATATGTGGGCAGAGTGTCGAAAAAGTGAGTGTTTTATGCATCTTTGGGGGACCAAAACAACTTCAAATGCTCTGAAAATTTCTAAGTAGATGCCCCTAAATTTAATGCATCTAATGGTACCACTCTCCAGAGTTGAGGATGCTCCAAACCAAAATGGCGACGCCCATGATTTTATGCAATTAGGCCCAAAATCTCAAAAAACAAGATCATGTCTAAATTCGCTCAATTTTGGTGAGCAAACCCCTTAAGGGTGTTTAGAAATAGGCCTAGAATCTCACGCCAAAATTCCAAGTCTAGATGTGTCCTTTCCACTTTTTCTCACCGAGCGCCCTCTTTGGGCAATTTTGATTTTTTCTTGGTTTTCTTCCTTGTTGTTTGGCATTTTAGCTTTGGCGAAGAAGTCATGGCCCCTTGCCTAAGAGAGGCAGCTAGCACATGCTTTGGAGAATGCCCTTCATGATCCATGTTTTGTATTTTCTTTCCCTCATCAGTGCTTGCTTGAGGGCTGCCTTGATGTTCCTTTTCATCATTACCTTACTACCCATCACTTTTCTCTTCATTATCACTGCTATGTTTAGACTCTTTGCCTTGTTCCTCATCATCACTAAAGTCATCTCTTTAGTATTGTGTTTGAGCCAAGAGGTCTTTAACAAGAAATTTTTGTGGTTTTTGATGTATCCTTGTGTTTTTGGCACCAAAAACCTCTTTCCCTCAATCACTATTTTTATCCTTGTTATCCACAGCAAGAAGAACCCTTTTAATTTGACAAAATCTTCATCCCCTATTCATTGTCTCTCTGTGTTTATTTGAAACAAAAAGGGACTCATTTGAAGTCATTGTTTTCTTTGATCATGACAAACATGGTATGTTAAAACAAAACAAGATATGTTTCTTCCTTTCACTGTCTCTAAACAACCTTTCAAACTTTCAACAAGGACATTACCCTTCTATCACCATTTCTTCTTTGGTTTAGTAAACAAGGTGTTCTTTGAAATCACTGTCAAGATGACTCTTTAAACTGATTTGAAAGTCTTTTACAAAACTTTTTTTTTGCCTCTATCAACTGTGTGTAACCTTAGCTGTCTCATAGCACAAAAAGGATTTTCAAATTTTCACATTAGCCCTTTTCCTTTTCACTGTTTCAATAAACAACCCTTTTGCAAACAGATCTTCAATCAACTATGATGATTTTACCTTTCAATCCTTTTTTTCCCTTTAGAGGCTATGTAGATTTTAACTATTTACAACAAAGACCTCTTTCAAACTGATAGCAAGCCCTTAACTTAAAAAAAGTTCCCTTGTGATGACCCTAGCAATCAAGTTCTCTTGGAAGAAGGTTAGTTAGCTTGTCCACAGTAATATCTTCTTTTATTAGTGATTAAAACAATTCTATTTTATTTCCAGGAAATTGTGTTATCTCTAGCTGGCAAACAAGTCTTTCTTGATGGAAATGAGGCTACTGAAACTCCCTTTAAAAACTGTCAATGAACCCTTTTCACTCATCACTATTTTCCTTTAAAATCTGATGTCTAACCTTCTCTTAAATCAAACATATGACCAGAGATATGAATACCTTCAAAACATGTCTTTTTGCTGCATTGGGAGATGAACTTGTTGTGCGAAAATTGATTTTGGCATCTTTGGAGACGTTGGCAAGTTTGCCACAAACCTGGTTGACAGTGGCCCGGGCGCCTGGGTGGTGGGCCGTTCAGGGGCAAACCGGGCAGGGTCAAAAACATAGGTTAGGGATAGTTTTTTACAACTTCAAAGATTGCACTCGGAAAATGAGTGTATGGGGAGCATTTGGAACTTGAAATGGAAAATTTTCATGCTTGGAGGGCTTTGAAAATGACAAAAAATGCTCGGGCCCTGCTGTTCAGGAGCAACCGGCGTTCAAGGGCAACACTGGGCTGAGCTAAAAACCAAATTTTAGAGTTGGTTTTTTCCAAATTCAAAGTAGACAGTAGGAGATGAGCATAGCAAGGACATTTTTCGCTTGAGAGGGATTGTTTTCATGCTTCAAGTGCTTTGGAAAAAGTAAAAAATGCATGGGCCATTGTCGTTCAGCAGCAACTCTGGGCACCGGGCCGTTCAGGAGTGTCCTGGGTAATGCTAAAAATGGAGGTTTAGAGGTGGCTTTTGCAAGTTCAATGATTGGAAGTGGAAACCAAGCATGATGAGGTCATTTGGCACTTGGAAGGAACTGTTTTCATGCTTCGAAGGCCTTGGAAAAAACAAAGAAATAATGGGTCGTGTCATTCAGCAGCAACCATGGGCGTCGGGCCGTTCAGAGGTGGTCTGGGTTGTTCATAAATGGGCAGTGTAGAGGTTAGAAATGGCACTGGCAATGCAATAATTCGAAGAATGGGATGGCACGGTCCTTAGGCAGGTGAAAGGAGCTTTATATACATCCTAATGGATTGGATATAAGCAAAAAACCCATGGGTGTTGTCGTTCAGGAGGAACTAGGCCGTTCAGAGTGATCGGGCACAAGCGTGCCGCTCCTACCTATAGGCGCACTGCTCCCTTCATAAATTTGTTCTATGTCCTCCTACAGGCGCACCGTGCTCATTCTTAAGTATGTCGCGCAGATATTTGAGCTTGAAAATTACCTAGAATTTGTTAAATACCCGCTTTCTCTCCTCCATGACTTGGTTCTGCACCGTTTCTTCTTCATTCCATGATCAGGCTGATGGGACACTTACATTGCATTAGACCGCATTTTTATAAAGCAGTAGTGGTTTCTCCTAATTCTAAAATTTGCTCACTGACAAACTACTTTTACACAACGTCCACTGGAAAGTGTTCTGCAAACGTCTAGCGTTGCCATCATCTAAAATTTTGCATTAAGCATTGGGATCTAGACCTGATCTGAATAAAAAATTGTCAAGTGCATGCATTTTTCTGAAGAATCCACAAAATCGTGATAACCTATAACATCCACTAGTTGTTTGTAACTGTCTTCTGCGCGTGCATATCCAATGATTTTCCCCTTTTAGGCATTCTCTGCAGCACAAACGCTTTTGTTTCATTGACCGCACTTCGACAGCAAAAACACCATCAATTTGTTCCATAGAATCAGTGTCCAAAAAGAATGTTTCATTTGTATTCAATGCACAAACTATATGTGCCTATTTCGCATAATTTGTTGTTGGCTTGAGCGCACCACCACTTTTACAACAAATTGCACAACTTTGTAAACATGAACTCCATGTTTAGATAATATATTTGGAGGGAACAATGTTGTCTTCTAGGCTATAAAAAAATCACACACTGCGCCTTCTACTTCCAACAAATCAACATGGTTCTGTGAGTGACCTGCCTGGTTAATGCTTTCTGCAATTTTAATAACAAGTGCTTCTTTCTCTCCCTGCCAATTTGAATGTTTACTCTTCAAGGTGTTTCTTAAAAATCGATGAAGGTCTCTTAAACACCATTTTTCTCCTTGCTTAAAACAGAAACTTCCTTTCGAATAGAAATTATAGGTGTTTTTGCAATCTGGGGCAATCCTTTAACAATTGTTTTCTATTGACAAAAACCCAATGAGCAGCTAAAGGTCTCTCCTTTGCTTCTTTTATCTTGAATTCAATATAACAAGTAGGCGTTGCATTGTCCCCATTTTGAGGGAAAGAACCCACAATCTCCCCATGTATTTAAAGCACTTCTCTTAAATGGAAAAGAGTGATGCCATGTGGAACATACTCAATACGAACTGATCTTTTTCCTCCAAGAATTGTATTTGATTCTTCAAAGGCCTCAGAATTTGCAGAAGGCCTCTGTTCTTTTCTTGAGGATGAGCCCTTCTCAGTTGCAGTTGCTAACTTTTACACTTTGTGAGTCTGTGCTTGAAGAATCTAGTTCAGTGAAGTCATCATTGTCCTTGCTACTGTCATTAGGGGCAGGAATCTGAACATCCTTTGTAGCACTAGTTTTCAGGTTGTTTGAATTATCATCATCTTTGTTAGGAGCACATGCTATGAGAAAGATTTTCAAAGAACCACCAGAATTGTTGTTTCTGTGGTGTGTTTTGATTTTGTCACCAAAGGTTTCAGACAAATTTTCCCTCCTAGAAAACTTTTCCTTTGTGAATGGATCCCTTTTTTATTCAAGTTTCTTCTTGATGCTTGTTATGCTAGTGTTGCTTGGACTGGATCCTGTTTGCAGCTTTTTGAAATTTTCAACAATCCTATGTAACAACTTCATGCAATTGAATTATCATCCTTCACTTTTATTTCAACATTGTAAGGCATATCAAGCATATTTTGCCGCTTTTCAGTCTTGGAAAGAATTTTTAAATTTGTACATTGCAGTTTACCAAGCCTAGAAACCTTTGTTTCTCCTTGTCTCAAACTGATTTTCCCTAGTCTTCTTTGAAGAAGTTTATCATAAAGACACCATTGCAGCCTTTTAATCACCATGAGGAAATCTCCATTTTTTTATGAAATGAAGAAGCCATAAGATACTGCCATAAAACTCTGTCTTGTATGGAATGAAAGGAGTGCTGAAACTTTCAGACTTGGATTGTTGTTTATAGAGGAGTCCATTATCAAGACAACCTTGCAGCCTTTCAATCAATCATAGGGTAAATTGATTGCTTCATGAAGTAAGGAGGCTTTTTTAACAATCTGTCTTGATTTCTAGTTGGTCCTGAATGAAGTCATGCCATGATAATTTCCTGAGGCCTTATGTTTATGATGAAAGGGGTTAATAACATTTTCCACTACAGCCTCTGAAGTATAATGAAAAACCCATTGCTTTTGAAGTGATGAGGGTCCTTTTATAGGCATATCCTCTGATTTTTCACCAAGGAGATTATCATTTTTATCCTTATTGTGGCTTGTCAACACCATCATGCATTTCTCTTCTATAGCATTTCCTTCTTCAATGGCTGCAATAGGATTTTCAGTAACCTGTGGAGCACTTGATCTATGTTCTTTACCATAAGGATACGAATTAGAGTAGCAACCAATTCCTGAAT
Organism: Pinus albicaulis; assembly: GCA_034641835.2. Lineage (NCBI taxonomy): Eukaryota > Viridiplantae > Streptophyta > Pinopsida > Pinales > Pinaceae > Pinus > Pinus albicaulis. The sequence continues at coordinate 26,090 of JAXQQM020089355.1, forward strand.
TTGAACCTGATATGAAAGCAAAAGATGCAATACTTTGGAAGCTCATTTTTTTTTTTTATCTTTTTCTGTGCAGCATACTTTAGTCTTTGAAACAGGATCAAGATCAAACAGTTAATGATATTCTATTTGGGCTGTCAAACAATTTCCTTTGTCTTTTGAAAAATGAAAAACACCTTTCACCTTGTAGCCTTTTAATCACTATTTTACCTCCTTTTTAAAACAGTCTTTTGCAACCTCTGCCACATTTGAATAGAATACTCCTCAAAATGATGTGGTAATCTATAGTTTATGAGGTAGGAAGTTCTCTAAACCATGATCAAAAACTTTGTTTTTGAATCAAGGAGATCATTCACCTTTAAAACCACCGATGTAGCCCTTTAGAACCATAATGCCTCCATTTTTTTATAAAATGAAAAGGTCATAAGATACTGCCATTTTGTCCTTCCAAACTCTGTTGTCTATGAAAGTGGCCATAAGGACTCTGTTATGCTTGATTTGTGTATAATGGGAGATGATTACAAAATACTGTTTCAGCCTTTACAAATGGTCCTTCAGACCTATCATGAAGCTTTCCTCATTATCTGTTGATGGAGGTCATCATTCATTTCCTGCTTGTCATTTTGGATATCCTCAAACAATGGTGGGCCCTCTACTTATTTGTGAAGGAGACCTATGCTTGATAACTGCCATACCAACTGTACTTTTCGAAGAAGGTCTTCAACACCATACTACTTCATTTATTTTGAAATAGTGACCTTGGATCTTTTTGAAGAAGTTTTTAAAAATACCAATCATTGCAGCCTTCGAAACCCCTAAGTATCCATTGTTGTTGTAGTAAGGAGGTCTTTTAAAGTCAAACTTGACATACTGATGTTCATCAAGGAAGTGGCCCTTTTTTAAAAACCACTAATAAAACTTCTTAAGACCATATAAAACAACAGTGTTGTTCTTATGCATATTGAAAGGTTTTCTCTATGATTATGATATGTCTTATTTCCTTACATGCTGTCTTGAAACTTGAAACACTGTGTTATGGCGTTTCTCATCCATTTTTACAATGTGTCCTCTGTCCTTTGAGTTAGTTGAAAGAGTAACCCTTGATATTTGCCTTTCCTTCATAACTTGGAGTGAGTTTATGCTCTTTGAATAGATCATTTTAAGTGATGACTGTGCTTTTTCCACTTGTCATGTTGAATTATCTCTTTTCAAAACAGTCCCTTGAGGGCTAATATCAACACAAACGGAGGAAGATGAGACTTAAAGTAAGTCATCCATGTTGTTATTCATTTTATGTCTATTTGTGGATTCACAGTTTCTTGAGAAGTTTGTTAACACCCTTAAATCTGCCAATGTTGGGTCAACCACACTCCAGCAGTTTTGCAACCATTTTCATCTTCTTACTCTTTACCAAAAATTTAATTTCAGCTCCCAAACTGTCTCTGGATTCAATCTTAATTCCAGAATCATAATGCATCAGGGTATAAGTAGCCTGCTTTTCATCTTGTATATCATATCATGGGCTCATATCATTAACTGAGTCAAAAGTCCCTTATGCGATTTGAAAATGCCATAACATCCTCCTTAATTGTGGAAAGCATTTTTATTCCCTACAAGCTTTTGTTCTGCTTATAAACTTTCAATTGTTCCCACTGATTTTCAACTTTGAATTTCCAATTGAAAACTTTCTTAAACATAATCTAAACCTGCTGATGCATTTTTTGTTTCATCCCTTGGAAGGAGGTGGCCTACACCAGCTCTGAAAACACTTAAAACACCTTGACCCTCTGCTTTTAAATGAAGGAGGTCTTATTGATCCTTTTCTTAATCATCTTCTCTTTATTGGAGGAGGTCATTATCATTTTTCCCAACCATTTGCTCTTATACTGGAGGAGGTTTTTAGCATGTCACCCAACCATCTGCTCTTGCTTGGAGGAGGTTAACACAGTTATGACATTTCATGCACTTGCTCTTTGACGGAGGTCTTCACAGTCATGACATTTCATCCATTTGCTAAACTGTGTCATCTTTCTTTGCCACACATGTCTCTGCTCGGTATATCAGAATAGGTAATAAAGTGAAATCTTGACAATCTGCTATATGAGGCATATTTTGAGATATGTATCCTTTGTCAAATATATTTTTGAAACTTTTAAACCAGAAACCACATGACATGTATTTGTAGATTATTTGCTTGCTAGTCATCATTTACTAACATTTTTTTTTTACTGTGTTTGCAGAGGTACATTGGATTTGCTCTTTAACTAGTGTTTTTATCCCAGGCTCAAGGCAGCATAAGAAGAAGTTGTCTTCTTATATTTAGTTTGATGATGTATTCTGGAATACTCGTACATTTCTGCTTCTGAGAGAGACACTGAAACACTGTAGATCAATCATTATATCATTTTGGCTTTTGAAACATGTACTTCTGCTTTCTTTTCATTGTAGCTCTCCATCTTCTTACTGATGGCAAATCTCTTCAACATGAGAGACTTATTTGGACTTGTCTCTTTGTTCTTGTCTGGATACAGTTTTTCATTTGATTTTCACCCTGCAGAGATGCAAAAAAAATATGACTTTGAACCTTTGAAATCTCCTTTAGTGTCTTATGGAGATTTTTCCCAATCTTAAGCATATTGTTTTAGTCTGTGCACATGCTCATCTCTTTCTGTACTAGATCTTTGTAGAATTTCTTCCAGACTGAGACAACAAGACCTTTTAGTGGCATGACCTAGGGGTATATCAAGGTTTTCTTTTGCAGATTAAGCGCTAATTCAGGGCTAGTTGGTATTGAACAAAGGATTCTGGCTCAGGATTTTTTTTGTCGAGGAAGGGATTCTCTAAAGTGCCACTACCTAACTTAGGGAAACTTTCATTGATTCTGATTTTGTTCGACAAGAAGATCAAGGATAGGAAGGGAGACACTTTGTCAAATATTGGACAGTGAGTTTCATGAGAACCAAGGGGAAAATGATAGTAGACAAGCAAAACCAAGACAACTATAGATAGGGATATTTTGCTGAAACAAGACATGACTTTTAAAACTAAAGATTGCTCTGATCATAGGCTGACAGGAAGGGCTATGAAAGCAAAAATTTGTTTAGGGGTTTTCTAGATGACAAATTGACATATGGAGATCAGCTTCTAGAAAACTCAACTAGGAATCTAGTCATCAACAACAGGTGAAAAATACTGATGGCTAACACATTCGTTAACTAGGAATCAATATTATAGCTTGTCTTGTTTGTGGCTAGACCCACTCTAGGGCTAGTGGGATCGCCTCTGTCCGCAAAGGGGATTTACCTCACCAACATAGTGGATGCTACTATCTATCGATAGTTAGTGGGTTCGTTAATGTATCTAGTGAACACGAGAACTGACATTTGCTATGCGGTTAACCAGCAGAGTCAAGCTATGGTTAAGCCTACCAAGCTCTTTTGGAAGGCAGGTAAGCATGTCCTGAGATACCTGAGGGGCACATCAGAGTATGGTTTATGGTACAGACAGAAGGATGGAGTGAATTTTCATGGATTCACAAATGCAGATTGGGCGAGCACTCCATCAAATAGAAAGAGCACATCAGGGGGATCTTTAGTATCGGGTCTACAATTTTTTCTTGGTACAACACCAATCAGAGATCCGTGGCACTCAGTTCAGCGGAAGTAGAATAAATGGCAACGATTGAAGCTGCATTAGAGGCTATCTAGATGAGAAAGATCTTGGTTGGTTTGTTTGGTTATCATATGGATCTGACAATGATTCATTGTGATAATCAAAGTTGCATTAAACTCTCGATTAATTCAGTGTTTCATGATAGATCTAAGCACATAGATATCTGGTACCATCATCTCAGATATTGTGTGTAGAGGAGAATCATGTTGCTTCATTACATTCCCACGAAAGATCAAGATGCAGATATTCTGATGAAGGTGCTCACCAGGAGAAAATTCGAATACCATAGAGACAGGATTGGGGTGAAGGATAACCCCTTACTTGTTGAGAGGGAGTGTTGAGATTCAACAAGAAGATCCTAGTGAAAATTAAGCACCTACACTAGGAAGGAGCCTCAAGCTATTTTTAGGTGTATGCATATTTATAGATGTATGTGCATAATCTATTTATAGAATGCATGTCTATTTATAGATGCATATCTACTATTATTATCCCTTAATATTAGTTGGACAATAAACTATAATCTATTCTCAATGAGCACTTGGAAATATTTAACAGAAGTGGAAAATCAGTTAGCGAAAGGAATTTCGAGTTAAGTGGTTGGTTGGTGGGACATGCAGGTTGACTTAGTTGGAGCTGAGTGATTCGAAGTTGTAACAGAGTTGGAAGTGTAGTTGTACAAGTTGTAAAGTAATTTAACTCAGTTAAGTGAGTTAAACTCAGTTGTGCTAGCTGTAACTGAAGATGTACTAGTGAGAGATCAAGTGAATTAATTATTAATTAATTCACAATCATTTGTCTCACATGCAACTGGAAATTTACTATTATTAACTGCATGCATGTCAGATCTAGTGGAGACCCAATTGATTTATAGGTGAAAGGGAAGTAAACTATCAGCTATGAGATTATCTGGTTGCACACATGCAACCACACACACATTGGATGTGCCCATGAGGATTGCGTAGTCAAGGTAGGAAATATTGTATTCATTCAGGGATTGCGTAGAGGATTCAGGTTGTATGGAGACAGTAAATTGGCTAAGGAACTTGTCAATTTTCGTATCACATTGTGAGACAATTAGCTCATGTACCGAGGGCTCTTGGATTGGAGCTTTGTATGTAATTATTTCATGATCCATGATATAATATATAATAGAAGATAATGGGGTTTTTAGCTATAAGCCCGGGAAATTAACTGTGTTTTGTGTGATTGATATTTCTTCATGATATTGTAATTGGCGATTGTGTTTTTAATTCTGCACAGTTTTGTAGAAGTGATTCTATATTTAATAGTAGCATATTGTTAGATCAGGAGAATCCAGTGACATACATGTATTTTGTATAATTTCTACAAGTGAAAATAATAATGATCAATTTTTAAAATCTTGCATAGACCAAAATACTTTTACAAGTAGAAATACTAACTTTGACAACAAAATTCTAGTATTCAAACTTGAGATCTGGTTAAATTAAATAATTTTTACATAAAATATCCATTTATATATTACAAATATTATTGCTAAACCTTTAACTTTGAGGGCCTCACAACTTGTATGCTAATCCAAGTTTTGTGCTTATGTTCTACTCACTCATAATGAACTTCCTCCTCTGCTTCTAGGTTGCAATGTGGGGTAGTATTTCCACACTAATTATTGTGCTAGCCTCAAAACATAGGCCCTAGGGATCATAATGTATTGTGGAAAATAATTTTAGATTGATATTTAATAATTTGAAGGCAACCACATTGTTAGTGTGAATTATAATCACAAGCATACGAAGAAATCGCACTTTATTTGTGCATAAAAAACAACCCTAACATCAAAGATGGTTGTCAATTTCTTTAGATCTGCAGTTAATTGGCCAAGACAAATGCTACAGAAATCCAGATCTATGCAGTTAAAGATATTAAACGGCAAATAAATAAGAGTTGCACCATGCATCCAATGAACAAGACAAGAATATTTTTAAAGAATTTTTGTATTATGACACCTAGGAAGGGAACATAGAAGGATGTTAACAGTCCCCCTCAATGGAATGGGTTCTTGTATGTCCTCAACACTTTATATCTAAGATCTCTCTCTCTCTTGATGGTGTAGAAAACCCAGACAAAAAATGGAACTCTAGGGGAGTTCTTAAGTAAAAAGATAGAAAAATATGACAATGATGGAGGATCAAAGTCAGACCAAAAGTATAGATCCAAAGTGAACTTTAGGCAACAAAAGGTAGTGAGTGAATGGAAAAACCCTTCTATTTATAACAAAATATTGAGTTAGTCTAAATATTGGTGCATAATTAAAATACTATTAACCAAATCTAGATCCAACTTTTGTGGAATATTTTTTTTTTTGTTGGAGGGAAAAAGAATTTGAATTTGGTCAAATCTCTTTATTTGTAAATAATAAATAAATAAATGATTTATTTATTATTTTAAGAATGTGGTTGAGTAATAATTAAATAAATAGTGATTTATTCAATTATTTATAAATTATTTAGTCAAATTTAACAAGGAATATTATTTAAGTCATGTTTTAAATAATTATTCCTAGAAAATAATCAGATAAATAATGATTTATCTAATTAATTTTCCTGTTTTGGGTTAAATATGACCAGGAATATTAATTAAACTGTTGTTTAACTAATTATCTTTTGAGGAAAATCAAACAAATAAGGATTTATTCAATTATTCCTCATGGGGTTTCCTGTTTAGACCATAAACAACTTAATAAATTAAGGGTTACTAGGTTATTTTCATAATGAAAGAAATTTTACAAGGGTAAAATTCGTCTTACATGGTGTACTTTGGTCCATCTAATAGTAACAGGTTATATGACCAAAAATTGGTGTAACAGTTTCCCCCCAGCGTGCGAGCGTTAAGAGAAAATTGTATGACCGAAGTATGTTGTAGGAACTCAATCACTAGATGCCAAAGGGGGAGTCAGAGAGAGAGAACTATAAGGTAGACTAAAGCGCGAGAGGACAAGACCCTAAGGAGGTGAGACTTACAGGTGCGACAAGTCTCTTTTATGAGTGAGTACCTGTTCTACATGAGGCGGGGGAGGCATACCTATGCCCACCAAGATAACAAAGTACAAAGAATAATGCGTCCAGTAAACAAGGGACTGAACTATATAGTACATGCTAGCATAAAGATGGGCCAGATAAAAACATGATAATGGATCCCACATACATACTGTGCCTGGGACAACAACCATGACTTATACAATAATTTTTGAGTACGTGAGATACAAGTACAACCAAAGAGGCCTTGTAATACAGGATAGGGCTCTAAAAATATTAATGATACATGCAAACTAAAGAGGCGCTACAAGCGGCTAAGGCTGGAACCATCAAATCTATGGAGCTGCATCCAAGGCTATAGTAGAGAGGTCATCCGGGTATGTGGGGGGCTACCTGAAGGGCCACCTCCTCATGAGGTCCGGAACATCTTACACTCACCGGTAATCACCGGTACAATCTGTTGCATCACTGAACCATCGAGTATACGGAGCTCGATCATGCCATGAGGAGCTGGAGCTGAGAAACAATCAAGTCAAAGGCCAATAAAGAGTCCCTTTTCTTGATTAGGGGCACCGAACAAGAGTGGAAGCTGGAACCAAGGAATACCGCCCTCTAGACTTGTCTTCTAGAATGAATAAGTTGAGGTCGACAGAAGGAGGTCTGCCATAGGTGAGGCAATAAGGGATCCTCAACTAAGGCATGAGAGAAAATAGTAGAGCGACTGTTAGACTGACACTAGGGATAATGGTGGAATGGGGGGTATTGAGTAGCAGGCTAGCGACTTCCCTTGTTAGAGCATAAAGGGCATGGATGACCTGGCAGCTACTGACTCAGCACCGGAGGGGATAGGGGACAGTATGACTGAAGGCCAAAATGTGCGACATGATAGAGGAACAAAGCAATGAAGGTGGAGGACTATAGCGGGATACAAAGGGACTCGGGATAGACTCCATGAATGTGATGATGACTCAACTTGGATGCTCTAAACAAGGGCGACTCAATGATGTTGCCACACAGAACAGGCCCGGTGGGGACCATAAAAACATGAGTACAAGATAGTTACTCACGACGAAAATCGACACAAGAATGGACAAGTATGAAGGCAAAATGGTGCCCCAAGTACAAGTGTTGGAAGTTAAGAGATTCGATTTTGAGGAGTGGTGAAGTGACACTTCTTGGAAAAAAAATGTGTCCAGGTGAAGTATCAAATCATAGAAAACTAAAGGATACCCATTTGAGAGCTCGGTGATCTCATTTGTCTTGGTCAACTAACTGCAGATCTAAAGAAATTGACAGCCATCTATGTAGTTAAATATATTAAACAACAAATAAATAAGATTTGTACCATGCATCCAATGAACAAGACAATAATATTTTTAAATAATTTTTGTATTATGACACTTGGGAAGGGAACATAGAAGGATGTTATCAGTCCCCCTCATTGGGATGGGTTCTTGTATGTCCTCAGTGCTTCAGATCTAAGATCTCTCTCTCTTGATGGTGTAGAAAACCCAGACAAAAAATGGAACTCTAGGGGAGTTCACAAGTAAAAAGATAGAAAAATATGACAATGATGGAGGATCAAAGTCAGACCAAAAGTATAGATCCAGAGTGATCTTTAGGCAAAAAAAGGTAGTGAGTGAATGGAAAAACCCTTCTATTTATAACAAAATATTGAGTTAGTCTAAATATTGGTGCATAATTAAAATATTATTAACCAAATCTAGATCCAACTTTTGTGGAATATTTTTTTATATTTGTTGGAGGGAAAAAGAATTTGAATTTGGTCAAATCCCTTTATTTTTAAATAATAAATAAATGAATTATTTATTTATTATTTTAAGAATGTGGTTGAGTAATAATTAAATAAATAGTGATTTATTCAATTATTTATAAATGATTTAGTCAAATTTAATAAGGAATATTATTTAAATAATGTTTTAAATAATTAGTCCTAGAAAATAATAAGATAAATAATTATTTATCTAATTAATTTTCATGTTTTGGGTTGAATATGACTAGGAATATTAATTAAATTGTTGTTTAACTAAATATCCCTTGAGGAAAATCAAGCAAATAAGGATTTATCCAATTATTACTCATGGGGTTTCCTGTTTAGACCATAAACAACTTAATAAATTAAGGGTTACTAAGTTATTTTTCATAGTGAAAGCAATTTTACAAGGGTAAAATTGGTCTTACATGGTGTACTTTGGTCCATCTAATAGTAACAGGTTAGATGACCAAAAATTGTTGTAACACATATATAGTTCCTTATGTGTATACTTTATCTCATTTTTTACAATTTCCAGGCTTGTTTTCCCGACGAAACTTATACTTATATTATGAAACCAGTGTTACATGCTTGGAAAATCTAGTATGTTATTCTCATCATGACTACTCTTTAAGAAAGCTATTAATGCATATATTCTATTACATCGTTCCCATGGTGGGATTGAATAACGATATTCATTATCAGACATATTCTTGAGAATCTCAAGTTTGTTATCCAAGGTTTCAAATAGTTAACACACTATCCATAATTTGAACCTATTGGTATCCTTTCAAATGAGAAGGTATGAGAAATATATGGCCCCTATTTCTTCTATTAATGATCATGTTATCATGCTCAAGTAGTAGGATGAATTGGTCCATCCATATTGTAGGAAACCACATCACCCATTTCCATTCTCATCAACTTTCATTTTTCTTAAGAGTGGATTTTATGTTTCATTAAGTTTAAGATTATCATCCTTTCTTAATGCCTTGGTGTGAATCTCAATCTCTAGGGTGTTCCTACTTTAAATTTTAGAGTAGTTGTCCTCTCTTGCAAATAGTTGTTGCAAATGTTCATTAACATGTTTATGAACTTCCCATGTACTACCATTAAAATTCTCTAAATCAACACTTCTCATATTTACATCAAGCACACTCAACAAATTTGTTATGCCACTTCGAAAATCTTCCAAACTAATTGGAATGGATTCTTACTTCTAGATTTATTTTCAAATTTGTTATCTATGAACTCAATCTCTGATTGTGCCAAGCCTAAGTGCCATTATCCTAACTTCTCTCCAACTAGGCTTCTCAAGATATTACTTGAATGATTAATCAACTCTATTTTATAGTCCCTAC